>JAUMJK010000409.1:1412500-1783168 GCA_033558105.1 Coccyzus lansbergi | reverse complement strand
CAACCTTCCCTGGAGGTTGATTCCCCTTCCTGGAGGTGTTTAAGGGACGGGTGGATGAGGTGCTGAGGGACATGGGTTAATGTTTGATGGGAATGATTGGACTCGATGATCTGGTGGGTCTCTTTCTGACCTGGTGATTCTATGATTCTAAGTTTTTGTTCCCTGAAAAAGAATTTTGGAAAATGTATTCATACATTTAAAAGCTTGTTGTAACAGAGCATTATGTTTTGGGGTTTTTTTTTTCAAAGAAACAACTTCTTTTTATATATTTTTTTATTTATTTCTTTCAGGTACCATCTCCCAGTCAGGATTACTGCTCATCACGTGGTTAGCCCTAATACTGTTGTGGTACCGCTTTCTTCCGAGTGTTTGGCTATGAAACCCGTGTCAGATATGCTGAAGATGGCTTGGAACCTGTCTTGGTTCAATGGGATCGAAAACCTACTGCAGCTGATAAATTACGAGGAGGAAGCAGAAACGTGAGCCATTTTATCCTGGTTTTAAATCTTAGTATATTTCAGATAATTTAGTCTTGCATCAAGTTTTTGATGGGAATGGCTGGACTCGATGATCCGGTGGGTCTCTTCCAACCTGGTGCTTCTATGATT
The DNA here is from genome assembly GCA_033558105.1 of Coccyzus lansbergi. Classification (NCBI taxonomy): domain Eukaryota; kingdom Metazoa; phylum Chordata; class Aves; order Cuculiformes; family Coccyzidae; genus Coccyzus; species Coccyzus lansbergi. Next base: position 1,782,560 of record JAUMJK010000409.1, on the reverse strand, counting down.
CTATAAATTTAAGTAGGTTTTCAACTTCAAACAACAGTTCATGTTGTTACTGGTTTGGGAGTGCTGTCCTTTAAAATGTAAAGGATCACATCCCAGAGAAGTCGTAATACATTGTTGTAGCTAAAGTTTTATCTAAATTACATTTATACATGGAGTCTGGAGCTCAATCCTACTTGTATTTTTTCGTCAGACTCATTTCAAACATTTTTTTTAATGGGCTCTTAGGCTGATTTTCTTTGTAGTTTGTAATAATTTTTTAGGGAGACACCTTTTTTCCTTTAATAGTTGCATGACTGTTTCTTTCCTTGGGGATTTAAACTTAAAATAATTCTTCTCTTTAATGGTAATACAAAGAGTTATGGTGCATAATGAAGAAAATTCCCATTACATCATTTAGTTAGTTCTTGATAAGCATAATTATTCTTTGGACTGTTTCGTATACAGTTTCTTGATTTAATAGAATTGAGGTGCTTGTGTCTATATCTCTGTCCATCTTGATGATTTTTCAGGTTTTGCTTGTGTCCTTTAAGTAACACTACAAATTTTATTAGTAAATCATACAATCATAGAACAACCAGGTTGGAAGGGACCCATCGGATCATTGAGTCCAACCATTCCTATCAAACACTAACCCATGTCCCTCAGCACCTCGTCCACCTGTCCCTTAAACACCTCCAGGGAGGGTGAATCAACCCCCTCCCTGGGCAGCCTATTCCAATGCCCAATGACCCTCTGTGTGAAAAACTTCCTCCTAATCTCCAGCCTAAATCTCCCCTGGTGGAGCTTGAGGCCATTCCCTCTTGTCCTGTCCCCTGTCCCTTGGGAGAAGAGCCCAGCTCCCCCCTCTCCACAACCTCCTTTCAGGGAGTTGGAGAGAGCAATGAGGTCTCCTCTCAGCCTCCTCTTCTCCAGGATAAACACCCCCAGCTCTCTCAGCCGTTCCTCATCAGACCTGTTCTCCAGCCCCTTCACCAGCTTCGTTGCTCTTCTCTGGACTCGCTCCAGAGCCTCAACATCCTTCTTGTGCTGAGGGGCCCACAACTGGGTTTGAACCATTGGAAACTTTGCAGTCATTGATTTGATGAAACAGTTTCATTTTAAGTTCCCTGAGGCAAAACCAAAGCAATCTCTTAAAAAGAAAATAGGTAAATAGTATAGTTCAAGTGGTCAATTTACAATAGCACAGAGTCCAAGTTCATTACGAACAATATGAATAGCACCTTTCAAATAATTATTTGAGAGGTGCCATTTTTCCAAAGAAGATAAACAGCTCAGCATTTAAATATTGTAAATATGGTGGGGTTGTTTGTTATTGTTGTTGCGGTTTGTTTGGTTTTTTTTTTTTTTTTTTTTTGCAGTGGGGTAAGAGGAGAAAAAATTAGTTAACAAAAATAAATCTTTAATGCGCTTTGTTTTGTCTTCTCATTTGAACTGGGAAGTGAAGGAGTCAGTGGTCACTGAAGTAGTTTGTAAAGATAGGAGGTTGTAGAGAGGAGGGAGCTGGGCTCTTCTCCCAAGGGACAGGGGACAGGACGAGAGGGAATGGCCTCAAACTCCACCAGGGGAGGTTTAGGCTGGAGATTAGGAGGAAGTTTTTCACAGAAAGGGTCATTAGTCACTGGCAGAGGCTGCCCAGGGAGGTGGTTGATTCACCTTCCCTAGAGGTGTTTAAGGGATGTGTGGACGAGGTGCTGAGGGACATGGTTTAGTGTTTGATAGGAATGGTCGGACTTGATGTTCCGATGGGTCTCTTCCAACCTGGTTGTTCTATGATTCTACGATACTGCTCGTTAATGATTTTTCTCTTATGCCTTTTCAGATTTTTAGATTTGCTAAAACTGTCCTCGGAAGACCTTCTTATATTCAAATTAACTTGTACAACCTACGGACTGCAGGATTGCCTGAATTCAATCATTCAGGCAGTATCCCACAGGGATGTTAGGTCTGCCCTTACTAGGCTTAGCTTTTACGTTCTGAATGAGAGACTTGCATTAAAATGCACTTCCGGGTCTTGTGGAACCGCTTTGAAGAACTTTGTTTGGCAAAAGGCAATAAACAGGTAAGCATGTTGACTACAGAAATCTAATAGGTTGATTCTCAAGTTGTAAAATTCCTTGTTTTCTTGTTTTTGAGTTTGTGGAATTGATTGTCTGTGCACTGCTGGTTCTGTACATGTGTGCATATGTGTGTGTTGTCCCCTCTGTCTGCCGGAGGGACAACACAGCAGGACAGAAGCAATTCAGGAGGTTCCTGGAGAGCATCAGTGGCAACTGTCTGAGCCACATGGCAGAGAAGCCAACAAGAGGTGCTCTGCTGGACCTGATACTCAAAATCTGTCTGGATGTGGTCCTGAGCAATTGATTCCACGTGTCCCTGTGTGTACAGGGGGTTTGGACCATGTGGCCCTCCTGAGGTCCATTCCAGCCTCAACGATTATGCGGTTCTGTAATTCATATAAAACAGAAAAAAATTTTCTTCATTTAAAATAAGGATTATTTAAAATGCATATGTAGACATATTAGTTGCTAATATTAATAGCTAATTAGGTTTTATCTTTCCTGCCTTTGACCCTGTTCAAATTATTCTGCCTTCAATTATATGCAATTCCATAGTTTCTGTACATAAATAGACTTTTTAATATATATGACAGATTTATATTATGATACTACACAAGACGTTTATTATAATAATTTAATATAGTAAATATTTTATTTAAAAGTATTCAAATAGCTAATTCAATACATGTGATACGTTTACTATAATTAATGGGATTATTACTGTATATAAATATAGGTAACGTATTTATTTAGTCTATAAATTCTACCTTTTCAGGTGATTGTCTGTTAGGCCGAGATGTTAATTTTTCTTTTAACATACTACAAGTGTGGAAGTAGATACTTTCATTTGCATTGCAGGTTTCTGCAAGTGCTTCCAGCTTCTGTGGAGGATGAGACGCTTTTAGTAGATGTCTTAAGATTTTTAAATAAGTTGCTTAGAGAACAGCGATCAGGTTTGGAGGCAGACCATCTAAAGTGGATCCTGAAATCGTTGCAGAAAAATGTAAGAAAATACACCTAAGAAGTTAACGGCAGACTATAAGAAATGATATAACCGGGAATGGGTTGGCTGGTTTGTTTGTGGTGAGTTTCTCAGGGAAGATGAATTCTCTCGAAGGAAACAAGAAATATCTTGTGGCTTGTGTCTGCTGCTTTGGTCAGTGCTAAAGTTTGTGTTTGGGGAAGTTAATTCTGAGCAAGGGTGCATTTGCTTCTGTCCTTTTCTTGTACAAATTATTTCTCTAAAATGAAATGTTGCATTTGCTGGATGCAAACAACATCGACCTGTGTGTGTCTTGTTCTGGTATAAACTGTGGTAATATTCATGTTCAGAGTCAGATGGCTCTAGCTAGCTCTGCATGTCTGCTGTGCATGTCTCTGTGCAGAGCTCTATAGGTATGTATAACTACCTATGATATACTTAACTATCAGAGAATCGCCATGTTGGAAGAGACCCACCGGATCATCGAGTCCAACCATTCCTATCAAACACTAAACCATGTCCCTCAGCACCTCATCCACCCGTCCCTTAAACATCTCCAGGAAAGGTGACTCAACCACCTCCCTGGGCAGCCTCTGCCACTGTCCAAGGACACTTTCCGTGAGAAACTTCTTCCTGCTGTTCAGCCTAAACCTCCCCTGGTGGAGCTTGTGGCCATTCCCTCTCGTCCTGTCCCTTGGGAGGAGAGCCCAGCTCCCTCCTCTCCACAACCTCCTTTCAGGTAGTTGTAGAGAGCAATGAGGTCTCCCCTCAGCTTCCTCTTCTCCAGGATAAACACCCCCAGCTCTCTCAGCCGCTCCTCATCAGGCCTGTTCTCCAGGCCCTTCACCAGCTTTGTTGCTCTTCTCTGGACTCTCTCCAGAGCTTCAACATCCTTCTTGTGCTGAGGGGCCCACAACAGAACACAGGATTCGAGAAGCAGTCTCAGCAGTGTCGAGTACAGAGGGAGAATAACCTCCCTGGCCCTGCTGGTCACACCGTTTCTGATCCAAGCCAAGATGCCATTGGCCTTCTTGGCCACCTGGGCCACTGCTGCCTCATGGTCAGTCTCTGTCAACCAACACCCCCAGGTCCCTCTCCTCCTGGCAGCTTTCTGTGTCACTATACATACATATGCGTTTACATACATATACAGCTGTGTCACATATCCTCAAGTACCTATGTATGATCCATGTAACTTAAAGGATAAGGTTCATACAGGTGTGATAGAGCCTTCTGTTTGGCAAAGGTATAAATTAACATTGTCTTGTTTTAAAAACATTCATGGTTCTACAGAGGGAATATGTTAATGTAAAATCATTATATCGTATGATGGGAATGGTTGGACTTGATGATCTGGTGCGTCTCTTCCAACCTGGTGATTCTGTGATTTTATGTTTTTTTCAAGCAATTGAGACATACAAGGTGCATCTTGAACTAATATTTCTACTATATGTTTTCTGGATTTTATTAATCTTTTTTTTTTATTGCCACTTATTGTCATAACTGGCTCTTCTTTAGTGCTTCAAAATACACACTGTATTAATGTCAGAAATTTTTATAAGCTTTAAGGGTAGATTCTTCTATGGCATTTAGTGGGTTCAAGATTTAGATAGTGGTAATTATAGCAATTTTTTACTGTGGTCTTTACAGAAGTGCTTTTTAGTAAAACGATAGTGGAATTTGTCATTTATAATGTATGTGATTTTTCAAGCTCTCCACAGAAAAATGGCTTTAGTGCGTGTATGTTAAAGATTGTTTAAACCCTATTCTGTGACTCTTTTTATTCTTTCCTTTCAGAAGCCAAACTCTCTTTTGGGCCTCCTGGTGCAGCCAGAATCACAAGCGCGGGATGAAACAGATGAGACACAGACTGCTGTCAGGCAGCAGCTGGATAAAGAACTCATTCATCTTTTTAACACCTTGTTGTTTTGTTCCGTGTCGCTGACTGACAGGTACAGTGTAAATGGACCTGCCTCTAATTCTGTCTGGGGACCGTAGTACCTATTGCTGAGGTGTATCCTGCTTAGAATTTGAATATAATTGTATCTTAACGATTATCCTTTTATCTTAGGAATGGTTGGACTTGATGATCCGGTGGGTCTCTTCCAACCTGGTGATTCTATGATTCTAACTCAATTATTTGGAACTGTAGAAAGGGAACGTGTTGATCTTGAAGATCAATATTTGTTAGGCCTCTTCGCAGTGAAACTGGGAAATAAACTAGGAAGCTTGGAAGAACGTGAACCAGAGGTCAGTTTTCAGCAAACGATAATTAAATTGGTTGCAGGATGAATATAGGGTTGTTTAGCCTGGAGAAGAGGAGGCTGAGAGGAGACCTCATTACTCTCTAGAACTACCTGAAGGGAGGTTGTAGAGAGGAGGGAGCTGGGCTCTTCTCCCAAGGGACAGGGGACAGGACAAGAGGGAATGACCTCAAGCTCCACCAGGGGAGATTTAGGCTGGAGATTAGGAGGAAGTTTTTCACGGAAAGGGTCATTGGGCATTGGAATAGGCTGCCCAGGGAGGGGGTTGATTCCCCTTCCCTGGAGGTGTTTAAGGGACGGGTGGATGAGGTCTTGAGGGACTTGGTTTAGTGTTTGATAGGAATGGTCGGACTTGATGTTCCGATGGGTCCCTTCCAACCTGGTTGTTCTATGATTCTATGGTTTCTTTTTCTCTGCTGGAAATTCGCACTTGTAAATGTCAGCTTGGTTGATTTTGTATCATTGATTTATAGCTACGTAAAAGCATGAAAATATTTGAAATACCAACAAATGTTTATTTTCATTGAACTCATTTTTGACTAATACAGTGTATAATTGCCCATTAGTGTTTGTTTAGGACAGGTACTTCTGGCATAAAGTTCCAGTCTTTTCCTGGCAATCAAGCAAACACAGAAATCAATTTCTTCTATGTTTCCCCTCCCACTGTAATTCTCTGTTAATAATTCTCTGCATAGAATAATTCTCTGTAATAATAATTCTGTATAGAATAATTCTCTGTAATTATTCTAAGATACCCTAACGTTGCAGCTTAAGAAAATATTTGTTTATTTAACTTCCACTACATAACTGTTTGTAAAGATACATTCTCAGAATCACAGAACAACCAGGTTGGAAGGGACCCATCGGATCTTCTAGTCCAACCATTCCTATCTAAATGCTACTTTCTCACTTCAAAATGCTACTTTCTCAGTTCTTCCCACGCAGTTGTTAATTTCCTAAAACATTTAACTGCCAGAAAAGGGAGGATTAAAGAAGTCCTGCTGGTTACATCTCACTCACCAGATTAAGCGGTCTAACCATCTTGGACATGGTTTAGTGTTTGATAGGAATGGTTGGACTTGATGAGCCGATGGGTCTCTTCCAACCTGGTTGTTCTATGATTCTACCCGAATTCTAGGTGAGTGGTACTTTGCAGGAAATATCTTTAAACTTTCTCTTGAACCAGAACAAACTTAAGCGCAGATACAAAACTTTGCGACTCTTTTAGTTTTATCCAACATTTTGAATCTCATGCTCTTAATTTTAATTATTAAAGAGCATATTAAATGATCTCATTTGAATCATAGAATCACAGAACAACCAGGTTGGAAGAGACCCATCGGATCATCGAGTCCAACCATTCCTATCAAACACTAAACCATGTCCCTCAGCACCTCATCCACCCGTCCCTTAAACACCTCCAGGGAAGGTGACTCAACCACCTCCCTGGGCAGCCTTTTCCAATGCCCAATGACCCTCTATGTTTGTCTATTTTTGGTTAAACTGCCCTGTTATAATCAGTTCAGAAACTGGATGACACTGGAAATGCCAAATTTCATTCCATGTTATTCTGTACGCGAGGCAATAGTAACTAATTGAGATGCTAAGGCTCATAAATTAACAGTAAGGAAAATAAGGCATTGACTTCCTTAAAACTGAATCATTTTAAAAGCTTCATGTTCACTGTTGATATTTTTTTGTTTGTTTTTTTACAATGAAACCAGAGAGGGCTTGGAACTTGCTGGCTCTTTCAGAACGGAGCTGGCTCTGAAGCTGCTGCAGTGTTTAAGGCTGACAGATGCCCCACACTTTTATGGACTCCCTTCACTCGAGAGGACGTTAAGAGGAATGGTTCATGTCACCGCACTTCCAGGCTGGAGCACCTATTCTGCCGCAGCCGAGCCTCTCACAATTTGTAAGAAATATTTAACAGGTCTTCTTGAGGTAAGTACTTCATGTTACGGCTTAGATTTTTGGGTTGAATGTTTGTAAAGAATTTTGTGACTAACGATGTTATAATTCGTAGAATGTACTTTCAGTGTATAGTGAGCAGATGGGGTGGGAAAGATGCATTTTGACTGAAAAATAAATAGAAAAATATGGAAACTAGATGAAGTGATGTGTGTATGGGGTTGTTTAGTCTGGAGAGGAGGAGGCTGAGATGAGACCTCATTGCTCTCTGCAACTACCTGACAGGAGGTTGTGGAGAGGAGGGAGCTGGGCTCTTCTCCCAAGTGACAGGGGACAGGACGAGAGGGAATGGCCTCAAGCTCCACCAGGGGAGGTTTAGGATGGACATTAGGAAAAAACTTTTCACACAAAGGGTCACTGGGCATTGGAACAGGCTGCCCAGGAAGGTGGTTGATTCACCTTCCCTGAAGGGGTTTAAGGGACGGGTGGACGAGGTCCTGAGGGACATAGTTTAGAGTTTGATAGGAATGGTTGGACTTGATGATCCGGTGGGTCTCTTCCAACCTGGTGATTCTATGATTCTATGATTCTGTGTATTTATGCAGATGGGTTGTATCGTGCCTGCCTTCATTCCTCCTTTAAGAGATAATGTGAAGTGACTGTAGTTTAAGCAAAGTAAAAATTAGATGTATGTTGTTTATTAATAAATGAAACGCTTGAGGAAAACTCCAAGATAGTCTTCCACAGGCAAAATCCGTATGTGAAAAGTTGGTTGGGGGCAGTAGCAAATTGTTAGGCATGACCAAATGACTTGTAAATAAAGAAATACTTAAAAATCAGCTAAACTTCTGCTATCTTTTCATCACTTCCAATTATTTAAATTATTATTTATTAGCGTGTAAGTTTGTAGGAACTGTGTGCTGCTCACAGTATAGCTACCGTGAACTTGTACTCGACTCCTAGGTCATCTCATCATTTTATGTCGAATGGGGAGGAAACGCCATGTCCTTCATGGGAAAAGGAGTCACAAAAAGCACAGTTCTTTGCTTGCTCCACTTATCTCATGAGATGAAGGCTCAAGCTAAGGATATAGTGAGTACATTACAGTTATCTTGTCATTTGTGAACATCCTGCATTGTTATATTTTAACTGCTAAAGCTAAACGATGGATTTTTCATATGTGGTTTTATATGGGTTGCTTTTTTAATTAGGACTGGATATCTCTTTGGTCTTTGCCTTTCGATAACAGCGAAGAACGGGTTCTTTCTCAGCTCCGTCTGGCATGGCTGGTTCCTTTATGGGTAGATCGGGACCCTGAGGTTAGTTAATTCAACAGTAAATTGATACATTATTTTGACTCTTAAGTATTTGCAAGATTTTTGTTTCATGAATTTATTTAATATTGAAACAACCATGTCCCTCAGCACCCTTAAGGGGGGGACGGGTGGACGAGGTGCTGAGGGACATGGGTTAGTGTTTGATAGGAACAGTTGGACTTGATGATCCGATGGGTCTCTTCCAACCTGGTTGTTCCGTAATTCTATGATTCTACTGTGTTGATGTTACTCAAAATCTTACTCCCTTTTAATTTCCAGACTCAGTCGCCAGAATTTAGTAGTTTAAAAAACGTGTTGCTAATTACCGTAAGAAATATCTCTGTGTTGTGCTTCTCTGTACTAGGTCAGATTTACGGCTCTTGGAATAGGATCGGCTCTTACATCTCTTGACGCGGGATGCGTCGCTTTGGCAGAGAGTTGCCGCAACATTTCTGGAGGTCTGTGGGGAACAGTGATAAACATCCTTCTGGACCAGTCGGAATGCAGCATGGTACGCAGGGAGGTACGTTTCTTGTGGCTTCTGCTGTCTTGTACTGTCAAGTTTCTTTACGCTAAAGAGAAATTTTTTTTTTTTTTTTTTATTCTGTATGTCTATTTTCTGATGTTCCACAAGACCTGCTGTTTCATAAGTTAAATCCTTTTAACTAAAATAAATGTGTAGTTTCTTGTTTAGAATTAGTCAAGAAGCGGCAATTATAGATTTACAGACAGAAATCGCAGAATCCCAAGGTTGGAAAAGACCTCCAGGACCATCAAGTCCAACCATTAAAACCTTCAGCTTCACAGTGTATATAAATCACCTGAAGATATTCTGCAGCTTTAATCTTGCAAGGGCACAAGCAAAACCTTCACTTACTGTTTAAATTTACTGTTTACAACTTACTTAGTTTTGCCTAAAAGGACACTGAGCAGGTATCTTGAAGGTTCTGGAAGGCTTTAAATCTAGCAAAGCATCATAGTTATGTTAAATATCTGCCTTTCCTGACATATTTGTGCAAAAGGTGTTCTAAAAGTAAGAGGGAAAGTCTGTTCAGGAAGCAAAGTCATAGGAAGTTGATTTTCCAAGCAAAGTCATAGGAAGTTGATTTGATGGGAATGGTTGGACTCGGTGATCCGGTGGGTCTCTTCCAACCTGGTTGTTCTATGTTCTAAATATTCCCGTTTCACAGACGGCACAATTAACGGTGGCACCAAAGGATGCATTTACTCTGACAACAGCTGATGAAAATACTTTCCTCTATTTAAATGAAATGTAATTACAACTCTGCTGAAACAAACCATTCTGTTTATAAAGGAAGTTAAAGTAGTCCCAAACCACTGCCATTAATCCTCCAAGAACCTAAAACAGAACACATCAGTCCCCAGATGTTTAACAAGAGCTCATTCCTAACCATACACATAGATGACTGGTGTGAAAGCAGAAATGATATAAACTGCTTATTAGAAGATTGTAGGCTGAGCAACGAAGCTGGAGAAGGGGCTGGAGAAGAGGTCTTCTGAGGAACGGCTGAGAGAGCTGGGGGTGTTTATCCTGGAGAGGAGGAGGCTGAGGGGAGACCTCATTGCTCTCTGCAACTACCTGAAAGGAGGTTGTGGAGAGGAGGGAGCTGGGCTCTTCTCCCAAGAGTCAGGGGACAGGACAAGAGGGAATGGCCTCAAGCTCCACCAGGGGAGATTTAGGCTAGAGATTAGGAGGAAGTTTTTCACCAAAAGGGTTATTGGAATAGTCTGCCCAGGGAGGTGGTTGATTCCCCTTCCCTGGAGGTGTTTAAGGGATGGGTGGAGGAGATGCTGAGGGACATGGTTTAGTGTTTGATAGGAATGGTTGGACTCGATGATCCAGTGGGTCTCTTCCAACCTGGTTGTTCTATGAAACAGTACAAATGAATGTATAAAGTGCTTACTCATGCATACAACTAGATTGCAAAAGCATAACTAATTAGTCCACATTGTAATGGCTGTTTTTCTCCATTTATGAACACTTTGGCACAAACTCGTCACCTAATCTGCCGTAAATATTGCATGAGATAATCTAATTTGCTCAGGCAAATTGAGGTTTATTTGTGAGAACTGAAAGTTTCTACTGTGGTAGAATGACACACAGAGCCATTTAATGCTGTTTGTGTATGTTTTTTGCAACTCTCTATTAACTCTAGTTGCAAAGTTTGTTTTTTTTCCCAATGCTTAGAACTGAAAAACTATGACAAATAGTGAGTAAGTTTATTCCCAGCTTTGTTGCTCAACCAATGACGTATTCCAAAGTAATATTTTGAATTTATTTGCGCAAAATGCCTTTTAAAATGCATGCTTCGTCGTGTTATTTAACTTCCAAATAATTGTAATAGTCTCATAGAAGTCAAATTAATGACAAACGATTGACAAAATGTGAAATAAGCAGTTCCAAACCACCCACGTACATATGTGAAGAGTTTGTAATATAAATTAGAAAAACACATATGCCACATACTTAGAAAGGAAGATCTTTGTTAGGTAGTGGAATTAAATGGAATTAACATTACAGGAACAGCGATGCAAGTATTTTATAAAAGAATAAACTTGTTTCCTAGTAATTTCTAGTCAATCTTTTTCCTGTCATTTGCTCTTATCAACCTTCTCTTGTGCCATGTCCTAATGACATCTGTTGTTGGTGATGTTTGAAGAGGTTTAGCTTATATCCTTTTAATTTATTTTTATTATTTTACAATGTGAACATGAAAATGGTGTTTTGACCTAAGTCGGAAGCAATGGAACAATATGTAGACTGTGCCGTTCATTCTGATGGGTTTGAATCGTGATGGCAACGATTTCATTTCTTTCAGGCTGCTTTTATTCTACAAAATCTACTTGTGATTCCACTTCCTGCGGAAGATGTGAAAGATGGTGTTTGGCAAGTGAGTGACTGTTACGCTTGTTGAGAAAGGTCATAGTGTTACAGAGAGAAATATTATAAAATCTTATTTCAGTGTAACTATAAAAGATGAACTTAAAAATTACGTCTAAAGCCACGTTTTGGAAAGAGAAATATATGAGTAGACAAGCTTCTTTCAGACTTCCAACAAGCTCAAATAAAACCCCAGAAGTTAGTTTGTTTATATGTTAAATTTCATGAATATTTTCTTTGGGCTACTGGGAAACTTACTTTAATGTTTTAAGATAAATATTAGTCGTTTATTTTATTCACTCTTGGAATGCAACATGAGTTGAGGTATATGAGGAAGAAGAAATTCTGTGAATGTGACGTTTAAAAGATGTTTTGAAAGATGCAACTAATGAGAAACGAACATTTCCAAAGAAGGATGAATCAGCTTGACCCCAAGTCAATTTAAACGTGTTCTCTTACTCAAAGCAGTGTGAACGAGCGCAGGTTGCTCAGGAATACATCCAGTTGGATTTTTAGTATCTTCACGGATGGAGATTCTGTGACCTCTCTGGACAACTTACTCTGTTGGGCTGTCCTCACAGGGAAACAGTTTTTCCTTAGGTTTTAATAGAATTTCCCATATTTCAGTTTTTGCTTGTTGCCTTTTGTCCTTTCCTTGGATACCAATGAGAAGAGTCTGTTTCCCTTTACTTTCTATCATCAGATATTTGTATAAACCGATAAGTTCCTCTGGAGTCTTTTCCAGTTCTGATCTTCAATCAGTCACCTCATGTCAGCTTCAGCAAGTCAGGTTCATTTTACATAAAGGTCCCTCATGTCAGCTTCAGCAAGTCAGGTTCATTTTACATAAAGATCTTTTGCATCTTGGTTCCTTAGTTTTTATGATTCTATGAAAAAAGTACTGTTATATTAGTAAGATGTTATCTATCATTCAGTTGCACCCAAAATCAATTATGCTATTTCTTGCAGAGCTTCCTTTTACAGTACGTTTTATCCATCCTTTATATCCGATATAAAGGAAGATGTTTGAGTCACAGAATCACAGAATCACCAGGTTGGAAGAGACCCACCGGATCATCGAGTCCAACCATTCCTATCTAACACTAACCCATGTCCCTCAGCACCTCGTCCACACATGCCTTAAAAATCATCTTACAAATCTAATCTCTTTCAGTTTTCTTAGTTATAGCTTATAATCTTATCAGTATAAATAGTAATTTTTAATAGCAGGGGTTTTACAAGGGACACCCATTGCAACTTGTCTCTATTAAATATTGCTTTTCAGTCTTTTTAAACATTTCCAGTAACTATGGTGAGGTGACAATCGCAGCTTTCTGGATGAGTTCCAGTGCAATTAATAGAAACTTTGAGTCAATGCGAATCTTATTAAGTAGTGTAATTTAATGGAAATTACTCATCACTTAATAAGTCTTCATGCTGAAAGATATTACAAAACAACATTTCACGGTAACTAGTAAATTAAGTGTTGAAAATACAAACATCAATTAAAATTGGTAATATACCACCAGGATCAAATTATATGTTTTGGAGGTGCAGTTTTCCCCTTTTACTGCATGAGATGGTTTATCTCTTGACCTTAAAGCAAGGAAGTGAGTCCAGAGAAGAGCAACAAAGCTGGTGAAAGGTCTGGAGAACAGGCCTTATGAGGAGCGGCTGAGAGAGCTGGGGGTGTTTATCCTGGAGAAGAGGAGGCTGAGGGGAGACCTCATTGCTCTCTACAACTACCTGAGGGGAGGTTGTGGAGAGGAGGGAGCTGGGCTCTTCTCCCAAGTGACAGGGGACAGGACGAGAGGGAATGGCCTCAAGCTCCACCAGGGGAGGATCAGGCTGGACATTAGGAAAAAGTTTTTCATACAAAGGGTCATTGGGCAGTGGCAGAAGCTGCCCAGGGAGGGGGTTGATTCACCTTCCCTGGAGGGGTTTAAGGTGTGGGTAGATGAGGTGCTGAGGGACATGGGTTAATGTTTGATAGGAACGGTTGGACTCAATGATCCGGTGGGTCTTTTCCAACCTGGTGATTCTATGATTCTATGAATTTAAAAGGAGAGCTATGAGTGGATCTGGGTGAAGAGCAGGAATAATGCACCAGAGCCAAAGTAGAAGGTTATTATTCTTTTCCATTAGACAAATAGAGCTGGAAAAGGAAAAGCTGTTAATTGAATTTCTTTGTCAATATCTACGCAGGAAAATTTTTCGTCATGAGCGAAGTCAACCTGCGTAAAGCGTTGTGAGACTGCAACACACTGTGTTATAGGAAGATTGCTGAAGTCACAGCACTTTATGAGCATAATTGATGAGTAATTCTTTCAGGGGCACTTTTTTACAGTAAAGCGTCAGGCATCGCTTTTTAAACCAGCAAAAACAATTCTGGGTATTTTAACTAAGTTTAATAAAATTTCCAAGTTACGCATTTGACATAGAATCATAGAATCACCAGGTTGGAAGAGACCCACCGGATCATCGAGTCCAACCATTCCTATCAAACACTAAACCATGTCCCTCAGGACCTTAAAACATAGTTGCTATAGTCCCAAGTGTATTACTGCTGGTGAAAGTACCGTTTTATAATTAATTGTAAGGAATTGACATGAAAAACTACATTCTTCTTCAAATTATCGTGCCTGATTCTCCATTAATTGGCAGAAAAAGCAAATAGTGAAAATATGTTTATATCTTACAGAAACTGAAAAGAATGAGCAGAAGGCATCTAGAACTCTAGTTATTATGTACTTATTACACAAAATAGATTTACTGCTTTTACTTGATTTGGGTTTTGTTTCATTTTACTGGAACATAAGCTTGTAGTCAGCGTACACGAGGGGCTTGGAGGAGATCTAGAGCTGCTTGGGGACAAGTAGTGTTTTTCAAATAGCTTATTTGCAGTTGATCTCTTCCTGCTCTCTCCTGGCTGCCAAATCATAGAATCATAGAACAACCAGGTTGGAAGGGACCCATCGGATCATCGAGTCCAACCATTCCCATCAAACACTAAACTATGTCCCTCAGATCCTCGTCTACCTGTGCCTTAAACACCTCCAGGGAAGGGGAATCAACCCCCTCCCTGGGCAGCCTGTTCCAATGCCCAATGACCCTTTCCATGAAAAACTTCCTCCTAATCTCTAGCCTAAATCTCCCCTGGTGGAGTTTGAGGCCATTCCCCCTCATCCTGTCCCTTGGGAGAAGAGCCCAGCTCCCTCCTCTCTACAACCTCCTCTCAGGTAGTTGTAGAGAGCAATGAGGTCTCCTCTCAACCTCCTCTTCTCCAGGAGAAACACCCCCAGGACCCTCAAACTTGTTCTCCAGCCCCTTCCCCAGCTTCGTCGCTCTTCTCTGGACTCGCTCCAGAGCCTCAACATCCTTCTTGTGCTGAGGGGCCCACAACTGAACACAGGATTCAAGGAGCAGTCTCACCAGTGCCGAGTCCAGAGGGAGAAGAACCTCCCTGGACCTGCTGGTCACACCATTTCTGATCCAAGCCAAGATGCCATTGGCCTTCTTGGCCACCTGGGCCACTGCTGCCTCATGCTCAGTCGCTGTCAACCAATCCCCCCAGGTCCTTCTCCTCCTGGCACTTTCCAGCCAGACTTCTCCCAGTCTGGAGCTGCTCAGGGTTGTTGTGCCCCAAGTGCATGAAGTTCCTAATTAGCACTGATGAATTTCCTTTCCTGAATTTTCACTAGTTTCTTTTTGAAGTACCGCAAGATGACTCATAAAACTCTATTGCAGCTTGTAATCGGTTTGAATTTTTTTTTCAATCCGCATTCTTTTGCCAATTAATGCATCGAATTATTATGGTCACTTCACAACAGGTTATGTTGTAGCTTAAAAAAAAATTCTTGTTTTCTTCTGCTGCTGTTGAAAACGATTGAGAAACACTGGAACAAAGGCAGTCATAGAATCATAGACTCACCAGGTTGGAAGAGACCCATCGGATCATCGAGTCCAACCGTTCAAATCAAACTGTTTGAAATAAGACTATAAAGTTTATCTTTTCAGGTGTAAATCCACTTCACTACAAAGATTTACTTCAAGTTAGTATTTAAAAAGAAATTGCTAAAAAGCATTAGTCAAAGAGAATGTTTTCCTTTTTATATCTTGTTTTCGAAATAAATCTTTTGTCATAGTAGATTGACATAAACAGATGGAGAGTAATGGCAGAATATTTTACAACAGTGTGATTCTTTCAAGGGTATTTAACTCTTACTATGAGTGGGCTCTTTGTCTAAATAAAACTTGTGCATTAGTTGATACCTGTGAGTTGTATTGAACGAGAAATTAAAATTCTGACTATGATTCTATGATTTAAAGAAATTGTGTTTGTGAATTTCATGTCTTCAGGGTCCCTGCGTACACGATGAAGAATCCGGCTTCTCTCAGACAGGAAAACCTGCACTGAAGGCCCTTTTACATCACTGCCAGTTCTATGAACATGTCAATCAAATGGTGAAACGCTGTTACCTGGGATGTTATATGTTTGATTTGGATTCTTCTAAGGAAGACAGCCTCATCGTAGAAAAAGGTGGTAAGTGATGTTGACGTAATATGATGTAATCTTGTTGTATTTTAAACTTACTTCAATAACTTCTAGATTTAAAGGACTTACCTCAATTTCTACTAAAAATGGGACTGAAAATCAGAATATAAACCACGAACTTTGAGATACTGAGAAACATGTTTTAGAGATTGGTGGAATGATTTGACTTGATGATCTGTCGGGTCTCTTCCAACCTGGTGATTCTGTGAACTTAAATGTGTTCTTATATCAAAATATTGCTCTGAGGATTTAAGTAGATGATAAGCCACTAATTTAATCTATCTTGGAAAAAGCTCTGAGCTGTTATTCACATCTTCAAAAAGGGGCTTGCTGGATAAGAATTCATAGGTACTATGTGTAAGAACTTATATTCAGAGATTTTCAGAAGGATAATTGTGATTGGCTTTGAAAAGCTTGTTGTGCTCTCTGCTGGTCTTCTGGTAATGAAAAAGGAAACAATGGTTTGGTATTGATTTTTATTTTTTTCCTTATAGATTTTGACGATTCTCTTAATCTCTGGAAAGCTCCGTCTAGTCAAAGCCGATCTTCGCATTCGCAGTCAACCTCGGAAACGATGGTAACTTGCAGAGTGATCTATTTATTCTGAATGTAAAGTTGCTCATGAAACACTATGAAGAAAATGAGTGCTCTTATGAATACTTAAAAAAACCACCAACAAAACAAAATTGAAAATTATAAATCTGAAACTGAATTGGAATTAGTTTTAGTATTGTAAGGGAAACTTTTACAGTTATTTAGCTGAGCAAAAATAAATAATATAGCTTACCTTGACTTCTTAAATGGATAAGACAAGGCTGAATTCTGTAGCTTTTTACAATAAGACATATGGAGCAAGTCCAGAGAAGAGCGACGAAGGTGGTGAAGGGGCTGGAGAACAGGCCCTCTGAGGAGCATCTAAGAGAGCTGGGGGTGTTTATCCTGGAGAAGAGGAGGCTGAGAGGAGACCTCATTACTCTCTACAACTACCTGAAAGGAGGTTGTAGAGAAGAGAGAGCTGGGCTCTTCTCCCAAGGGACAGGGGACAGGACAAGAGGGAATGGCCTCAAGCTCCTCCAGGGGAGATTTAGGCTGGAGATTAGGAGGAAGTTTTTTACACAGAGGGTCATTGGGCATTGGAATAGGCTGCCCAGGGAGGTGGTTGATTCCCCTTCCCTGGAGGTGTTTAAGAGACGGGTGGATGAGGTCTTGAGGGACTTGGTTTAGTGTTTGATAGGAATGGTTGGACTAGAAGATCCGATGGGTCCCTTCCAACCTGGTTGTTCTATGGTTCTATGATTCTATATTCTCTAGAGATTAGTTTGTAATTAGCTCTATTGACAAAATGCGTTTCAATCTATAGTTGCCACTTCTGCTGCTTTCATCCAAACTGCCCTTTCAGAGTGAACCAGGGACAGGACTGGATCAATTCAAACCATAGTGCAATTGGGGTAAAAATGACAATAAATGAAACTCTGCTTTCTGAAAGTGCTTTTATAAAATATAAAAGCGGCACAAGAGTTTGCAAGACCCAGAACTGATGTGAAAAATTTAAGAAAGCATGTTGCTGCTTAAAAAGTTTGTTTCTTGTCTGGAATGATTACTACAGTGAAAAGCTCTAAACATATGCTATATTTCAAGATGGCAAATGCGAAGGAAGAGAAACGGAAATATTTTTTTCCAGTTGCAGAACAGATTTGCACTATCAGATCAGATTGTGTCTGGTGGATCATGATGAAAATAAAACCATGGGCCTGTATCAACATTTTCATAGAATCACAGAACAACCAGGTTGGAAGAGACCCACCGGATCATCGAGTCCAACTATTCCTATCAAACACTAACCCATGTCCCTCAGCACCTCATACACCCGTCCCTTAAACACCTCCAGGGAAAGTGACTCAACCCCCTCCCTGGGCAGCTTCTGCCAGTGCCCAATGACCCTTTCTGGGAAAATGTTTTTCCTAATGTCCAGCCTGACCCTCTCCTGGTGGAGCTTGAGGCTATTCCCTCTTGTCCTGTCCCCTGTCACTTAGGAGAAGAGCCCAACTCCCTCCTCTCTATAACTTCTTTTCAGGTTACACATGAAGATTTCTCACTATATCTTTGATAATTATTTATAGATGTTAATTTAATTTACATTTGTACCTCATGGACCTTTTCAGCAGCTGTAAGCTGAGTTTCTTATCTTAAAGCAAGTACCAGCCCTTACATGACAGTTGGGAAGTTTCCAGGCTGGAAGGCAGAATGCAGAGGTCTGAGGTTTACAGACCAGTTTTACATGGGAGAAAATAGAGAGGAAGAGAACTAAATCTAAATAAAAACTGTATTTCAGAGGGCAGTTAATTACTTTTGTCTATGATTCTGTATTCTATGATTCTATAAGAGCAACGAAGCTGGTGAAGGGGCTGGAGAACAGGCCCTATGAGGAACAGCTGAGAGAGCTGGGGGTGTTTATGCTGGAGAAGAGGAGGATGAGGGGAGACCTCATTGCTCTCTCCAACTCCCTGAGCAGAGGTTGTGGAGAGGAGGGAGCTGGGCTCTTCTCCCGAGTGACAGGGGACAGGATGAGAGGGAATGGCCTCAAGCTCCACCAGGGGAGGTTCAGGCTGGACATTAGGAAAAAGTTTTTCACAGAAAGGGTGACTGGGCATTGGAATAGGCTGCCCAGGGAGGTGGTGGATTCACCTTCCCTGGAGGTGTTTAAGGTGTGGGTGGATGAGGTGCTGAGGGACATGATTTAGTGTTTGATAGGAATGGTTGGACTTAATGATCCGGTGGGTCTCTTCCAAACTGGTGATTCTATGATTCTAATAATATTTGAAAATACTTTTCAAAACTCAAACTTGTCCTGAAATCAGGCATTTTCGTGTTATTCATCTGCAACTTCACACTTCCTACAGTTTTGCTTAAAGCTTTCCACTTTGCTGTGTGACAATAAAATAAATACCTTTATGAAGTCATTACCAAAAGGTTGTGGAAGTTTGTATCTAAATTTTATTTATTGTTGGTGCCAGGAAGATCTAGATTTGTGAGTCCACTAGATGGCATGATTTCCCCATCACAGATAAAGGGAGTCTTGCTGAGAGGAAATATGTGGGGGTGTGTATGGCATAGACTTCATGACAACAACCACAATTAGTTACCAGCTACTAGATAATGAACCAAGCAGAGTTGTTTCTATTGGAAGCTCTTCTCTGATATTTTAATAATGCTTCTTTAAAAAAATACTTTCTTCTAGATATGACTGTGTCATTCTCTAAATGAGTGTTAGTCTGGGAAACTGAAAGGGTGTTTTGCTTTAGTAAAGCACATCTTCAAGATTTTTACAGAAGCAAAAGTAATGTCTGACAAAAAGAAAAATGCACTTACAGGCTGCCCAGGGAGGTGATTGATTCCCCTTCCCTGGAGGGGTTTAAGGGGCGGGTGGACGAGGTGCTGAGGGACATTGGTTAGTGTTTGATAGGAATGGTTGGACTCCATGATCCGGTGGGTCTCTTCCAACCTGGTTGTTCTATGATTCTGTGATTCTACGATTCTAAGGCTAATTTCACACAGATTTAATGTCACCTCACATTGAAATAGTATCCGAAATACTTTTTGGTTTCATCTCTTTTTCCCCATGAACAAATTTTTCCCCAGAGTTGCAGAAGGCAAAACTCAGAAAATTAAAACACAAGTATATTAATAACGTTATTTTTTTCTATTTTCACTTTAGAGTGTAAAATAAGTCTCTCGGAGCTCTTGCAGAGACTGTAGGTACAATTTTATCCATTTTATAGAGTAAAGAGTAGTGATGGGGATGAAATCAATGATTCAAGGTCATAGAAAAGACAGCAGCAGACAGGGACTGTAGGGTTTTAACTCGTATGCGCTGTATCTAGTGTCGTTAAGATTTCAGGGGATTACAGAGTTTTGTCAGGTTTATCTTCGTTTTTCTGTCAACTGGAATGTGAACACTGCACGTATTCCAGTTCTGAAAAGAAAGAACTACATTGTCTTTTATAAAAATCATAGTTTCATAGAATCATAGAATCACCAGGCGGGAAGAGACCTATCGGATCGCCCAGTCCAACCATTCCCACCAATCTCTAAACCATGCAAGAGTCGCATATGCTTTCACGGGAGGGACTTAATTCCATAATACCTGAAATATTTTTCTCTGTTGACCCTGTATTTTCCTATAAAGGTGATGGAGGAGCTTTTACCATGGCTGCAAGTGGCTTCTCTTGTTTTTTTTCTCTTGTTTTTTTCTCCGTTTTTTTTTCCGGTTTGTAGCTGTTTCCATTTCTGTGTTTTAACTGGTGAGCCACATTCTACTGAAAGGAGGTTGTAGAGAGGAGGTAGCTGGGCTCTTCTCCCAAGTGCCAGGGGACAGGACAAGAGGGAATGGCCTCAAGCTCCGCCAGGGGAGATTTAGACTGGAGATTAGGAGGAGGTTTTTCCCAGAAAGGGTCATTGGGCATTGAAATAGGCTGCCCAGGGAGGGGGTTGATTCACCTTCTCTGGAGGTGTTTAAGGGACGGGTGGATGAGGTCTTGAGGGACTTGGTTTAGTGTTTGATAAGAATGGTTGGACTCGATGATCCGATGGGTCCCTTCCAACCTGGTTGTTCTGTGATTCTGACTGTGCTGTGTAGTTTTATAAAGATAAAGAGTATTGACAAAGGGTATTAGTGTTCGATAGGATACGACAAAGGGTATTAGTGTTCGACATTAACTCAGTTTATCATTACAGAGAATAAATACTTATGTTAACCAACATGTTTGGTTTGTTGGTTTGTATGTGTGATTGAGAACAGATTGAGAAGAGTCAGAAATACTGACTTGAGTCACACTGCATGGTCCAAATGACCAGCTCTTTAAATACTCAAACTAAAAATGGTGCAGGTTGAGGTGAGGTGACCTCATTGCTCTCTCCAACTACCTGAAAGGAGGTTGTGGAGAGGAGGGAGCTGGGCTCTTCTCCCAAGGGACAGGGGACAGGACGAGAGGGAATGACCTCAAGCTCCACCAGGGGAGGCTCAGGCTGGACATTAGATAAAAATTCTTCACAGAAAGGGTCATTGGGCAGTGTCAGAGGCTGCCCAGGATGGTGGTTGATTCACCTTCCCTGGAGGTGTTTAAGGCACAGGTAGATGAGGTACTGAGGCACATGGTTTAGTGTTTGATGGGAATGGTTGGACTCGATGATCCAGTCGGTCTCTTCCAACCTGGTGATTCTATGATTCTATGATCTCCAGACGTTGCCCAGAGAGCTTTAAGTCATGGCCATTTTTCCTCTGAAATCTTCTTGATACTCTATAAAAATGCGTGCTTTGTTTTCTGGAACCATGGTTACCAGAGCGCTATGTAGTTAATTGATTTAAACCTTTGAAAAGAGAACTGAGTGGAATTAATTACCGCAAGCCTATTAAAATAATGCCAGAGGGATTTTTGTACTAGAGGTTAAGAAAAGGCCTTTTATTCATATCTACCAGATAAACAGCAAACCCCTCATGTTTCTTTTGTTTTTCTGCTCAGACAATATTTATATTCTTTTGTATTAGCTCTAATCTGCAGTTGTCATCTCCTGACCCGCATGACCCTTCCCTTCCCCCAGTTAAACCTCTTTCCAAACTCTGTTTGCGGAATATTTCATTGCTCCTAGAAAGACTATGAGAGCAGTAGTACATATCCACTACTAGATACATTGTCCAAGACCCCCAGTTCATCCTTATCAGAAATGATTTATAGAA
The DNA here is from genome assembly GCA_033558105.1 of Coccyzus lansbergi. Taxonomy (NCBI): domain Eukaryota; kingdom Metazoa; phylum Chordata; class Aves; order Cuculiformes; family Coccyzidae; genus Coccyzus; species Coccyzus lansbergi. The sequence goes on along the minus strand of JAUMJK010000409.1, from coordinate 1,760,839 downwards.
GCAATAATATCTTTTCTTTCCTGGAAGGCAGAACATTGTGGGAACAACTTCATTGTATATTTTCCATGAAAATAGCAGAAAATTTTTGGGTTTAACCCATATCACACCGTGAAGCAATTACCAATAAATGTTCCCTCATTGCAGGAAGCTGGTATTTTTCTAAACAGATCAAGTTTTTATTGATTATTTTTTCTTTTTTTAGCATAGCCAAGACCTTATTTTTCTTTCTTTGCTCAAAGTGTTCAGGTAGTTGTAGAAGCCAGAGAAAGAATTCTTGTAAAGTGTAGAAAATCTGCAAACTTTCACGTATTACTAAATAATAAATTCATAATAATATCTTTAAGATGACTCTCAGCGTAATAGTAATTCCTCTAAGGGCTTTGCTTGTGGTAGAACTGTATGTATTGTACACTGCATTGCAGGTTTGTAGTTTTGAAGAAGAAAAAATCATAGAACAACCAGGTTGGAAGAGACCAACTGGATCATCGAGTCCAACCATTCCTATCAAACACTAAACCATGACCCTCAGGACCTCATCTATCCGTCGCGTAAACCCCTCCAGGGAAGGGGAATCACCCTCCTCCCTGGGCAGCTTCTGCCAGTGCCCAATGACTCTTTCTGTGAAGAATTTTTTCCTAATGTCCAGCCTGAACCTCCCCTGGTGGCTTGAGACCATTCCCTCTCATCCTGTCTCCTGTCACTTGGGAGAAGAGCCCAGCTCCCTCCTCTCCACAACCTCCTTTCAGGTAGTTGTAGAGAGTAATGAGGTCTCCCCTCAGCCTCCTCTTCTCCAGGATAAACACCCCCAGCTCTCTCAGCCACTCCTCATAAGACTTGTTCTCCAGCCCCTTCACCATCTTTGTCGCTCTTCTTATCCTGCATTCTATGCTCTTTATCCTGTATAGAGTTGTAGAAAGCTTTTCTGATGTGAGTTTTCCAGTTAGAGAACAAAAATTAGAAGTGATCTGACATGGGAAATGCTTGTCCCATATTCTTAAACAGGGTCACACATCTTGTTCTGTCACAAAAGCATATTATTAAGCTGGAGACTTTACATCCTCTGATCTCATGCTTGTGGTTTTAAACATAGGAGTAAGACCATTAAGAACTTCTGAAAGCATGCAAATTAATAATAGGGTAGATGAGGTAGATTTGGTAGAAGCAGCCTGGTAGTGTGACAGTCAGATTATCTACTATCATATCGTATCCCATGTCTTCTCCATGAAATGAATACATGTATGAATCACAGGACAAGGATTAAGAGAATTACTCTGGAAAAACTCTGGAACTTCAACTTCGGCTTGATGACTGCTGCACTTGTGATATTCTTATCAGAGGATGTCCTGATACTAATGGAGAATCATAGAATCATAGAACAACCAGGTTGGAAGAGACCCATCGGATCATCGAGTCCAACCATTCCTATCTAACACTAAACCAAGTCCCTCAAGACCTCATCCACCCGTCCCTTAAACACCTCCAGGGAAGGGGAATCAACCACCTCCCTGGGCAACCTATTCCAATGCCCAATGACCCTTTCTGGGAAAAACTTCCTCCTAATCTCTAGCCTAAATCTCCCCTGGCGCAGCTTGAGGCCATTCCCTCTTGTCCTGTCCCCTGACACTTGGGAGAAGAGGCAAATAGTCCATGAAAAAATTGAGTTTGAATGCTCCAGTAATGCCTTTCTCTCTTAGTCCAAACATAGCTTAAGCCAATAACATGGATGAAAAAAGGATGAAGAGGAGGAATTTGCAGTTAGTAACATGTGCATTGATCAGTTCTGTTCACATTGCATATCTTTCAGTAGTTTCAATTAATAGACATTTGTAATTTTTGTGTTTATATATGTAGCAAGTAAAATTTAACCTGATTTGCCATGAACAGTAATTTTTTTGTAGCTTTGGTTTTCTGAGTCTGTTGGTTTAGGTCTTGGAATCATAGAACAACCAGGTTGGAAGAGACCCATCCGATCATCGAGTCCAACCGTAAATGGAATGTTGATGGAATATTCCTCCCTCGTCCAGGCAAAATATAAGTCCTAGTCTGTTCCATAGAAGCTGCAACCAACTAGTTTCCTTTTTGTGTCTTTCTAGATTCGATCTGTATCACCATCCCTGGGCAGTGTTACTGAGCTCCAGGCAGTAGTCCAAATGAATTCAACCAGTTTTATTCCTGAAACCGTAGTTGATCGGCTGATGGCACAAGGTAAGTAAAGCTTTGAGTTTGTGTACATAATGGTGAAGAAAATTCCCACTGATGCTCCAGTATTTCTACCTGAAATAAAGCTTGTGTATTGATGAAACGATTGCCATCAGTGCTCCTGGTGGTTGTTTTGGAAGACAAACATTGAAATACTTCCTTTAAAGTGAACAAGGTGAAATACTTTTGAAAGAAATAATCAAAAATGGTTGGTACTGCTTGAAATGTAACTCAAGATTTAGGTTTAATTCCTTTCATCCAGTCACCATTTCAGAACATTCAGTTTTGATAAAGCTGTTGTATACATACATAGAATTATAGAATCACCAGGTTGGAAGAGACCCACCAGATCATTCCAACCATTCCCATCAAACACTAACCCATGTCCCTCAGCACCTCGTCCACCCATCCCTTAAACACCTCCAGGGAAGGTGAATCAACCACCTCCCTGGGCAGCCCATTCCAATGCCCAATGACACTTTCTGTGAAAATTTTTTTCCTAATCTCCAACCTAAATCTCCCCTGGTGGAGCTTGAGGCCATTCCCTCTCATCCTGTCCCCTGTCCCTTGGGAGAAGAGCCCAGCTCCCTCCTCTCCACAACCTCCGCTCAGGGAGTTGTAGAGAGCAATGAGGTCTCCCCTCAGCCTCCTCTTCTCCAGGATAAACACCCCCAGCTCTCTCAGACGCGCCTCATAGGGCCTCTTCTCCAACCCCTTCACCAGCTTCCTTGCTCTTCTTTGGACTCGCTCCAGAGCCTCAACATCCTTCTTGTGCTGAGGGGCCCACAACTGAACACAGGATTTGAGGAGCAGTCTCACCAGTGCTGAATCCAGAGGGAGAAGAACCTCCCTGGCCCTGCTGGTCACACTGTTTCTGATCCAAGCCAAGATGCCATTAGCCTTCTTGGCCACCTGGGCCACTGCTGCCTCATGGTCAGTCACTGTCATCTAACACCCCCAGGTCCTTCTCCTCTTGGCAGCTTTCAATCTATCGAAATCTATTGAATGGATCTTTTTGTAACTATTATTGCTGCCTTGTGAAAGGAATATTTTATTTCAGAAATATTTTAATTAACCTTTTCCTGCTTCTCGTTTTTTAGTTGGTCTTTTTTTTCCCCCTCATAGAGTCATAGAATAGAATCATAGAATCACCAGGTTGGAAGAGACCCAGTGGATCATCGAGTCCAACCATTCCCGTCAATCACCAACCCATGTCCCTCAGCACCTTGCCCACCCATCCCTTAAACCCCTCCAGGGAAGGTTACTCAACCCCCTCCCTGGGCAGCCTCTCCCACTATCCAATGATCCTTTCCATGAAAAATTTTTTCCTAACATCTAGTGTAACCCTCCCCTGGTGGAGCTTAATATACTGTTTTAAATGTGGAACTGGGATATTTTATGAAAAAGAAAAGGCTGTTTGTTTTACATAGCTGCTCTAACCAGCCTTTGGTGGTTTTCTTTTCCTCTTTTTTGACATTGCATTTCTTTATTCTAGGTCAGAGTGATACAACCACAACAGAATCTCCCCGTCAGCATGATTTTCCCATGTCTACTACTATGTGCAAACAACGCTCTGTAGTCACTCCTGCCCTCTTGTCAGCTATTTGCAACCTGCTGCACAATCTCCTGATTGTCACACCAGAAGACACTGGAATTGCTCTTCGACAGGCACATTTGCTAACATCTCTCGGCAGGTGTGGGATCGATAACTGCGGAACTACAAACAGGGGGTAGCAATAGAGGTGAAAAGTTTGAAATGAGATCCGCTGGCGTTTCTTACAGGAACTGTTAAATGCATTGATCACTTCTTGCTTCTGAAGTGCTTAAAACCACCTTTTATATAAAATGCAATCAACAAAATAGAATCATAGAATCACAGAACAACCAGCTTGGAAGAGACCCATCGGATCATCGAGTCCAACCATTCCTATCAAACACTAACCCATGTCCTTCAGCACCTCATCCACCTGTCCCTTAAACACCTCCAGGGAAGGTGAATCAACCGCCTCCCTGGGCAGCCTATTCCAATGCCCAATGACCCTCTGTGTGAAAAACTTCCTCCTAATCTCCAGCCTAAACCTCCCCTGGTGGAGCTTGAGACCATTCCCTCTTGTCCTGTCCCCTGTCCCTTGGGAGAAGAGCCCAGCTCCCTCCTCTCCACAACCTCCTTTCAGGTAGTTGTAGAGAGTAATGAATAATAGTTTTATTAATTTCTTTTTTTCACTGAAAGCACAGTCGTATTTGTTAGTCCAATTGTTGTCTGTCTTCTACAGGACTATGTTCATCTGCTAATGTGTCAGGTTTTTGCCTAGATGGCCTTTTAGTTATCCTTTCTGAGGAGCTTTTTTTTTCTTTAGTAGAAAAGTATCTGCTATAGTCAGATATTCAGAATTGCAGATAATTTCCATTCATTTTATGATTTTCTGCTTTGAATTGTATGCAGAATTTTTAGGATGTTCCAAGGGACAGGTGGATGAGGTCCTGAGGGACATGGTTTAGTGTTTGATAGGAGTGGTTGGACTCGATGAGCCGATGGGTCTCTTCCAACCTGGTTGTTCTATGATTCTATGATTTTCTGTGATTCTAAGGGCTGTCACAGTAAAAGAGAGTAAATAGTACTTGCAAGGGAAATATCGGATGATAGACCTTCGCATTTTGTTTCTTTTCTAAAGAAGGAACCACTTCAAAATAGTCTTGAGATTGTATTCCGTGTTTCCTCTGCTATCGTAAAAAATTCTTTCATCTATAGAAAGTGTTTGGAAGTCCTGAAGCGAACCACGAAAATTAATTCAGTTGAGGTTTTATTTTAATGTTTTGAACAGCTTTTGTAGTTGCTCTTCACACTGCAATTAATGGAAAAAAAGAACCCAACCAAACTTGCTTGAATACAGTTTATATTGTTACAGAGCTTTTAATTCTTCTACAGGAAAGAAAATAATCAAAGAAATGTAAACAAACAGTTTTTACCAATGCAGTAACGCGACTGGAATTTATATTATTCTAACTATTTTGAAAGAGCTTAGCTGCTATTATAGCTGCTGTTGCACTAGACTTTCTTAAATTAGTGGGGTTTAGCATTAAGTTCTGCATAATTTATTTTTCCTCTGTTAATTTAAAGTGTTCTCTTCCGTGGAATATTAAGTTAGAGAATGTTTAATTATTTAATTGTATTTCTAACCAATTTACTTTGCTTTATTTTAGTCTTGTAAGCGCTAATCTGGTTGAGAGATGCATCTTGGAACTGAAAGCTCCGCTGGGTCTTCCATGTCATACGGAACCTGTAAAAGCTCAGGTTAGAGAAGCATTTTGTTACTTTCTAATTTTTTTAATAAATAATCTATATTATTATCATAGAATCATAGAACAACCAGGTTGGAAGAGACCCACCGGATCGTTGAGTCCAACCAATCATCATCCGGACACTGCTATAGGCTACATTCACGTGAAATTCTATCCTTTTTATAAGGTTTAAGAGAAAATAAACCGTGTTATAGTCTTACATAATAATGTCCATGTTAGAACCGTAGCCAGAGCCATCAGTCTGACAACTAATTTTGTTTTTAAAATGCAAATTCGGTTTAACAGTCATGCAGGTTATGAAGGAAGTATGTTTCTGTAGAAATCTTGTGAGAATAAATAAATAAGTTTTTTTTTTTTCTCCTTAAATATTCAAATGGAGCTTCTGGTTTCAGGAAATAAACATATATTCATTATGCTAATGACCTTTTTTTTGTTTTTCTGTGTGAGCTTCCAGCTTACAGGTTGCAAATAGCTTCTGGAAGCTCACACAGAAAAATATGATATGATATGATATGATGTAATGTAATGTAATATAATGTAATGTAATATAATGTAATGTAATATAATGTAATGTAATATAATGTAATGTAATGTAATATATAATATAATATAATATAATATAATATAATATAATATAATATAATATAATATAATATAACATAACATAACATAACATAACATAACATAACATAACATAACATAACATAATACAACAATCATGACTTTCGCGCAAGGAACTTTATTCTTTGTCAGCAGAAAATTCATTTCATGCGTTTCCACACTAGGAATTCTGTTTTATTCTCTATAGTAAAAATGAGAATAACCTTTACTTTATCTCCTCTCATTTCTTTTAAGTGATGTATATGAATTCAAAACGTTATGAATCAATTGAGATAATACGAGTATTTAAATTAAAATAAATATGTGAAAGGTGTGAATATATGTCTTTGTCTCATATCATCTTTCTAAAAATATTTAACAGGTGTTATTACTTCTCCAATACTGGTCATCGGTGTCCAGGCTTCTGAAATCATGTTTATTGATGGATTCTCAGCTTGTGATCCAGGATGAGCTGTTGAAGCCTCTCTTGAGAAATACCTTCACGATTCTCGCCCTTCGCCCCAGAGATGGGTTAGGTAACAAGTCGCTTTGTTTCCAGTATATCTGGACAGGTATATTGAGGCTTAGCTCTCCATCTTCATGCACATGTGGAAATGGTTTATTGTTTTTTTTTTTTTTTTTTCGATATTATCTGTGCAGATACAGAGTTAACTTCTGTGCTTCGTGAAACGTGGGTAGACTTCTTCACCCTTCTGACATCATTACTGTGGAAGAGCGGCCAAGTATCTTTGCCGTCTGTGACAGCAGCCCTTGCAAATCATTGCACAGCAATAATCGGTAATTATTTCTGATTGGTTTTGACCTAGCAACTAGTAAATAAAAAAAGACAAGTAGAAAAGAAGGACAGGCCTGTTTAGATACTGAGAGAGCTGGGGGTGTTTAGCCTGGAGAAGAGGAGGCTGAGGGGAGACCTCATTGCTCTCTCCAACTCCCTGAAAGGAGGTTGTGGAGAGGAGGGAGCTGGCCTCTCCTCCCAAGGGACAGGGGACAGGATGAGAGGGAATGGCCTCAAGCTCTGCAAGGAGAGATTTAGGCTTCACATAAGGAAAAAATTCTTCATGGAAAGGGTCTCTGGGCATTGGAATAGGCTGCCCAGGGAGGTGGTTGAGTCCCCTTCCCTGGAGGTGTTTAAGGTGTGGGTAGACGAGGTGCTGAGGGACACGGTTTAGTGTTTGATAGGAGTGGTTGGACTCGATGATCCGATGGGTCTCTTCCAACCTGGTTGTTCTATGATTCTATGAATTACCAATTGTATATCCAGAGTGAAAACTAAATGTGTCCATAGTTTGACTGGCTTTTTCTTTTAATAGGATTTTTATATCTCTTTCATATATCTTGACTAATGTTTGAGCTGCCCGAAAAATTAAGAAGTTTTGTACCTACGTGGGTTAGTGATTCTTGTTGTAAGCCTTAAGGAAATATAGCACCTTTGAGTAGAGCCTGAAATGATCCATTAGCACTTCATTTTTTCCCTAATTGTTTGGGTTTTTTTAATCTTACATAAAAAGAAAGGAAGGTTTTGAGACGAGTGAACAGCTAACATGCAGGATTTCATTTGTTTATGTGTTTATTTTCCCCTTCATTAGTTAATTGCCTAGTCAACCACATTCTGTGACGTGCTTCATAGAATCATAGAATCATAGAACAACCGGGTTTGAAGAGACCCATCGGATCATCGAGTCCAACCATTCCTATCAAACACTAACCCATGTCCCTCAGCACCTCGTCCACCCGTCCCTTAAACCCCTCCAGGGAAGGGGAATCAACCACCTCCCTGGGCAGCCTATTCCAATGCCCAGTGACCCTTTCCGGGAAAAACTTCCTCCTAATCTCCACCCTAAATCTCCCCTGGCGGAGCTTGAGGCCATTCCCTCTCGATACTGAAGTATAAGCATAGTCCATCCAAGCTTGTGATTCCAGCCAGATGCATGTTAGGTGAGCTGGTGAATCCAAAAAAATGCAGCTAGTGGGTACTGTTGGTGTTATAATTTCAGCCGTTGAATAAAGTGAGGAGAGTTCAGAAAACTGTTGAACAAATTAGTGATTTAAAAAATGGAAATTGCTTTTTTAACTTTATACTAAAATTCATAGAATCACCAGGTTGAAAGAGACCCACTGGATCATCGAGTCCAACCATTCCTATCAAACACTAAACCATGTCCCTCAGGAAATTAACGCAGAGCAATTAATTCCTGTAAAATGTGAACATTTCTTTCTTAGATTTTAAAATACTTACCAAATGTAGAATTCTTTGTGCAGTGCACAGGGATAGCTGCTTCGTGGCTTATAATTTTTGATGAGTCTTTCTGAGTTCCAGATCACTTAAGCTTTATTTAGAATGAAATATAAACATTTTGTTCTGTTTAACCTTCTAGATACCATTTGTGATTGTGTCCATCTGTCAGCCACATATCCTGCTTTATATTCGGCCAGTTTACGGTTCCTGTCTGCACTTTTGAATGAGGAAGGAAGACGGAAGCTCCAAGATAAGCAAAGTATATGTCAAAATCCAACTATTAGCTTTCTTCTGGATCACGTTGAAGGATGCCAAGCATCAGTCATTCAACTGACTACGTTAATCATTCAGGTATTTAAAATCTGATGATGTGATTGCAGGATATATATTTGCATTTTGCCATTTTGTTAAAAAGGAATATAGACTCCTCATAAAAAAAATCATTTCCAGTTGTGAACCAGGACATCTTTAATTTGAGACAACTACGACACTTATCTTTTTAAATTCACGTAACAAGCTGAACAACTGCAAAGAAGCAACTTCTGGGAGTGCCTTGCAAGGCAATTAAGCTGCAATCTCTTAGGGAGACAAGATGAAACACAAATGGAGAATGTTTGCCGAATCATAGAACAACCAGGTTGGAAGAGACCCATTGGATCATTGAGTCCAACCATTCCTATCAAACACTAACCCATGTCCCTCAGCACCTCATCTACCCGTCCCTTAAACGCCTCATAGGGCCTGTTCTCCAGCCCCTTCACCAGCTTCGTGGCTCTTCTCTGGACTCGCTCCAGAGAAATGCTGATAGGCTTTTTTTCCCTTGCTTTTCCAAATGCGTAATTGGATTTTTAAGGTTTGATATGTAGTTATCCCCCTTGTAAAGGACAGCATTGTTGTTCTTAGCAGTTGTCCTCATAAAAATTGTGAGCTGAAACGAATCATTCAGCCTTCCAGTTCAGTCACTGATAGTCTAAGGTCGATGTTGTTGCACTTAAGGAGCATATGTTAATGTATTTTCCAAGCTTGTTTTAAATTGGCTGGATAGCATGTTTTCACGAATTCTTTTAGGAAATTGTTGCCCAATATAACATATATATATATATATATTGTTGCCCAATATAACATATATTTTATAGGAATGGTTGGACTCTTAACATGCTCAGTTTTTTTCGCTTTGGTAATGAAATCGCATTATTTATAGGTCTGTGAAAGAAAATCTTCAAAGGATGCGCTGAAAGAAGTTGCTACAAGTGCGTTGCTGTCTCTGTTAGCTGTCAGCGAAAGTGCCCAGAAACGTGCTTTGGAAGGTGAGCGTTTCAAAATGTGTGTTAAATGGAAGGCATCCACAACTTCCCTGGGCAGCCTGTGCCAGTGGCAGATAACTCCAAACTTCCACCCCCAGATCCTTCTCCTCCTGGCAGCTTTCTAGACAGACTTCTCCCAGTCTGTAGCTGCTCAGGGTTGTTGTGCCCCATGTGCAGGACCCGACATTTGGCCCTGTTAAACCTCATCCCATTGGACTCAGCCCATGGATCCAACCTGTTTAGGTCCCTTTGCAGAGCCTCCCTACCCTCCAGCAGATCCACACTTCCACCCAGCTTAGTGTCATCTGCAAACTTGCTCAGGGAGCACTCAATGCCCTCATCCAGGGCATTGATGAAGATATTGAACAGAGCTGGACCCAGCACTGAGCCCTGGGGAACACCACTTGTCACTGGCCTCCAGCTGCATTTAACACCATTTCCCACCACTCTCTGGGCCCTCCAGCCAACCAGTTTTCCACCCAGGAGAGTGTGAGCCTGTCCAGGCCAGAGGTGACAGTTTCCTCAGCAGAATGCAGGGAGAAACTGTGTCAAAGGCTTTACTGAAGTCCAGAAAGACCACATCCACAGTCCTTCCCTTGTCCAGTAGCTGAGTCACTTTGTCATAGACATCACCTATTCAGATCTTAAGGACTACTTTTTAAGATACAAATGTGAAGACAAATACTTGTAAAGAAACAACACCATAGTGCCAGACAGGATGACAAGGCCAAATGTCGGGTCCTGCACTTGGGGCACAACAACCCTGAGCAGCTACAGACTAGGAGAAGTCTGGCTGGAAAGTGCCTGGAGGAGAAGGACCTGGGGGTGTTGCTTGACAGTGACTGACCATGAGCCAGCAGTGGCCCAGGTGGCCAAGAAGGCCAATGGTATCTTGACCAGCAGGTCCAGGGAGGTTCTTCTCCCTCTCTACTCGGCACTGGTGAGGCTACTCCTTGAATCCTGTGTCAGGTTCTGGGCCCCTCAGCACAAGAAGGATGTTGAGGCTCTGGAACGAGTGCAGAGAAGAGCAAGGAAGCTGGTGAAGGGGCTGGAGAACAGGCCTTATGAGGAGCGTCTGAGAGAGCTGGAGGTGTTTATCCTGGAGAAGAGGAGGCTGAGGGGAGACCTCATTGGGCAGTGTCAGAGGCTGCCCAGGGAGGGGGTTGAGTCTCTTCCCTGGAGAGGTTTAAGGGATGGGTGGACGAGGTGCTGAGGGACATGGGTTAGTGTTTGATAGGAATGGTTGGACTCGATGATGCGGTGGGTCTCTTCCAACCTGATTATTCTATGATGCTATATTCTATATTCATAAAATATTTTTGATTTGGAATGTACTTCTAACCATTAATATTTCTTTGACTTTCAGTTGGCCTGATAGACAGCTGTATAGAAGACATGAAGCATATTCATGCGCAGCTGAATTTGGATTCCTTAAAGCCTGGGAAAGCACAGAAAAGAAAGGTAACTGCAAACTGACAGGCTGAGATGATAAGGCTCTTCCTATCTATTTTTTGAGGCAGATACTCTTGGTATCTGCCACAGGTGACACAGAGTAAGTGACAACTTATAGTGGATCTGGATGCTGGGAATTCTTTAAAACTCAATGAGTTTAGAAATTAAGCATTAATTATATTTTACTTTTTTTTTCTGTTACACTTGATAAAACAGGGTAGAGATTCAGTCACTAAGAATATAAGGATGGATTGATCTGACCTATTGCAGAGAATGGGAAGACAGAGCTAGTTTGTCCTTGGTTTTACCCAAGGAAGGAAAATAGGAGTTTCTAGTGAGTGACTCATTTGACTTGCTTTAAATGTCTGCTTTAGGATGGTACAAATACCCAGAAAGTGTTCCTCATTAATTTTAAGAGAAATGAAGCTGTACGTTTTAATAAGTGAATATAATATTTTAAGAGAAATGGAGTTCTCTGCATTTAGCTACATCAGTGCCCTTAGAAATGGCATTGAGGGTGAATCTTTCCTGACATCAGAAGGAAACTCTGCTCAAGAGATGTGACCAAAACACTGATGCCTTAGATTTACACCTCTCCTTTGAAATCTCTTCCCTCTTCGTACAAAATTCATTCTGGTCTTATGTTGACGATCTTCCCATATTTTTCTCTGGATAGGAGGAAAGCCTTATCAAGCAGTTAAGGTGTTCCATGCAGCTCCTCAGAAACTGCCTCTTTCAAAATGAAGAGTGCAAAGTAAGTATTCATATACTAAAAGTCATGAGCACATTCAATTTGAATGTTGGTTATAATTTTTTTCTTTCTGTTTTGAAATTATTTTCAAGCTGCCTAAATTTAACCTTGATATTAACAACGAGAAATAGTTCTAAGTACAATGTTATTCCCACCCTGTAAGACTATTTCATACATGCATTTAGCAGCTAAACGTTCATATTGAAACATCGTCTTCCAAAGGTTTCAAATCACTCTCATCCTTTATACCCATTTCTGCTTTGCTTAAATCGCTAATTCCAGTTTTAAAGGGTATAATTTGATAAATGGATGTGAAGGAAAGTGTGGGGCCACAAGAAAACTCTATAAGATACACTCCACATCTGGGAAAGTACTTTTCTCTCATTATTCCCCTCTCCTTTTTTCCTTTCCCTTTCCAAAAACAAAGCCCATACACTAAATAACAATTTAGCTTTTTTTTTTCTGAGTTAACTTACGCTAATTATGCAAGAATAATTTTGTTGTCATATTGATTTTTTTTTTTTTTACTTCATCATTTTTCTTCTGCAGTATCTTTTCTTGAATTTCTTTACCTTCCAAATTCTTTGTCTTTTTCTTTGTGCTTTTCGGCTTCTTTTTTACTTCACTTCTTCTGCCTACCTGTTTCTTCTATGGGGAAAATACTGCTTTACTTTATTCGCTCTTTCTAATATTCTTTCTGATCACTACTCTTTCTCATTGCTGATACCTTTCACGCATTTCATAGAATCGTCATAGAATCATAGAACAACCAGGTTGGAAGAGACCCATCGGATCATCGAGTCCAACCATTCCTATCAAACACTAACCCATGTCGCTCAGGGCCTCCTCCACCCATGTCTTAAACCCCTCCAGGGAAGGGGAATCAACCCCCTCCCTGGGCAGCCTATTCCAATGCCCAATGACCCTCTGTGTGAAAAACTTCCTCCTAATCTCTAGCCTAAATCTCCCCTGGTGGAGCTTGAGGCCATTCCCTCTTGTCCTGTCCCCTGTCCCTTGGGAGAAGAGCCCAGCTCCCTCCTCTCTACAACCTCCTTTCATTTATTTCCATTTTCTCTTTCACAGTTTAATTTGTCTCGGCCTTCTAATTCAACTTGTGCAAATTTTATCACATACATTAGCAGAACCACAAGATTTCCAGATCTTCTAGAAGGGCCACTGTTAAGGGTACATAATAGCATCCTGTCTGTATACAGAACATGTAAATTACAGACCTGAATAAGGCATCTGGTTATCCCCCATGTCGCCTTAACCTGGCTGAGCCAATAATCAGATAAAATTGTTGTGACGTATTCTTCTTGGTTTGCTGCTCTCTTCTATTTCCGTGCTTTTTGAGTTCCAAGATTTAGTTGGAGTAACCTTAAAAATCATAGAATCATAGGATTCTAGGAGCAAGATTCAAAGGTTAGAATCATAGAATCAGAGAATCGCCAGGTTGGAAGAGACCTACCGGATCATCGAGTCCAACCCATTCCTATCAAAAAACTTCAGAATAATGTGTTCTTGAATAATCACAGTTGGAATGGAAAATCTTTGCTTTTGCTTCCATGTCTCAGTAATTAAAACATGGTGGTTTGACTGAGGTAAAGTTAATTTCATTAACGTTGATGTCAGATTTCTCCGTATAGTCTTCTAAAGGAAGCTAAGGGGACACAATAAGATAAGAAAATGCTTCTCTCAGTTACTAAACTAATAAATACTTCTAAATACTTCATTTAGAAAGTGTCTAATGGTACAATAGTTAATCTTGCTCGTGTTCTTTTAGACGGCAGCACTCAAAGCTCATCTCGTTCCTGTTCTGCATTCGCTCTGGCCCTGGTTTTTAATAGACGACGACTCCATGCAAATAGCTCTGAATTTGCTCTGTGTCTACTCTGCAAACTATCTGGCAGGTATGAGAGTCGTTTGATGACGTAATACATCGATGTTGAACCAGAATAATTAAGACAGAACAGCGTAATACAGAGGAAAGAATGTTTATTACTACCGTAAGAGGAAAATACAAAAGTGCTGCTCCATCAAAGTCTATCACTTTTGATTTTAATACTTTCAAGACTTGCATTTCGATCCTGTTACGCTCTGTTGGATTTAGGAAGAGTACAATGGTATTAAAGGCTTAAATAGCATTTAATTCAAGCCATTGTGCTTGGAGTTACTCTAAAAGTCCTGCCGAATGGAATAATATATTGTAGAAATCCTGCTCTAGGAATTCTCTCAGAGAATTGTACACCAATCCTTCATCCACTCACATACAAGCTACAGAGGCCAATGTATAAATAAACGGAAGACATTTCATACAGAATTCAATTATATTTTTTAAATTATTCAATTTATAAATAAATGGAAGAAATTTCATACAGAATTAAATTATATTTTTCGAATTATTCAATAATATAATTTAATTCTGTATGAAATTTCTTCCATTTATTTCTACATTGGCCTCTGTAGCTTGCATTTGAGTGAAATGTATTTGTCATAAGGATTCTCTCCTCTGTTTTAAGAAACCCTTTATTTCCACTGATGAGTAATCGTGTCCAGTGCTAGAAGTCTGTTCCTTTTCCTGTTATGAATTTATCTCCTTCCTGCTTAGACATAAATCATTATGCGAGTTATTTTATACAAGTATCTGTTGTTTTCTCCTTGTTGATACCATAAAAGAATTAGCATAGTTAAAGATATTAATGGAACAGTCTCCGAGCTTTTTTTACCCTCTTCTTAAGTTCATATCTTTATAAAAGAGCTTGTGATGCTTATGTTGTTGGTTTGGGTTTTTTAATATGGCCTGAAGAAAGGTCAGGTGAATATAATGTAATGTAATGTAATGTAATGTAATGTAATGTAATGTAATGTAATGTAATGTAATGTAATATTATAATATATAATATATAAGAATAAGAAGATAAGAATATAATTAAGCATAAATAATATAATAAGAAGAATAAATATAAATTAAGAATATAATATATAAATATAGTGAAACACAAGATAGAAAATTAAAATGTAAAGTCTCCTGAGGTATTAGAAATCGAGCTAAAGTTATGACGGTTGCATATTACTATGGTCCAAGGTACTGATAGATGCAGACAGCACTTTTATTTCTCATAAAACAAAAATTAGAATCATAGAACAACCAGGTTGGAAGGGACCCATCGGATCTTCTAGTCCAACCATTCCTATCAAACACTAAACCAAGTCCCTCAGGACCTCATCCACCTGTGCCTTAAACACCTCCAGGGAAGGGGAATCAACCACCTCCCTGGGCAGCCTATTCCAATGCCCAATGACCCTCTGTGTGAAAAACTTCCTCCTAATCTCCAGCCTAAATCTCCCCTGGTGGAGCTTGAGGCCATTCCCTCTTGTCCTGTCCCCTGTCCCTTGGGAGAAGAGCCCAGCTCCCTCCTCTCTACAACCTCCCTTCAGGTATTTATAGAGAGCAATGAGGTCTCTCCTCAGCCTCCTCTTCTCCAGGATAAACCCCCCCAGCTCTCTCAACCGCTCCTCATAGTGCCTGTTCTCCAGCCCCTTCAACAATTAAGGACGTTGTTAAACCTGTCAGATGTATAGACATTTCTTCTGAACCAGCTTCAGAGGGTCCCTTCAGATTCTGATCCCAAATGATTGCTTAATGCCTTAGATACAATGCCCAGTTTTTAAGACTTTCTAAGATCAAGTGGTGTCTTCTCTCCAACAGCAGGATTGCCTCTTAGATTGTAGAACAACAGAACATAAATGCCTATTTCAGTAAACTGCCACATTCAGGGGTCTTTCTATTCAAAGCTTGTCCCATTCACTTCACTATATCCAATTACTTTTTCACAAATTCACAGACTATATCCAATTGCTTTTTCTGTAATGTTTATGTGCGTTTCTCATGATAAACGTTTTGTTTCCTAAGGTTGTTCCTCACTTTGTTGGGCCAGTGGTGGACAAGCGTCGCTTCTCTCTTCCCGAGGTGCAGCTGGCAATTCGTTAATGCACAGCATCTTGAAATTGGCTTCCCAAGAGTCGAATGAGAGAAGCCCAGTTCAACAGGTGGTCTTTTGTCTTCTCTCTAACCTTGCTCTCTCTCATGACTGTAAAGGCCTTATTCAGAAGGTAAGTAAATAATATTCTTGATATTTCCAGTATGATTGATTCATTTTCCTTTTAAATAAACCCTCGTATTTCAGTACGAATTGTCCTGTGGTCAAAGAATGATAGAATCGTAGAATCACCAGGTTGGAAAAGACCCAGTTGACCATCAAGGCCAACCATTTTTCTATGAAAAAGGATGAGTAATTATTAAATGTCAGCAGTGGTTTCAGGAACTGAGAGCTTTGATGATATTTGAGTGCAGGCAGAAGATGGATTTTTTCACTCAGAACAGCTCTCATAAGGAAGATTATCATAGAATCATAGAATAATTTGGGTTGTAAGGGACGTTAAAGATCACCCAGTTCCAACCTGGCCTTGGAGACCTGCACGGATGGGGCAGCCACTACTGCTCTGGCAACCTTCATGGTGAAGAAATTCTTCCTTATATCAAGCCTAAATCATAGAATCATAGAACAACCAGGCTGGAAGAGACCCATCGGATCATCGAGTCCAACCATTCCTATCAAACACTAAACCATGTCTGCCCCTCTCCATTGCCCCTCATCCTGTCACCACAAGACTTTATGAACAGTCCCTCCCCAGTTTCTTGGAGCCCCTTCAGGTACTGGAAAGTCTCTCTAAGATCTCCTTGGAGCCTTCTCTTCTCCAGGCTGAACAGTGCTTCTCCAGGCTAAATGGTTTGGGTTGGAAGGGACCTTAAAGATCATCTAGTTCCAGTTCCCCTGCTATAGGCAGGGACACCTCCCACTAGATCAGGCTGTCCAAGGCCCCATCCACGGAAAGATTGTAGCTGGGAGAAGCCTGGCTGGAAAATTGCCAGGAGGAGGGGGACCTGGGGGTGTTGGTCAACAGTGACTGACCATGAGCCAGCAGTGTGCCCAGGTGGCCAAGAAGGCCAATGGCATCTTGGCTTGGATCAGAAACGGTGTGACCAGCAGGGCCAGGGAGGTTCTTCTCCCTCTGTACTCAGCACTGGTGAGGCCGCTCCTTGAATCCTGTATTCAGTTGTGGGCCCCTCAGCACAAGAAGGAAGTTGAGGCTCTGGAGCGAGTCCAGAGAAGAGCAATGAAGCTGGTGAAGGGGCTGGAGAACAGGCCTTATGAGGAACGTCTGAGAGAGCTGTGGGTGTTTATCCTGGAGAAGAGGAGGCTGAGAGGAGACCTCATTACTCTCTACAACTACCTGAGCGGAGGTTGTGGAGAGGAGGGAGCTGGGCTCTTCTCCCAAGTGCCAGGGGACAGGATGAGAGGGAGGAGATTTAGGCTAGAGATTAGGAGGAAGTTTTTCACGGAAAGGGTGATTGGGCATTGGAATAGTCTGCCCAGGGAGGTGGTTGATTCCCCTTCCCTGAAGGTGTTTAAGGCACGGGTGGATGAGGTCTTGAGGGACTTGGTTTAGTGTTTGATAGGAATCGGACTAGAAGATCCGATGGGTCCCTTCCAACCTGGTTGTTCTATGATTCTATGAAATTGTGGGGGACTGTGTCAAAGGCTTTACAGAAGTCCAGATAGAGCACATCCACTGGCTTTCCAGTGTCCACTCATCTGGTTACCCCACCACAGAAAGGCACCAGGTTAGTCAGGCAGGGCTTGACCCAGTGTAACTGTGGTGTCTACCTCTGATCACCTCCATGTGCTTCTAGGAGGATCTGTTCCTCTTCCCTTCCCTGCCTGATTTCCTACATCTGGGGACTGAGCACTCTTGTGCGTTATGGAAAGTATCCTTAAATATTTCCCAGCTCTGTTTTTCTCCCTTGTCCCTGAGGACCGTGTTACAGGAAATCTTACTGACTATTTGAAGAGCTGGAAGTTTGCTCTCCTGAAATTTAGAGTCCTGACAATAGTCCTTGTCTGCACCCTGAGGTCTTGAGGGACATGGGTTAGTGTTTGATAGGAATGGTTGGACTCGATGATCTGGTGGGTCTCTTCCAACCTGGTTGTTCTATGATTCTAAGATTCTATGATTCCATTTTTTGTTTGTAAAACTTTCATTCTCGATTAAAAATCGGACCCTGAATTATGTTAATGCAACATTAATACACTGGTTTTTGGTGAATTATGCAGATTAGAAGGTCGAACAGCAGTGAACAAACAGTGGCTTTACTGTAAATCCTAACATCCTTTTTCTTCCTTCTGACAGAGCAACTTCCTGCAGAACTTTTTGTGTCTCTCGTTGCCAAAAGGAAGTCATAAAAATCCCAGTAACGTGTCTACTCTTTGGCTCAAGCTGCTGCTGAACGTATCTTTTGGAGAAGATGGACAGCAGATGATCATGAAGATTAATGGGTTTTTAGACCGGATTGTGGAAATTTGCAAATACAAGCATAAGAGCAGCCAACGTCTAGCTCTTCTCATTCTACATAACTTATGTTTTAGTCCAACTAATAAACCAAAAATATTAGCTAACGGTGAGTATATAAAGGTCTTACAAGCTATTTTACTCTGAGAATATTGTGTCTTTAATATGGCGTTTAAGGCACAGGTGGATGAGGTACTGAGGGACATGGTTTAGTGTTTGATAGGAATGGTTGGACCATGATCCGATGGGTCTCTTCCAACCTGGTTGTTCTATGATTCTATTTCCCTGGAGGTGTCTTCCAGAGTACTATATTTTCACTGCAATTTGCTTTACTGACCAGCAACTCTATGCTGTTATTTAGAAAAGCATTTATGTAAAGAATATTTTCGTAGAAGTAACTATAGAAAACAGAAAAGCAAAATAAGACCACACAGCAAAAGGAAAAGCGAACAGTTTTTTTATAAAATTGAGTTTTAGCGTGAGACTGATCGTTTGAATACAGAATCATACAATCATAGAACCACCAGGTTGGAAGAGACCCAGCAGATCATCGAGTCCAACCACTCCTATCAAACACTAACCCATGTCCCTCAGGATCTCATCTACCCGTCGCTTAAACACCTCCAGGGAAGGGGAATCGACCACCTCCCTGGGCAGCCTATTCCAATGCCCAATGACCCTTTCCATGAAAAACTTCCTCCTAATCTCTAGACTAAATCTCACCTGGAGGAACTTGAGGCCATTCCCTCTCGTCCTGTCCCTTGGGAGAAGAGCCCAGCTCCCTCCTCTCCACAACCTCCTTTCAGGGAGTTGGAGAGAGCAATGAGGTCTCCTCTTAGCCTCCTCTTCTCCAGGCTTAACAACCCCCAGGAATGGAATGAACCCATATAGAACGCAATGAAATGAAATGGAATTAAAAGACCTTTTTCTCAATGTGAAGATTATTGCAGTTTTTGCAAACAGGTTGTTTTTCCAGGGAAAGTTATAGGATTCCTTATGTCAGGCAGGTTGAACTACCTAGGAATGGTTGGACTCGATGATCCATGGGTCTCTTCCAGCCTGGTTGTTCTATGGTTCTACCTAACTTCAGAAACAGTTTGAAAAAAAAAAAAAAACCTCCTGGTAATATGTTTCATTATCAAAAAATATGTCTATAATAGAAGTTCCTTTCTTTCAATTGGGCAAAACCTTATTAGCTCCTGCGAGTCGTGAATGTTGGGAGAAACTGCTTGTTGTCCTGTCATTTGCAGAAGACATTTATCTTAATGATAACATTTTGATCGTGGAATACAAATTTAATGTATCAACATGCACAGAATATTTTTGTAATTGTTTTTTTTTTAATAAAATGCATGTTTCCCCCATTTCCTTGCAGAGAGATGCCTCCTGTCTTTGTTATAAGTTCTCAGCCGGTTTTCCATGCTTTTCATTTTTTTTCCCTAGATGCTGATTTGCTGCCAAAAATCATCTTACATTATTCAGTTACCTAATCTGTGATTTTTTTTTATTATGAAATGAACAAGCAAATTGGAAGAGTCTGGCTTCAGAGCAAGACAAGGAAATTAAGGTCCTTACAATAGAGTGGCAAATATTTCTCCCTGGTTACGAATAATCTATGTAGCAAGTGCTAACGAATGCAGAAACATCTTAATTTCTCTTCTGATGTGGCTCTAATTGTGACTACTGGGAGTTATAAAGCAGTTTCATGGCTTTCTCAGTTCCTGTGCAGAGCTGCTGGTTGTACATAACATGCATGTTTCCTCATTGATGGCTTCATTTATTAAGTATTGTTTGGGTTGGTTTTGCTAAATTCTTCTTAATGCTTCTTTCAATGGAGTCTTTCAGTTTTATGAGCATATTTGTATTTACTTAATCTGACAATAAAGTTTCTGTAATTCCCCTGTCGTATCAATAACTGTCATAGAAATAAGCGTATGTCAAGCATCAAGTGTAAATAGAATCATAGAATCATAGAATCACCTGGTTGGAAGAGACCCAACGGATCATCGAGTCCAACCATTCCTATCAAACACTAAACCAAGTCCCTGAGCACCTCGTCCACCTGCACCTTAAACACCTCCAGGGAAGCTGATTTGTGTGCTTTTCATTATATTTTCTAGATGAGGTTTTTTTTTACATTTTTCTCCCTAGATAAAGCCATTGGAGTCCTGTCTGCCTGTTTGGAAAGCGATAGCTGTGCCCTTCGGAGAACAGGAGCAGCTTCACTTTGGGCTTTACTCCACAACTATCAGAAGGTCAGTAGTTGAGAAATACTTGGGAAAAAAAAAACTGTAAAGTTCATTTTATGCTGCAAAAAAAACGCAGTAATCTTTAAGTAAACAAACATAAAGCTTACAGCAGCAGTTGTGTTTCGTTGTTTTAATCATATAGTTGATCAGGCTAAGAGGCTTAACATATATCGTAAAAAAGCAGCTTGACATCTGTGATCTGTGACTATTTATGTAAATGTAATCTGTATGTTCATACAGTCATATGCTAATTCTATAATTCCTACATCTCCCGTTCATAATTATTGTCATTTTCTAAACTTTTGTGTTCGTGTGAATGAGTAGAGAAGAAAGTGGAGTCACCGTGTTTTGTGTGTTTGTGCTATAGGCAAAAGTGACTTTGAAGAATCCATCAATAAGGAGAAGAATAGATGAGGCTTATTCATTAGCGAAGCAAAGTAAGTCTTGGTTCCAACTAATGCCAACTGTGGTTTTTCCATCAGACAGATCATTGACACATTTGAATTTATATCATGGAATCATAGGATCACCAGGTTGGAAGAGACCCACTGGATCATCGAGTCCAACCATTCCCATCAAAATTTCCCTGCAGTAAGGTTCTCAAGTAGCCCACTTAAAGCTCTGATCACTTTACAGTGATAATTAGGCTAAAATGGTAGATTGTTCCGAGTACAAGTGGAGGAACTTTGCAATATAAGGTATTCGTACTTTATTTACTACTAGTAACGTGGAGGTTAAGAACATAAAATAGCATGAATTCTAGCAAATCTTAGAAAAAAATCATTTTCTATGAAGAATAGAATTTCAAACCTTGTTTTTTCTCTTTTAGCTACTCCACAGCCAGAAGAAAACGAGCTGCATGCCTACTACTTAAAATGCTTAGAGAATGTAGTGCAGCTTCTTGATTGTTAATGACTTCACGTGTTGAAGTTGGAGAACTTATTCAGTGGGAGCCTGAAATTTAAAGGAAACACTTATAGTCCATGGATTAGAAGCAACTTAGGTGCTACAGAAGAAATTTGTGAAGCGTCTGAGGGTGAAGTTCATCGCTTTGAACCAAAGAAATCACTCGAAATGTGATTTATACTGTTTGTACTATAATCCCAATGGGAAACTATAATGTAAAGTATGTACATAGAATGAATGTATAGAGGAAAAAGCTGTAACAAATCAGAAATTTTCTTAAATTATGCCTTGCGTTTGCTACTGTAAAGTATTAGGATTGCTGGTTTGGTTTTAATAAAGGGTTTTTTTTTAATTGAGGTCAATGTTTGTTTCGAGTGTAAAGTTGCAGATTTGCACAGTGAGCATGAAGAACTGAAAATGTTGGCAGTCGTGGTATGTTTTGCCTCTTAGGTATGTAACAGCAGCCTGTGTGTTAATTTTGAGGGATTTTTTCAGTTCAAACTGCTGCATCTTTATTTAAGTGGTAACAATTAAAAAGTATCTCTCAATCACTTATATTACAGGTGACAGTTAGGTTAACTTCGCGTTTTATTCAGGATATGAGATACACGAATCAGTTTTAGTTACATCATCATAGAAAATTATTGAGACTCAATCTGTTCCTTTCCAATTTCTAAACACTTCAATTTTTTTTCTCATGTTAAAAACAGTCTGTTATCCAGGTTCGTGTTTTCTGTTATCCAAGTTTGTGTTTTCTGTTATCCAGGTTCGTGTTTTCTGTTATCCAGGTTCGTGTTTTCTGTTATCCAGGTTCGTGTTTTCTTTGAACTGCTGCCATCTAACTATTGCCATAAGTTTTTCAGTGTTCTCTGCTAATATGAGTTTGAGAGAAAAATGTTTAAACATTGATACCTGAACGCGTGACAGTTCAGCCTCTGAAATATCTAGGAATGTGTTTAAATTTCTGTGAAAATGTGCTTTTTTTTCTTAGAGCAGGGACAGATAAAATTGAGCAAATGCAAAAAAACTTTGCTAACACCTCTAAAAGAATTGTAGCAAAGTCATGTTTACCTGTAATTAGCCTTTTCTTCATAAGGAGGTGATGAAAGAATTTTCCAGTGACACCAGGCATTTTTTTTTTTTGTTCTTTCAGCGATGCTTGTAAATAATGTGTGACTTGATATTTCTCAGTTGTGATGAGTGTGATGCTTGTAGAGGCCGAATTAGATCATTACTAGAAATGTAATTAGCAGCTAACCTCCTGCTCCTCCACCAAACGAAAAGTAAGGATGGACTCTCAGACTTTTGATGTGCTGCGTGATTATTTTAACTTGCAAAATGGTTGTTAAATGCTGTGATGCTTGTCCTGTAGTGTTGCAGAAGAGAAAGTCTCAGGGCAGCAGAACACGCAACAGCAGAGAGCTCTGCAAGTCAATCATACCTGTCTGGGCTTGATGAGGAGACCTCTTAACCTCAGGCTAGTGAGTACTGATTCCCTTTGAAGATATTTCAGCATATTGGACCCTAATGATTTCTCTCCTAAGTCATTGTGAGTCAAAATGCAGATTGTTTTTGTTTGCTTTCTCTTTCAGAGATGCAAAAAATGAGAGCACTCTGTGCTGAATTAATTCCAATTGAAGTAACCATTAAGCAAGGCTGACAAGAACTTACTGAAAGCATAGAAACAAACCCAAGCAGTGCTACAGACTGGGAGAAGCCTGGAAAACTGCCAGGAGGAGAAGGACCTGGGAGTGTTGGTTGACAGCGATTGAGCATGAGGCAGCAGTGGCCCAGGTGACCAAGAAGGCCAATGGCATCTTGGCTTGGATCAGAAATGGTGTGACCATCAGGGCCAGGGAAGTTCTTCTCCCTCTGGACTCGGCACTGGTGAGACCACTCCTTGAATCTTGTGTTCAGTTGTGGGCCCCTCAGCACAAGAAGGATGTTGAGGCTCTGGAGAGAGTCTAGAGAAGTGGTGAAGGGTCTGGAGAAAAGGCCTTATGAGGAATGGCTGAGAGAGCTGGGGTTGTTTAGCCTGGAGAAGAGGAGGCTGAGGGGAGACCTCATTGCTCTCTCCAACTCCCTGAAAGGAGGTTGTGGAGAGGAGGGAGCTGGGCTCTTTTCCCAAGGGACAGGGGACAGGATGAGAGGGAATGGCCTCAAGCTCTGCCAGGGGAGGTTCAGGCTTTATATTAGGAAAAAATTTTTCCAGAAAGGAACATTGGGCAGTGGCAGAGGCTGCCCAGGGAGGTGGTTGACTCACCTTCTCTTCAGGGATTTAAGGTGTGGGTGGACGAGGTGCTGAGGGACATGGGTTAGTGTTTGATAGGAATGGTTGGACTCGATGATCCTGTGGGTCTCTTCCAACCTGCTGATTCTACGATTCCGTGAACATGCATGGATCTGGTCAGGTGAAATAGGGCTGGATAGTTGAATAAATTCATTAAGTGCAAGCTCAATATAATAAGAACAGTCAATCTGGCTGCTTGTTTTCTAATACACTCTTTTATTTTACTGAACAGCACATATTCTTGACTGAATCACTCCTATTGAAAAATCCAGGTGAGTTGCTAATACGTTTGTTCCACTAAGCTTTAGTGCAGGCACCGTGTTTATCCTCAAATAAGCACAGATCCAACCTATTTTCTGAGTATTTTGTAATCTTCTACAATTGTGGGAAGTAACTGTTGTCATGGCATAAACATACACTTCCATTTGGTGTTGCTCCTCAAGAAAATAAAAGTAATTTTTAGCCTCTAGCAGTATTTCTATTAAATCTCTATATTCACTTGGTGTACAAAGTCTTCACAGAATACTTAAAATTTTTCTCCTTCAAGATTGAGGAAAGAGGAATTTATTTATTTGTTTATCTAAAGGACAAACCTTTTTTCATCACTTCCCCCTCAAGAATCTAAACTGACCTACGACATGTACCTCTGGTCTCTGTGCGTGTTAGTAAAGAGGTGATAAATGATGCTATAAGTTTTGTTAACTTGCATGTTAAACTATCAAAATTAGCCTTCGGTATTAATAGCATTCACGAAAGAAAATGAAAATACTGAGATTTCATTCAGTTTAACTTAATTTCAGAGTTTTGGAGATGCATCTAGTTTCAAGGATCTGTTTATCATGTCTGAGTTTTCAAAGAAAACTAAATACTAAGATAGCCACAGATTTTAAAAGCTGTGAAATCATTTCTAATCCTACAGAGGGAATTGCAATTGAAAGGCAGATGGATTTGCTGAACAAACTACAGGATTTAAAAGGTAACATTGAGCATGCATCAAGTTTCTCTAATAAAATTCACGGCCATGCGAGCTAGGAGTCTCTTGAAAAATCATTATCCAGGAGAACAAAATTATCGTTTGCACTAACTGCAGGTGTATTATGCTCTTACTTCGCTGCTTTATCTTTTACGTTAAATTTGCAATCAAGCAAGAAGTTATTTTAAATTCCAAAGGGTTACGTGCATAAAATCCACTGCAAATGAGGCTTTCAGATTTTTCAAAACTGATGTGTCTATTGCATGCTCAGAAGTTACAGAGAAATAATTTTTGCTTGAGTGGTAAAAAAATTCCATCATAGACTTAAATAATTTAGTTTTGATTGTGTGTGTGTGTGTTGATGCAAATAGAAACGTTAAGTCATGACTTGCTGATGAAGTTTTCAAACCTTTCAATAAGAGATTTTCAAGCCTACTTAAAAAATCTTTTAGAGAGAATTTTTCAGAAGGCTTTTGTGGCAATTTTGGACTATGAAGTCTCCTCAGACGTAGCAACTACCCACCCCGGTGGAGTTTTTCATCAGTTCCTCTCCATCCTCTCTTTAGCCTGGAGAAAAGGAGGCTGAGAGGAGACCTCATTACTCTCTACAACTACCTGAAGAGAGGTTGTGGAGAGGAGGGAGCTGGGCTCTTCTCCCAAGTGACAGGGTACAGGACAAGAGGGAATGGCCTCAAGCTCCACCAGGGGAGATTTAGGCTGGAGATTAGGAGGAAGTTTTTCATA
This sequence comes from Coccyzus lansbergi, assembly GCA_033558105.1. Classification (NCBI taxonomy): domain Eukaryota; kingdom Metazoa; phylum Chordata; class Aves; order Cuculiformes; family Coccyzidae; genus Coccyzus; species Coccyzus lansbergi. Next base: position 1,735,403 of record JAUMJK010000409.1, on the reverse strand, counting down.
GAAAGGGTCATTGGGCATTGGAATAGGCTGCCCAGGGAGGTGGTTGATTCACCTTCCCTGGAGGGGTTTAAGGAACAGGTAGATGAGGTCCTGAGGGACTTGGTTTAGTGTTTGATAGGAATGGTTGGACTAGAAGATCCGATGGGTCCCTTCCAACCTGGTTGTTCTATGATTCTATGATTCTATGATCAAACTTTCAAATTCTAGCAATTACAGACTTGTAGCTTCCGTGGAATGATGAAGCAGTAACGACCAGAGTAGAGAGAGGAATTTTGTATGCTGAGACTTCAGCCCAACTTTATATAAGTATTTCCCTTCTGTAAAGTTGAAGTTGTTGTGACAGCTCCTCAAATCCGATTGCCCTTCAGAGAAGTGTTTTAATGTCTTCCAGGGGAAAAAAATTGTTTAGCAAACACCTGAAGATTGTGCTCTGGGGAAACTGCAGTTCACTTGAGGTGGTTGATTCCCCTTCCCTGGAGGTGTTTAAGGGACGGGTGGATGAGATGCTGAGGGACATGGGTTAGTGTTTGATAGGAATGGTTGGACTCGATGATCCGATGGGTCTCTTCCAACCTGGTTGTTCTATGATTCTATGTTCTACGATTTATTCTGGTTGTGGGAAAATAAAAAAATGTGTTGTCTTCAATTCTTTCCCCCAGGTGGCCTCCTAGAGTGATGATTTACAGCCACACCACTCATGCTACCACTGCTTTAAAAGAAAAGGAGTTGTGGTAAGTATAGCTTGTGTCACTTCAATTCTTTTCATTCTATCTTTTGGCTCCTGGACTGCAAAAGAATCATAGAATCATAGAACAACCAGGTTGGAAGGGACCCATCGGATCATCTAGTCCAACCGTTCCTATCAAACACTAAACCAAGTCCAATATGTGTATGTTCTTTGTTTATCACCTCCTCCTTGTTTTTTGTTGATTTTCTGACTTCCTAGAATCATAGAACAACCACGTTGGATCATCGAGTCCAACCGTTCTGACTTCATTCAGAAAATCAGTGTGATTCTTGGACACTTTCAAGAGCTGGTTAGTCCTCCCTGTTGAGTATATAATCCTGAAGAGTTTGGCCCCATCGATGAGGTGCTGAGGGACATGGTTTAGTGATTGGTGGGAAGGGTTGGACTCGATGATCCGGTGGGTCTCTTCCAACCTGGTGTTTCTATGACTTTCCATAGCAAGGGATTTGCAGGAAGGGCCATTTCCAATCACCATGGTAGCTGGTACGTGACTCACTACTTCTCCGCCAAAGTTTTTCTTGCTCAAGGTGAGACCTTTTACCAGAAAGGAGTCTTCTAGACCTAAATAACAACACCTGAATAAAACCTTTGGGTTGCTTCCAGTTAAAGCTACTTTATCTGAATTTCAGAACTTTTAAGACATATTGGACTCGATGATCCAGTGGGTCTCCTCCAACCTGGTTGCTCTATGTTTCTATGATTCTATGAAATGCTGCTGGTTATTCCACAGCTTGGGAAAGTGTTACTTAGACTTTTTAGTGTGATTTTTGGTGTATTTTTTTTTGTTACCTGCAGTTTCCAGAATTAAAGATAAGTATAAAAAAGGGAAAATTTTATTCAACTACATTCTGACCTAATAAAAATATTACACTTGAGAGAAAAACCTTGCATTGCCTGAAATTGCTGTACAATAACTCAAGGTTTGCAAAGGGATTCTACATCAAACTGTATTAAACACAAAGAGCCTTTTGGATGTCACCAAAAGCTGGAGCAGCCAACCCTCTTTATGCAGTTCTAAATGGCAAAATGACTGAGGCCAGGGTCATGAAATTGCCTTTGAATATTATTTTTAAATCTTACTTTCTTAGCGACAAGGACTTAGTTTATTATAAGAATAAAACCGAGGAAATGGATTTCACAGCAATGGATTGAAGGGGTTTGTATTCTATCGTCTGTATTATTAAGAGTCAGCATGAGGTTAAACTTCCAGTTGTAGGTTTTATCTGATGTGCTTTTAAAAATATTCCGTGACAGAATGATGAGCATGGGGGGGGAAAAAGTATCCTGGATGTAACAACAACTAATTTTAAGATGCTGTAGACCATAAAAATCAATAATAAAAAACTAACTTTAGGTGATGGATTACGTCCCAGCAGGAGAAACGTTATTGTATGGACCAATTCGCTAGGGAATACAGCAGGAATTGAGGTCAAAATGTAATCACCCAGAATGTAGCTCTTCAGGGTGGATTATTTTGCTCTCCCTCTGAACTGAAACATCTCGTAATGGGGACAAATCTTCTTATTCTGTGCTGGGAGTGCATTTGCGATGATGTAGCAGAAGAAAGATCCTTACCAGCCTACACGCTTTTTAATGTGACTCTTCAATATTCCATGCTCTCTCCTCAGCTTACTGGCGTAATTTAGTTGCTGTTAGAGAGAAAATAGCAAACTGGACACACAGGTATGTGTGACAGCCAACTGACCATGAGCCAGCAGTGTGCCCACGTAGCCAAGAAGGCCAATGGCATCTTGGCTTGGATCAGAAACGGTGTGACCAGCAGGGCCAGGGAGGTTCTTCTCCCTCTGGACTCAGCACTGGTGAGACTGCTCCTCGAATCCTGTGTTCGGTTGTGGGCCCCTCAGCACAAGAAGGATGTTGAGGCTCTGGAGCAAGTCCAGAGAAGAGCAATGAAGCTGGTGAAGGGGCTGGAGAAGAGGCCTGACGAGGAACGTCTGAGAGAGCTGGGGGTGTTTAGCCTGGAGAAGAGGAGGCTGAGAGGAGACCTCATTACTCTCTCCAACTCCCTGAAAGGAGGTTGTAGAGAGGAGGGAGCTGGGCTCTTCTCCCAAGTGACAGGGGACAGGACGAGAGGGAATGGCCTCAAGCTCCACCAGGGGAGATTTAGGCTGGAGATTAGGAGGAGGTTTTTCACGGAAAAGGTCATTGGGCATTGGAATAGGCTGCCCAGGGCTGTGGTTAATTCCCCTTCCCTGGAGGTGTTTAAGGGATGGGTGGACGAGGTGTTGAGGGACATGGTTTAGTGTTTGATAGGAATGGTTTGACTTGATGGTCCAATGGGTCCCTTCCAACCTGGTTGTTCTATGATTCTATGATTCTAAGCACTATACTGAGGATTTGAAATCTAACTGAAACTGTACATTAAAAAAAAAAGAGAGTGAGAGAAAGAGAGAAAAGAAAAATATCAGGTAAAACAACCTGATATTGTAGTAAATACTCCAAAAGACCACAGCTATAAACACTTGAGAAAGCAACAGGTATCTGTGCTGTCACAGTTGATTTGAATTTACTTTGTTTGATCTTTATCAAGACAGGACAAGAGGGAATGGCCTCAAGGTCTGCCAGGGGAGGTTTAGGCTGGACATTAGGAAAAAAAATTTCACAGAAAGGGTGTTTGGGCAGTGTCAGAGGCTGCCCAGGGAGGGGGTTGAGTCACCTTCCCTGGAGGTGGTTAAGGGATGGGTGGACGAGGTGCTGAGGGACATGGGTTAGTGTTTGATAGGAATGGTTGGACTCTAATAGGATAGGAATGGTGGGTCTCTTCCATCCTGGTGATTCTATGATTCTGTGATTTTATGTTCTTCTTTTAATGACCCATTCAAGCTGCTTTCCATTCATGCAGGTCTGAAGCTTTTGTTGAACCTTGATCTATGAATTTTCAACTGAAGTACTTAACAATCAATGAACAGATTTTGTACTGACTCCTAAAAATTTGATATTTCTGTACCAAAATATAGTTACAGTATAGTTCTATACCAAAATATACAGTTACAGTATTGTTAAGATGGAGTTTGTATATCAGGGTAACAGTATTATTGGTGACTCTTCTGCACGCATACTCTATATAGTTAACTTTCATTTGTATAGTTACCTTCTCATCTGTGAAATAAATCATTGGACTCGATGATCCGGTGGGTCTCTTCCTACCTGGTGATTCTATGATTCTATGATTCTATGCAGGTCTGAAGCTTTTGTTGAACCTTGATCTATGAATTTTCAACTGAAGTACTTAACAATCAGCAAACAGATTTTGTACTGACTCCTATAAATTTGATATTTCTAAACCAAAAGAGTTACAATATGGTTAACATGGAGTTTGTATGTCAGGGTATACAGTATTATTGGTGACTCTTCTGCACACATACTCTATATAGTTAACTTTCATTTGTATAGTCACCTTCATAGAATCATAGAACCAACCAGGTTGGAAGAGACCCATCGGATCATCGAGTCCAACCATTCCTATCAAACACTAAACCATGTCCCTCAGGACCTCATCCACCCGTCCCTTAAACACCTCCAGGGAAGGGGAATCAACCACCTCCCTGAGCAGCCTATTCCAATGACCCTTTCCGTGAAAAACCTTCTCATATGTGAAAGAAATCATTGGACTCAATGATCTGGTGGGTCTCTTCCTACCTGGTGATTCTATGATTCTATGATTTGCATTGGTACAAGTGTGATTTTCCAAGGACAGTGGTTTTACTGCAAATATGAGATTGTACAGGTACAAGTTTCATGCAGAGAAAAGCCCTCAATCTTTCCAGTGGAAAATAAAGCAAATGTATATTGATTTACTTGAGCCATTCTGTATCACCTCTGCTTAAAACATTCCCATTCTGCCTTTTTCTTACACTCTGCTAGTAGTTCTAATTGGTTTTCATTAGAATTTTTCTTTCTTTTCTTCTGATTTCACAAGGACCTAGCACAGTTTTTCATTGGATACATCAGTATACCAAAAATATATACATAGAATATATATATATATATATAAATAAATGAATATATATATATATATATGTATGTATATATATCATTATAGCAAATGATCACGTTATTCAAATGCAGCAGAATCATAGAATCATATAGAGAATCACAAGGTTGGAAGAGACCCACTGGATCATCGAGTCCAACCGTAAGAAGGTCATGTAAGTGTCAGAGAATTATGTTAGCAGAAGTAATTAGGATTATCTTTTCAGAAAAGCAAACTGAGGACGATTTAAGATTATTCGATACGAAGGATGTCTAATATCTGGACGACAGGAAGCCTGGATCTTTGTTCTCAGAAGAATTTATAGAATCATAGAATCACCAGGTTGGAAGAGACCCATCGGATCATCGACTCCAACCATTCCTATCAAACACTAACCCATGTCCCTCAACACCTCGTCCACCCATCCCTTAAATCCCTCCAGGAAAGGTGAATTTATTCACCATCTGATGAATTAAATCAACTGTCACATTCTGGCTGTCATTATATATATATATATGTATTTTTAAGCAATAGCATTTCTGCTTAAATGAAAGGGACACTCATATGTATTCATCTCAGGCCTAGCAGACAATGCAATTGATTCAGTTGTTAAAAAAAAACCCCATTGAGACCGAAACATAATATCTGGGAAATATCATTTACCATCATCTACAACAGCAACAACAAAAAAAAACCAGCACACAAAGCTCTCAGTCCCAGGAATCCAGAGGCAAAACACAGCTCAAAAACACAGCCAACCTTTCATTTTATGCTTTGAAAAATAATCAAACAAAAATAAAAAAAAAATACTAGTGCTGTGCATCCAGATTTCTTATTGCAAAATAAATGTGGTTTAGAATGGATACAAAGGAAGCCGATAAATGCAATTTTGACCTTGGAGATCTCGACCCCAGCTCTGAGCTTGATTAACCTGAACCTTGAAGTTGGATGTATGAGAGTCCATTGTGTATATCATAGAATCCTAGAACAACCAGGTTGGAAGAGACTTATCGGATCATCGAGTCCAACCATTCCTATCAAACACTAAGCCATGTATGAGAAACCTTCTCCTTTAGCTCTTCAGAATGAGCTGCCTGCCAAAGCACAAGGGGTCTGGTTATGTCTGATCACCCTGAATTTAGTCAGCCAGCTTTTAAAAATTATCCTAACAAGGTTTGCCTCTCATTATCTGTTTAAATTCCTGGCAGCCTAAGGCATCAGATTATTCCACGAAGCATTTGAGCATCATATACTCAGATCACTAACTTCTAAAAAATCTCTTTCGCATTAGCGCAAAAGAAACAGAAATTCAATTAAAAGCCGAAAGACATCATCGGAGAAAAGAAATATTTGCAGTTTTTAACTTTGAATGAAAATGCTGTGTATTTCAAGCTGGCAGGAGCTTCATACATGATTTCAACTGAGAGGGACTGAACCCGGTCATAAAAATAATAGCGTATTATTATGGTATGTTATTATTATTCCATATTATTATTTTTAATTGATAGCAGAATCGAGATGTTAGGATAGTTGATAAGCCTTTTTTTGGAGCAAGTATACTACTTTATAGGTGTTTTATCCTTCCTGTGGATCACAGAATCACTCAGTTGGAAAAGACCCACAGGATCATCAAGTCCTATCAAATACTAAACCGTGACCCTCAGCATGTCATCCACCTGTCCCTTAAACACCTCCAGGGATGACAAATCAACCACCTCCCTCATATAATTTCGAAAGAAAATTTATCAGAGACCAGTGCTTCTTGTTATTAACAAATTAATGAAATACCAGTGCTTCTTGTTATGAACAAATGAATAAAACAACAGACCTATGCAGTCACAACAATCCAATTTAAAAATTAAATCTTCATAAAGTGACTTGTGATGTTTCTATAATGGGTGCTCAGAAACCCTGTAGATGTAATTAAACTTTCAGGTTTTCAGAGATCTATGAATCATAGAATCATAGAACAACCAGGTTGGAAGAGACCCACTGGATCATCAAGTCCAGGGTTGCAGGTTAAATTTTGAAATCTCTGGTAGAGATACCAGAGAAAAATCTCTGGTATTCCTTCTTGAACTGAAGAGACTAATTGAGAATACGACTTACTGATGCTTTATTTGATAGGAACGGTTGGACTCGATGATCTGGTGGGTCTCTTCCAATCTGGTTGTTCTATGATTCTATCATTTCCTTGGAACTGCATTAGTGTAAAAAAGATGTGATGTATTGCAGTCAATGAGACAACAGTTTATTGTACATTTATGCCATTTTTACTAAAACAAATGTTTGCAGGAGCTGTTCCTCTATTCCATTTATTTACACTCAACTGTGATACCTTTCTTGAATAAGCTCCTTTCCCAACAATGTGTGTGAGAAACTTAAAGCCTTTCTGCTTCTTTTTTTTAATTTCATTAAGTGAAACTTTCAGGTTTGTGCAAATAACAGCAGTTTTTTTGAAACTAGTAAAATGATAGGAACGGTTGGACTTGATGATCCAGTGGGTCTCTTCCAACCTGGTTGTTCTATGATTCTATGAAATAAGAGACTTCAGGAGGAGGACAAGAACTAAACTGGGAGAAATGAACACATTCAGCTATCTAGTATTAGTACATGAAATTCTTACATTTGGATGTATTTCAGTGCCTTCCTTTGTGAATGTTTCATTCACACAATCATAGAACAACCAGGTTGGAAGAGACCCATCGGATCATCGAGTCCAACCATTCCCATCATACACTAAACCATGTCCCTCAGCACCTCGTCCACCCGTCCCTTAAACACCTCCAGGGAAATTGGATTCGTGTCCTTAAAACGCTGTCTTTGTTGTTATTTCTTGATGAATAGACTGATTATCAACAAATTCTGACTAGAAAGCCAGCACTAATTTATTGTTTTCAAAGTAGAAAGATTTATAAAATAGTTTTAAAGACATTTTCGCTTTTATCACTAAGCAACCACCTAAATAAAAATGTCAGCAAAATAATTAATTGGATATTTTATTTGGATTATTTGAACGGTTGGACTCGGTGATCCGGTGGGTCTCTTCCAACCTGGTTGTTCTATGATTCGATTTGTTGAGATTTTCTCCCTTTTTTTTTTTTTAAGGAGATCAACTTGGCTTTTAAAATTGTCTTTATAATTATCTTCAGTTCACTTTTTTCTCTTATTAGTTGCTTGTTCAAGTGGATAAAGGAGGGCTTTGAATGGCTGCTTTGAGGTTTTTACCCTCACACGTGGACATGCAAACCTCACTGGAGCTGAGCAAGTCATCACTCTCCTGCTGTGAGGACATCAAAGGAACTTTTACTTCCACGGTGCACGTAAGAAATACCACAAACTTTCTTATCTCTCACCAACACACTTTCAGCTGCCGAGTCATATGTCATGGTGAACGGTAGCAAAATTTGTTCGGGAGTTGGGTTTTGTCCACTGCCTTAAGCAGAACTCGACACTGTGAGTTCATCTCACCAATAACTTATTCTGTCTCTAAACGCAGCTTCTCTGTATTCAGATGGTATCTATGACTCATGAATATTCCCCGTTAAAAAAAATAAAAAAAACCTGCAAAAAATTGCTTCCCGAATCTCAAAATTTAGTGTGAACTAGGCTTCATGTGACAGCTGTGCTCTTCATCACAGTCTCTAGCTTCCTGACCCATTTAGGTGTTCGGTGTTATGTTAGGATGAATATTCAGTTAGTGGTCCAGTGGCAAAAACTGTCAAGTAGTTTTCTGGTCCCGGAAATGTTGAAACTTAATCCTTCATCTAAATATTCCTGAATACGTATCCTCTTGCAGCCAAATCGCAGCCAAATTACGTATCCTCTTGCAGCCAAATGGTTTAAGGGACGGGTAGATGAGGTGCTGAGGGACATGGGTTAGTGTTTGATAGGAATGGTTGGACTCGATGATCCGATGGGTCTCTTCCAACCTGGTGATTCTATGATTCTCTGATTCCGTGGAATGCTTCAACCTCCTTTTTATGTTGAAGCATTTAACCATAGAACTGTAATTCGTATAGTATAGCCTCTTGGAGGCCAGTAGAATCATATCAACCAGTATTAGTACATGAAATTCTTAGAGATTTGGAGGTATTTTGGTGCCTTCTATTATGAATATTTCATTCATAGAATCGTAGAATCACCAGGTGGGAGGAGACCCACCGGATCATCGAGTCCAACCATTCCTATCAAAGTATAATCAAGGATAATCAAGTATATCAAAGAGAATCCGAATAATCAAGGCTAAAAATTTATTGAGAATTTGAGTGTGTAGATTATCTTATCTTTGTTTTTCTATGTTTGGGAAAACCATTTATATTTAACATAGAATCACAGAATCATAGAATCATCAGGTTGGAAGAGACCCACCGGATCATCGAGCCCAACTATTCCTATCAAACACTAAACCATGTCCCTCAGGACCTCATCCACCCGTCCCTTAAACACCCTCAGGGAAGGTGAATCAACCACCTCCCTGGGCAGCCTATTCCATTGCCCAGTGACCCTTTCCGTGAAAAACTTCCTCCTAATCTCTAGCCTAAATCTCCCCTGGCGGAGCTTGGGGTTCTTGTCACAGAACCAGTAGGTAGCTTCTGTTATTCATCTTTTTACTCATGTTTACCTTTTGCTTGTCTGTGTTTCCCCTAAAATATGATTTATGTCTTTGATTTTATTTTGTTTCTGCTGTAGTTCTGGAGTTCTCCACACAGGAATTACTCAGACCTATTGGAGCAAGTGCAGAGGAGGGCCACGAAGATGACCAGAAGGCTAGAACACCTTCCATATGAGGACAGGTTGAGGGAGTTGGGATTGTTCAGCTTAGAGAAGGGAAGGCTTCTTGGAGAATTTATAGCAATCTTCCAGGGCTTAAAAGGGACCTACTGTCTACATTACTCATTACTCTCTCCAACTACGTGAAAGGAGGTTGTGGAGAGGAGGGAGCTGGGCTCTTCTCCCAAGGGACAGGGGACAGGACAAGAGGGAATGGCCTCAAGCTCCACCAAGGGAGATTTAGGTTGGAGATTAGGAGGAAGTTTTTCCCAGAAAGGGTCATTGGGCACTGTCAGAGGCTGCCCAGGGAGGGGGTTGATTCACCTTCCCTAGAGGTGTTTAAGGGACAGGTGGATGAGGTGCTGAGGGACATGAGTTAGTGTTTGATAGGAATTGTTGGACTTGATGATCCAATGGGTCTCTTCCAACCTGGTGCTTCTGTGATTTCTGTGATTTCTTTATCAGTGAATGTAGTGATAAGATGAGGGGTAATGGTTTTAAGCTGAAAGAGATTTACATTTAGTTCAGTTATTAGGAATAATTTTTTTACTGCTTGGATGGCGAGGCACTGGCACACGTTGCCACTTGTGGGTGCCACAGACCCTCCAGATCATCCAGTCCAACCATTCCCACCAATCTCTAACCCACGTCCCTCAGCACCTTGTCCACTCGTCCCTTAAACCCCTTCAGGGAAGGTGACTCAACCTCCTCCCTGCGCAGCCTCTGCCACTGCCCAGTGACCCTTTCTGTGAAGAATTTCTTCCTAATGTCCAGCCTGAACCTCCCCTGGTGGAACTCAAGGCCGTTCCCTCTCATCCTGTCAAGTTTTTTACACTCAGCATTAGATGAACTACTGACTATTTAAATGTACTTTATGAATTCAAACAAGGTAGAGGAGAAATAAGAGCATCTGCAACGATGGAGAATTATAGATCTAACTATTAAGCCATGAAACGGAGTCACTGCAAACATTCAAACCATTTTATCATAAAACACACTTAGTTTAATACAAATAAATATATACATGTTTTGATTTGCACACAGGTTGTGGTTCTACTGGAGGAATTTTAAACAGATCCAATCCTAACTTCTGCTGAAGCTCGTGCAGCTATTACTCATGTAAAACATTAATTTCTCTTGTCAGCTTCAGCGTGAATTAGATTTGTTTCGTCATTTAAGAATTTTAACCAGTTGATTCAAGCTTATTTTTAACTTCAAGTCGATCACGTTGTCCCAATTTTAAGCAGCTCCACGAAACCGTGGCCTGACAAGCTGCACAAACGCTCCCAGTTTTCCTGAGAAAAATCCATTAAAAACGTAAGCGGGGCTTGTTTTGACAGAATTCAACATGACTCACGAATACTCGGGGTTCTTACACCTCTGAACAAGAATTTTCGAGCCGCATAATTTTGATCTCAAAGTGCGAGCTCGTGATGTGCTATTCCAAATGAATTCTCCGACCTTAAGATGTTACTTTTTATAACTAGTCACAGGATTATTATGATATCTAATGTATAGGAATTGTCTTATGCTCTCTTTAGATTATATTCCTTGAATTCCTTGATAAATATTGATCTGAAGTGTCAGCAAACTCGATGATCTGGTGGGTCTCTTCCAACCTGGTTGTTCTATGATTCTATGAAAAGCGGAGAAATTCCTTTGATTTCTGATACGTGGCACAGAAGACTTTTAGGTAAAACCTGAAGTTCTCCACTTTATCAGTTATCACAGTGTTAATGCATATCAGTTGTGGGCCCCTCAGCACAAGAAGGATGTTGAGGCTCTTGGAGCGAGTCCAGAGAAGAGCCACGAAGCTGGTGAAGGGTCTGCAGAACAGGCCTGATGAGGAGCGTCTGAGAGAGCTGGGGGGTTTATCTTGGAGAAAAGGAGGCTGAGAGGAGTCCTCATTACTCTCTGCAACTCCCTGAAAGGAGGTTGTAGAGAGGAGGGAGCTGGGCTCTTCTCCCAAGTGACAGGGGACAGGACAAGAGGGAATGGCCTCAAGCTCCACCAGGGGAGATTTAGACTGGAGATTAGGAGGAAGTTTTTCACACAGAGGGTCATTGGGCATTGGAATAGGTTGCCCAGGGAGGGGTTTGATTCCCTTTCCCTGGAGGTGTTTAAGGGACGGGTGGATGAGGTCTTGAGGGACTTGGTTTAGTGTTAGATAGAAATGGTTGGACTCAATGATCCGGTGTGTCTCTTCCAACCTGGTTGTTCTATGGTTCTATGATTCTATGATGTTTTTCGTATTTGAAAAGCAAAACCATCCTGTGAGTAGGGCCCATGGTGCACAGAGATTGGGTAAAACCATATGGTCACTGATTCCGGTGTTCTTTGAGATGGATCCTGCAGCTCTTCTTATTGTTCTTCTCCAGCTTGGTGGCCGTCAGGTTGCTTTCTTATTCATAGCTAACGTCTTTCCTTTTTTCATTGTGCTGTGAACAATTAGATCGAAATTCACAACTATTTTACTGTGTAGTTCAGACAGATTTTAACTCTTCAATGATATTCGCAAATTAGAAGCTAAGCTTGTATTTGCCTTTAGGTGGATCTAACTTTGTGGGCACATAGTATTCAACATGAAACTTAACCTTGCTCTGGTTATCTGGTTATCTGCTCTTTATCACAGATAAAGTTAAGTGGATATTATCAAACTTTCTGTGTTGATCAGAAGTGAAGATGGTTTATGATTTAATTTGTGCTCTCAGTGAACTGAAAATTGTTCAGAATTTCTCTATCCTAACCTGTTAGAGTGGCACTCGGAGACTTTCCTGCAGCAGCTTAAGGAGGTAAGTAAATCATTGAGGAATCTGCAGGGTGTAACTCAATGAAAGCTGATAACACAATATACACAGAGAATATATAATTGGCTTTCAGAATTACCTCTAAATGGAAATAATGGAAATATCATAGAGTCATAGAACAACCAGGTTGGAAGGGACCCATCGGATCTTCTACTCCAACCATTCCTATCAAAATCTATAAAAAAAAAAATAAATTGATATGGCATTATACTCCTGATGGAGATTCCTAACTAGATTAAAATATAAAGTGAAAAGTTCTTCACGTGGCAATCGTTTGGATGAAGTACCTCGGATTAACTTTTGATGGTTTGAAAAAAAAAAAAAAAAAAAGAATATTTCTGCACTCAAAATGTTCAAAGTTGCTTTAGAAGAGCGACGAAACTGGTGAAGGGACTGGAGAACAGGCCTTATGAGGAGCGGCTGAGAGAGCTGGGGGGGTTTAGCCTAGAGAAGAGGAGGCTGAGAGGAGACCTCATTGCTCTCTGCAACTCCCTGAGAGGAGGGACATTTATGGCCGAGCACTCTCATACATTTATTTACATAAAGACTGAAGGCAGTTAAAATTGCCTGGAAGATATTTGTCATGTGTTTATTTGCCTTGAAAACTGCTGAATACTAACATCCGATGGGTCTCTCCCAACCTGGTGATTCTATGATTCTATGAGTTCTTGTATATTTTGAAACAGGTTTATTTTCTCGGGAGTTTTGTGCTAAAATAGTACTAGTTTGACTTAAAAATTCCTGCGATGGTCTCGGACCAAAACGGGAAATATTCTTTTGATGTTCCTCGTTACTTTTAACATCCGTAATTTGGATTGTGTGGTTACGTAACTGATTGGAGTATTTTTCTGTGATGCGATTGGAATTTTTTTTTAAAATTTTTCTTATATAATGAGTAAATTTAAGCTTCTGGCAATTACTGACAATGGACCGTTTGCTCAGGGGATGTGTTTTGCTAGCGACTGAATAAGAATGGAAGTTCATTAAGAGTATATTTAAATGCCAGATGTACTAGAAGTGCTGCGATCCACCACTTCTGTGACAGCAGAGACAGAGCTTTTCTATTCTTAGCCGGTGTGATGATATCCCTGCCACTCAGCACTTACTTCTATATTAATGTTCCTCTGGCTGCCAGAAGCAGCACATCGCAGAGAGATTTTTCAAGTCCCTATTCACCTGAAATAGCTTGCTTTCTATTTATCTCTGTCTTAATTTAGAATGCGATTCAGAGATCTACGGTGAAAAAAAAAAAATCATCGGCCCTTTGAAGCACATGGAAGCAAGAACTAATCCTGAGGGATCTTCGTGCTTCGGCTCGGAGACGCTGAGCTCCCTAAAGCGAGAACTTCTATGGTTGGACTGGATGATCCGGTGGGTCTCTTCCAACCTGGTGATTCTGTGATTCTATAAGTTTAAATGTCAACCACACTGTTAGCACCTAATTAAAAAGCAAGAGGATGGAGGCAGGGAAGATGCTTTTTCACCTCTGTGGTAATCATTGAGCTGCTAAATGCTGCTTTTACTGTTTGTTTGGGTTTTTTATTGGTTTAGTTGTTCGTTCTTAGACCTCATTGCTCTCTCCAACTACCTGAGAGGAGGTTGTGGAGAGGAGGGAGCTGGGCTCTTCTCCCAAGGGACAGGACAAGAGGGAATGGCCTCAAGCTCCACCAGGGGAGGGTCAGACTGAATATTAGGAAAAAAATTTTGGGGGAAAGGGTCACTGGGCACTGTCAGAGGCTGCCCAGGGAGGTGGTTGATTCCCCTTCCCTGGAGGTGTTTAAGGGACGGGTGGATGAGGTGCTGAGGGACATGGTTTAGTGTTTGATAGGAATGGTTGGACTCGATGATCTGGTTGATCTCTTCCAACCTGGTTGTTCTAGGATTCCATTATCTGCTGACCCAACGTGCAGCCTGGGGAGGTTTGCTGCTCGCCAGGGTCAGCTCCAGGATGCTGCAGAGACACTATCAATGCTTCTCTATTCCTCACATTCCTAACTTTTGTGGCTTTTCCCTACGTTCACCAAAGACAAGTCCAGGAGAGACCTGGAGAACATTAAGTGCTGGAGGTGTTGGTCAAGGACATGGGCAGCTTAGCTGTCTTGGAAGAAGGGGGCAGATTTATTTGCATCAAGACCCCATTTTATGGCTGATATCAACAAATAAGTGTCGTTCCTTTCCTTTCCTTTCCTTTCCTTTCCTTTCCTTTCCTTTCCTTTCCTTTCCTTTCCTTTCCTTTCCTTTCCTTTCCTTTCCTTTCCTTTCCTTTCCTTTTCCTTTCCTTTCCTTTCCTTTCCTTTCCTTTCCTTTCCTTTCCTTTCCTTTCCTTTCCTTTCCTTTCCTTTCCTTTCTTTCCTTTCCTTTCCTTTCCTTTCCTTTCCTTTCCTTTCCTTTCCTTTCCTTTCCTTTCCTTTCCTTTCCTTTCCTTTCCTTTCCTTTCTCTTTCCTTTCCTTTCCCCTATTCTATTCCTAATTCTATTTCTAATTCTGATTCTAATTCTATTTCTAATTCTGATTCTAATTCTATTTCTAATTCTGATTCTAATTCTATTTCTAATTCTATTTCTAATTCTATTTCTAATTCTATTTCTAATTCTATTTCTAATTCTATTCCATTCCATTCCACTGGGAAACTGAACTAAAGTAAGATATCTCTAGTATCAACCATAACTAACGTGACACCCAGTAGTGAAACCCAGATCTGAGAGTTTTATAACTCTCCCTTTTGTTTCTCAAAGTGCAAACGTGACGGATGAAATTTTGAGATAATGGAGTTTGGAAATCATTCCAGGATGCGGTTATAGGGGAAACGGGAAAGTGCTCAGTGACAGCTTTAAAATATTGCAAATCAAGGAGATGGCGGCATTGATTTCTCTAGGACTAAATAATATTTTATTTGGGGAAATGCATGTTAGGTTATGGAGTGAACATAGACAGCACAGGGTAGAAGGAATTACAGATTCAGTTAGTTAAAATTCCAAACAGTCGAAAAGAAATCACTCAGAGGTTATTAATATTTTAAGGCCCAAAATTTTCTCAGCTGCAGAACCTCTTTTCTGCTGCTCATATTTCTAATTATGAGCCTTTCTCTCAGCTCAACCATCAGACAGGAGCGTAATTTATAACTTACTGAGGACAAGAAGTAATGGAAAAGAAACATTCAGTAGAAAATACCTATGATTTATTGCTTTCATCCTTTTTCTTTCCTGGTACCAAACCGTGTAAGAAATTGAATATGAAATAAACTGCTTCTTTCCTCCTTCTCCAACGTACTTTCAGCTCATATAGCAATCTGTTAAAAGTAATAACGAGGATGTGAGATGCAGGGCAGCATTTACCTACAGAGCATCCTCTTGCTTCACTTCTGGGTGTTACAAAGCTTCTGGAGCTGGGAAGTAGAGCTGTGTTCTCAGCTTATTGCCTTGGTAGCTTTGCCTTGCCCTCCCAAAATGGCCTCAAGCTCCGCCAGGGGAGATTTAGGCTAGAGATTAGGAGGAAGTTTTTCAAACAGAGGGTCATTGGGCATTGGAATAGGCTGCCCAGGGAGGGGGTTGATTCCCCTTTCCCTGGAGGTGTTTAAGGGACAGGTGGATGAAGTCCTGAGGGACATGGGTGAGTGTTTGATAGGAGTGGTTGGACTCGATGAACCGATGGGTCTCTTCCAACCTGGTTGAAATAACATTGGAATTCAAGGATAAACCTCTTCTGGAATCAGTATTTTTTATTATCCTTTCCAGTGATCCCATTAATACTGAAGGGATGTACCTGGGCAAGTCTCAGCTGGTATTCAGGGTAACCAGGTAAGAAGAACTGAAAGTTTTTGACTGAGAAGAAAAAAAATCCAGCTGGTTAGGAATGGTTGGACTCGATGATCCGATGGGTCTCTTCCCACCTGGTGATTCTATGATTCTATGAAAAGGAGATGGGAAAGGATTGTACAAGGCATCCCAGTTTTCTTCATCTCTCTCTTCACTCACTTTTGGTCACCTCAGTCACAACTTTAAGAGCTGCTTCAAATGCTTATCAGAAATGAGGAAGTGGTTGTGAGTGTCGAGCATGAGCTGTCATGGAATAATGTCTTTATACAACTATTGATTTTCAACTTTAGCTATCATAAAAAGTCAATGCTGGTTTATAGAAAATACTAATCATATTTATGGCAATTTTATTTTAGGAGCTTGGGATCAAAAATGGTTTATTATCTACACAGATGGAGGAATTTCTGCTGCTGTCTTACTGTTAGTGTTCTTACTGATCTTCTGCATCACCACTGCTTATTGCAAAAAGCGAGGAACAAACAAATTTTCTTGACGTGCTGAGGCAGGTAAGTATGATGGTTTTAACAGCTCATCCAACTGTTCTCTTCAGAACCAATTAATAAAAGGCTAAACACCCCCAGCTCTCTCAGCCATTCCTCATAAGGCCTGTTCTCCAGCCCCTTCACCAGCTTTGTTGCTCTTCTCTGGACTCGCTCCAGAGCCTCATAAGGCTTCTAAGGGACCCATTGGATCATCGAGTCCAACCATTCCTATCAAACACTAACCCATGTCCCTCAGCACCTCATCCACCCGTCCCTTAAACACCTCCAGGGAAGGTGAATCAACCACCTCCCTGGGCAGCCTATTCCATAGGCCTGTAGCATTAATATAACCTTTGGGTCATATGTAGAGTTAAAGATCATTTGTAATTCTGCAATTTAAACAGGTTTTTTAACCAATAAGTGTACTGCTAAGCAAGAAATTTAGAACAGCTGTGAGACGCAGAATGGGGCTGCATAGGTTTACATAAACATGTTTACATAAACATGTATGTTTGCATGGGTTAGTGTTTGATAGGAATGATTGGACTCAAGAAGGATGTTGAGGCTCTGGAGAGAGTCCAGAGAAGAGCCACGAAGCTGGTGAAGGGGCTGGAGAACAGGCCTTATGAGGAGCAGCTGAGAGAGCTGGGGGGGTTTGTCCTGGAGAAGAGGAGGCTGAGGGGAGACCTCATTGCTCTCTCCAACTCCCTGAACGGAGTTTGTGCAGAGGAGGGAGCTGAGCTCTTCTCCCAAGTGACAGGGGACAGGACAAGAGGGAATGACCTCAAGCTCCACCAGGGGAGATTTAGGCTAGAGATTAGGAGGAAGTTTTTCACACAGAGGGTCATTGGGCATTGGAATAGGCTGCCCAGGGAGGTGGTTGATTCCCCTTCCCTGGAGGTGTTTAAGGGACAAGTGGACGAGGTCCCGAGGGACATGGTTTAGTGTTTGATAGGAATGGTTGGACTCGATGATCCAGTGGGTCTCTTCCAACCTGGTTGTTCTATGATTCTATGACTCGACGATCCAGTGGGTCTCTTCCAACCTGGTGATTCTATGATTCTATAAAGTTAATATGGGCTGAGAAAGCTGTCTGTCTGAGAAGCCCATGTGGCAGTGAGAGTAAGTAAATGTGCCTGACGTTGCCTACATCCATGACTTTCACATCTCGCATTGAGAGCTCTATAGAATAATAAATATCCATGATTTTCTGCAGGAAAAGTGCTATTTTGCTGCTAGGCAAAGAGTGCAATTCAGCTGAGAAAGGCTAATGCATCAGGGATCCTCAAACCTAGACTTAGAATCATAGAACAACCAGGCTGGAAGAGACCCACTGGATCATCGAGTCCAACCATATATATGTATTTTATATATATTTTCTTTCACTTACTGAAGGTTTTTATATATAGAAAAACACTTGGATGTGAAGTCAATGAGGATACACTGAACTGTACTATTAATAAGTTGGTTTATTCCCTGAGTTATCAAATGTCATAGCAGATAATTATGGTTGGACTCGATGATCCGATGGGTCTCTTCCAACCTGGTTGTTCTATGATAATTCTAAGCATTGCAAATGAGACCCTGCACTGTTGGGTCCTTTTACGATACCATCTCTATTAAAATGCCAAAATGATGATGTAATGAATTCGATTTCCATGAAGTTCTCGGTGGAAATTCCAACACAGAAACATCCACAGCTGAGAAGCTGGTGTTTCTCTGCTTGCAGAGACACTCAAAATACATCTCTGCTTTACTGAGGGAAAGAGAAATGAGGAGAAGTAGAGGTTAAGTACCCGGAATATTAGTTTGCTTCGATTATTTCTGGTAACGACCTAATTTTTTGCCTCCCTTGGCATTTTCAGCTTATCTTTTTGAAATAATTGCTTATTTTTGAGATTGGAGGGAGGGGGGAAAAAAAAAATCTAGAGCGCACAGCTTTGCAGGTATTTAATCTTTTTTTAATTCAAATTCCATAGATGTTACTTCTGCCAGGAGGGTCCACAGGGAAAACCACATCACGCAGAGCAAAGTAAGAACATGATATCATGGTTTTTTTTTTTTTTTTTCAAAACCAAATCCAAACCTACAGCTTCAGTTTTGTACTGTGGTAAGATCAGTGAACAGGAGCTGAACATGAGATTGATACAAATGAAATTAAAGAAATAAATATGAATATGAAATAAATAAGAAATAAAGAAGAAATAAAGAAGAATAATAAAAAAAGAAATAAATAAGAAATAAAGAAAATGACCTAAAACTTACAAATATTAGCTTCAACTCCAGGAAGCTACAAGAGCAACTTCTAACTTGAAATGTAATACTAAAAAAATCTTTAAATATTTTGAGTCTGACGGGATGAGGTCCTGTAAGAGCCTATTTGCTGTGAGAGTTTGGATTAGGTCAATTGACTTCCTGGTGTAAAATAGGAAAAAATTTAGGAAATAGGGAAAGGTTTATTGCTGTTTTTTTCAATATTTCCTATAGATTTGCCTTTTTCTTTTGCCTTTTACTCTTCTGAGTAAACTTCACCAACCGTAACCTGGAAATTTTATGTTTAACAGTTTCTGTGCTATTTCGTGCAGTATCGTTTGCCCAAATAGTTAAGAAAAAGGGAAAAAAAAATCAAATAACATGACAGAGCTATGGATAAGTACCAGCTCAACAAACAAACTGCCCAGGGAGGGGGTTGATTCCCCTTCCCTGGAGGGGTTTAAGGGAGGGATGGACGAGGTGCTGAGGGACATGGGTTAGTGTTTGATGGGAATGGTTGGACTCGATGATCCTGGGGGTCTCTTCCAACCTGGTGATTCTATGATTCTATGATAGTCTTTGATAGGAATGGTTGGACACGATGATCCTATGTGTCTCTTCCAACCTGGTGATTCTCTGATTCTATGATATACACTGGTATTAATTGCAACACCAAACAATAAAGGGAGACACTTAGACAGAAGTAAGAGGCTGCTTTCCCAAGCAACAGCATCAAGAAATAAGAAGAAATGCTTTACTGACATCATAAATGATATATTTTGATGTAAAGTGGCTTGAAAAAAGAAAAAGGAAATAGAGTTCATGTTACTGCATTAAAGAGCTAACAACATTTTATGCTCAATGAGAATTATTGATTATATGTGCAACAGCCGAACACTTAGTAAAATTACGATAGTGTCTCAGTCTTGGTCCTAAAATCAAGTTGACATGGATGTATCTCTTCCATTCCCGGGAATCATCCATCGTTATTTTAATCAGTAAGAAAAGAGCTTGTATGGTAGTCACTGTCATTCAGGTCGAGCTATAGATTTAATATTTATATATATATAAATATACATATTTATATATATATTTTTATATCTATGTCTATATCTATGTCTATATCTATATCTATCTATATCTATATCTATATCTATATCTATATCTATATATCTATGTCTATATCTATATCTGTATTTATTTATATATTTATATAGATTTAATATTTATTTATATGTAGGATGTAAATGTTCCTAGTGACTTCTGGGATTGAGGAGGAAACTGAGCACTCGGCAAGAACAAAGCC
Organism: Coccyzus lansbergi; assembly: GCA_033558105.1. Taxonomy (NCBI): domain Eukaryota; kingdom Metazoa; phylum Chordata; class Aves; order Cuculiformes; family Coccyzidae; genus Coccyzus; species Coccyzus lansbergi. The sequence goes on along the minus strand of JAUMJK010000409.1, from coordinate 1,715,225 downwards.
CTAAATAATCGTTTCTATTCTTTTTGTGAGTAGGATGTGAAGCAAAAGTTGAGTCACATTTGCTCGCATCTGATTGAGTTAAAACGCACAAGAAGAAACCAGTCAAAAATAGCAAAAAGTACTTTATTTCTCAGCTTTTTTTGTTTAACCAGCAAATTAAAGAATTGCGAAGCCATTTTCTTTATTTTTAATGCCCGTGATCCTTTCAAACTTCGGAAGAGATCGATCCTGCTTTTGCTTCCGTGAATTCAAGATTATTTTCGCCCTTGATGAAAGCACTTAATGTTGCCAATTATTTCCTTTCATGCATGCTTGAAGCATTTTAATGGGAAAAAATTCATCCCGGTGACACTTTTAAGGAGTGGATTGATGCATTCTTAGTATAATAATATTCTTTCTACAGGTCAGAGAAGCTGGGGAGTTGCTAATATTGTGAATATTTAAGACACATACTTCAGTCTAAGGCACATACTTCAATCTAAGGCGTTAAAGCGAACAACCTCAGAGAAAAGATTAGGCAAATAAATTTTACCCTCATAAAAGTTGCAAGTTCTCCACACCACGATAAATCACGCGAAGCGTTTGTTGAAACGACGGAAATAATATATACATTAAGGACTAATTTTTTTACAAATGAATACTGCAAAACGATCTTAAATTAATGACTGAGAGATTAGGTAAGTTTATGGTGATAATGCGTTTTTTTTTCAATTGAAAACACATTGTGCTGCATTTTGAATGGCAGTTCGGGCCAAACATTAAAATAGGGACTGTTGCTATCTCCATTTCAGTGGATTCCTAGATCTTCTTTTACGTTTCCCGCCTTATCATAGAATCGTAGAACAACCAGGTTGGAAGAGACCCATCGGATCATCGAAGCGACCGATATCAAAGGTTGTCACTACTTGCACAGTACATGTTCCAGTGATGAGGACTTTACCTCAGCAAACGGTTTAATTCTAAACAGGTGCAGAAAACGGCCAGAGCTGAACCAACGTAGGTGTTGGATCTAACTAGAAAGTCAGATCAGGTTGTTTAGGACCTCATCTGGCAGCATTTTGAGCTTCTTCAAGGAAATAATATCCTAGAATCATAGAAACACCAGTATCTATCTAATATTTTTTCTTAATAAGATTACAAATATACCATCTACTACAATAAGGCTTTTTTTTAATAGAATCATAGAAAATCATAGAACAACCAGGTTGGAAGAGACCCATCGGATCATCAAGTCCAACCATTCCCATCAGTCACTAACCCATGTCCCTCAGGACCTCATCCACCCGTCCCTTAAACACCTTCAGGGAAGGTGAGTCAACCCCCTCCCTGGGCAGCCTCTGACACTGCCCAGTGACCCTTTCTGGGAAATATTTTCTCCTAATGTCCAGCCTGAACCTCCTCTGGTGGCGTTTGGGAGTTGTGATCAGTTGTCATGAGAAAACATGAGTTGTCATGTTTTGGGAAGGCTGACAGTCGGCTTCCTCTCTCATTCCAACAAGTCTTGAGGGACTTGGTTTAGTGTTAGATAGGAATGGTTGGACTAGAAGATCCAATGGGTCCCTTCCAACCTGGTTGTTCTATGATTCTATGATTCTAAGTCCACTCAGTGAAGCTCTTTAGGTTAGAAAGATTCAGATGGGGTTTTTTTAAGCATTTATTTCAAGAATGGCCATGTTAATGTGCACTATTCGGGGGCAAGTTGACATGGAGGATCTAGGTTATAAGCTGGCTGAAAGTCACTCGATGATCCGATGGGTCCCTTCCAACCTGGTTGTTCTATGATTCTATGATTCACGTAGCTATGGCTGAACAGCACTGGAGTTCCCAAACCTCCCTAGAATTACATTAACCAACATATCATAGAACCACAGAATCACCAGGTTGGAAGAGACCCACTGGATCATCAAGTCCAACCGTTCCCATCAAACACCAAACCATGTTCCTCAGCACCTCATCCACCCGCATCTTAAACCCCTCCAGGGAAGGCGAGTCAACCACCTTCCTGGGTGCACTGAGACATCTCAGAACGAGAGCAGATGCGTCTCATGTCTGTCTGCGAAATGGCCTTTATAGACTGGATGTCCCTAGTATCTTATTCGCTTAAGGAGCCTGAAAGAACCATCTGGTCGATTTTCATCCCCATAGTTAACTGTGATGAGAAACTCATTCAGGCAATTCTTCTGCAGCTGCAAAAAAAAAAAAAAAAAGTGGTGAGAGAGGCTGTATTCGGGAGAGGAAAAAAAAAGATTTCAAATGCTGCTAAATCTGTTTTCGGGGTAATGGCCTCAATAGCACATCTGATGAGTATTTAGAATAAGTGAATGCTGAATGCCTTATCAGTGATAACACAGACAACCGTTATCAGTATGTGCCACACATCAACCATTGATCTCACTGTAATTAATTTAAGTGAAAAATCGTCTCCATCAGCAAATGCTTTTGCACCACATCAAAGTCTGGTGCTTTGTTGTTCCTCTCCTTTATAATGGGAAACTTCGACTTGTCCAAGCAAGTTAGAAATCTTTGTTTCTTTTAATTTATCGGTTTTCTCTGCTGTGTGTAATTAACCTCCCAACCTTGTAGCCTGAGTGTGGTGGAAATTTTTATTGATGTTTTGATAACGGATTCTTTTTTCACCTCCCGGGGTTATTTTTATACAAACGGACGCATCGTAATACTAATATTTTGTAATAGAAATCATCTGCACCATATTAAGATACCTTCTACTGAGTCTGGTTTGCACTATAGGATAACTCAAAGCCTGACAATGAAGAAAATGAATTTTCTTATTGCAGAAGAAAAGGGACAGTTTATTTCTTATTGCAGAGGAAGTTCTTCCAGCAGTTTCTTGGACACAAATGGAAATGATGATATTTATTCAAAGATATAGAATCATAGAATAACCGGGTTGGAAGAGACCCACCGGATCATCGAGTCCAAACACAAGATGTGCAAAATAAGGACAACAATTAGAACACGGCGAAGCCGCATTGTGCTTAAAAAGAGACCTGAGGCAAACGGTTCGGGCGATCGTTGTGGGTGTAATAAATCAGTTCTAGAGGTCACCAGCGACGAACAGTGTGAATGCAAAGCCACACTTTGCATTTGAATCTGCCTGAGTCACATCGTGGAACTGATTAACTGTGGTCAACACTAAAGGACTCACTACAGAAGAACTACAGCAAAATGTGCATTAAGTAACTTGCTGAGCAGGAGGACAACCAGAGACTCCCGTTTGTTTCTGGACACCACACCTTATACATTCAATTTTTTGTAAATTATGCCAAAAGAATGATTATTATAAGTGAAGTAGTAAAAACCTTTATTTAATTCCAGATGTCAGAGGAGGAGATGTCCAGATGTCTTTCACCTTTTTGAAACGACTGCATTTAACTACTAATAGCAACATAGTGCAGTCTTAATACGATGCAAAAATTTAAGTCAGTCACCCCATGTTGCATTTGCAAATGTGCATTTCCATGAAGAGGCACAAACTGGATTTACCTGGGGTAATATATGACGTTAACTCGAGGCGCTGAGGGACACGGGTTAGTGTTTGATGGGAACGATTGGACTCGATGATCCGGCGGGTCTGTTCCAACCTGGTGATTCTATGATTCTATGAAATCAGTATGAAAACTATCTGCCTGAGTAAGAACTGAGGGCAGCCAGAGAATTTAGAGCAAGAGACATCTGAAACCTCCAGTCTCTATTTAACGGAGAAAATAAGAGTAAATTAGTGGAAATTTTTGCTTCTCGTGGAAAGCAAACCTTATCAGATTATATCATATTATGGCCTCAAGCTCTGCCAGGGGAGATTTAGGTTAGAGATTAGGAGGAAGTTTTTCACACAGAGGGTCATTGGGCATTGGAACAGGCTGCCCAGGGAGGTGGTTGATTCCCCTTCCCTGGAGGTGTTTAAGGTGTGGGTGGATGAGGTCTTGAGGGACATGGTTTAGTGTTTGATAGGAATGGTTGGACTCGATGATCCAGTGGGTCTCTTCCAACCTGGTTGTTCTATGATTCTATGATTCTATATTTAAATTCAATTTAACATCATACAACGACGTAGGAACAAATATTTCTACAAAAAGTTCGGCAGGTGCAGGAAGCAATATTATGCCCATGAAGAAAAACCTCATTTAAATGGTTCTAGCAAAAATGTTCAATCTGTGGCTTGGATCCATGTAAGATTTTTCGTTAACTATGGCTCTTCTAAAAGAAATTAGCAGGTGACTGGGGAACGAAACCTCATTCAAACTGCCAGAGGAACTGAGAAAATGCATTTGTCTGACTTATTCAGATAAGTAGTAGATCTACTGATATTCAGGCAGATATCGATTGTCGGATCCTTATTCTGAAATTACTATAACTGTTATTTATCTGTGAGGCAAACCAATAGAATTAAAACAGGCAAAGAACTAGATGAGAGCTATAGTGTTCCAAAAATCATCTAATGAAAAATGACTGGAATTTGTTCTTATTTTCAGGGTCTTGGACAGAAGATAAAAATTGGTTAACGACCTCAAAGAAAATGAGATGGGACTGGCAATGACATAAAAGCCACGACTACAGGAAAACATGCCTGCAAGTTAAGAAACTACAATCGACCAGGCAAACAGAAGCTTTTCAAAGACAAATGAAAGCTTAAGCCGAAATAAGAGGATTATATATTTAAGTCAAACCGGGAAGAATGTCGCGTTCGTCTAAGATAGCATCAACCTGGATTTTTGATCTCAGCAAACTGTCAAAAAAGTGCTCAGCGGAGATAAAACCAAGCAAGTATCACTTTTTAATCGTAAACAACAATGCCTGCTTATCTGGCACTGCAAGAAACATATTTAAAGCTGTCTCTGGGGGATGATTTTTCACATGACTTTGGAAGAAACTGAAGAATTCTTGTCTATCCATAGGTGTGAGTACCTATGTATATAGGTAACCTATACAGGCTGGAGCGCTGGGCAGAGTCCAGTGGGATGAGGTTTAACACGGCCAAATGCTGCATCCTGCACTTGGGGCACAACAACCCCAAGCAGAGCTACAGACTGGGAGAAGCCTGGCTGGGAAACTGCCAGGAGGAGAGGGACCTGGGGGTGTTGGTCAACAGCCAACTGACCATGAGCCAGCAGTGTGCCCAGGTGGCCAAGAAGGCCAATGGCATCTTGGCTTGGATCAGAAATGGTGTGAGCAGCAGGGCCAGGGAGGTGATTCTCCCTCTGGACTCAGCACTGGTGAGGCTGCTCCTTGAATCCTGTGTTCAGTTGTGGGCCCCTCAGCACAAGAAGGATGTTGAGGCTCTGGAGAGAGTCCAGAGAAGAGCAAGGAAGCTGGTGAAGGGGCTGGAGAACAGGCCTGATGAGGAGTGGCTGAGAGAGCTGGGGGTGACAGGGGACAGGACGAGAGGGAATGGCCTCAAGCTCCACCAGGGGAGATTTAGGCTAGAGATTAGGAGGAAGTTTTTCACACAGAGGGTCATTGGGCATTGGAATAGGCTGCCCAGAGAGGTGGTTGATTCCCCTTCCCTGGAGGTGTTTAAGGGACGGGTAGATGAGGTCCTGATGGACATGGGTTAGTGTTTGATAGGAGTGGTTGGACTCGATGATCCTATGGGTCTCTTCCAACCTGGATGTTCTATGATTCTATGATATGTGTATGTGTGTATGTACCTGTATATATTTGTATGTGTGAGTGCTTACATATAGAACCAGAGAGTCATAGAACAACCAGGTTGGGAGAGACCCACTGGATCATGAAGTCCAACCATTCCTATCAAACACTAAACCATGTCCCTCAGCACCTTGTATATATGTGTGTGTGTGTCTCTCTTCACTTCCACATGCTCGGTTGCTAGAGAGCAGTGATCCCTCAGCAACATCAAGCAGAGCAGCTGCTTTGTAAAGATAAGTGATACTGTCTTATGGGATGAAGGACATCGACTGCATCAGAAGCCGCTAACGTTCCCTCAGCCATGTCAGATGATGCTCTCCGTAGTTAATCTGTGGTTACACATCTGTCACCAAAGATAATTCTAGTGTTGTAGTAATATTAAAAGGCGCAATTACCTGGGCATTAAAGTTTTAAAGTATTTAACCACCTTAAGTGTATAATTATCCATTAATCTGAAGATACAGTTTGATCGCCTACAGCTGAATTCACACACTAATTATATGTTTACCCACACTACAAATTAAAATAAACCCTTAAGATAGTATCTATCTAATATTTATTTTTAATAAGATTACAAATATACCATCTACTACAATAAGGCTTTTTATTTTTTTTATAGAATCGTGGGAAATCATAGAAAAATCAGGTTGGAAGAGACCCACTGGGTCATCGAGTCCAACCGTTCCCGTCAAACACTAAACCATATTAAACAGCCAAGAACCAACCTGCACCCTCATCCCTGTAAATCCAGATCCAAGCAGAAAGGTGAGTCCAGTTCTTGGATACAGGATCACAAAAGGAAACTCAGCTGCTGCAAGTTTTGTTGGGAAAGTGATAAAAGTTGTTTGATACAGACTGAACTTCCTATGGAAATGTTACTGCAGTTTCTAATCCAAGAGCAGAGTGCAAAATGTACAAAAATAAATGGAAGCCTCTGTTATTTTGCAAGGAGGGAAGAGGAGAAGAGTACAAAAAGGCAGATTAAGATACGGTAAGAAACATCAAAGGCAAAAAAAAATTAAACAGAGCTATGCGAGAAAAAGAGTAACAGAGAGATGTGACCTCCAGCTCTGACAATTCCTTCTGCACAGCCTGGTTTTAGAGCATCGCTTCATACACGTAGGAGGTTCCAAACAACTCCTCCACTTTTACGGAAATAAAACCTCACCTTGGAGGTTAAAGGTGCCTTTCTCCTGAGGGCAGATTCTGACAACTTCAGGCATTTCTGAAGTGGATTGGAGGCCCAGGAGGCTTATAGAAGTGCTTATAGGAGGCGTAGAGAACTGTGTGGGTTTGAACGGCCTGAAACTTCGGTGCTAGTGTCAGTTTTAGCACATTGCGGTAAATAAGCAAGCATAGGGAAGCCTTATTAATTCATATTCAATGGCATCCTGGCTTGGATCAGAAACGGTGTGACCAGCAGGGCCAGGGAGGTGATTCTCCCTCTGGACTCAGCACTGGTGAGGCTGCTCCTCGAATCCTGTGTTCGGTTCTGGGCCCCTCAGCACAAGAAGGATGTTGAGGCTCTGGAGTGAGTCCAGAGAGGAGCAACGAAGCTGGTGAAGGGGCTGGAGAAGAGGACTTATGAGGAGCGGCTGAGAGAGCTGGGGGGGTTTATCCTGGAGAAGAGGAGGCTGAGGGGAGACCTCATTGCTCTCTGCAACTCCCTGAGCGGAGGTTGTGGAGAGGAGGGAGCTGGGCTCTTCTGCCAAGGGACAGGGGACAGGACGAGAGGGAATGGCCTCAGGCTCCACCAGGGGAGATTTAGGCTAGAGATCAGGAGGAAATAGCTAGCTGCTAAATTTTAAAAAAAAAAAAACCCACAGAGCATCTTACCAGACATAAAAGCACATGACCAGCAGTCTGAACTAAATATAATAAAGTATATAACGAAACAATAAAGATTTCTAGACAAAGTATTTGGCATTTATGTCTTCACTTGCTTTCTGCCCAGTTGTATCTATTCCACGTACAAACTATTTTTAAAAAGGAAATAATTTTCTTGTCCTGTCCCCTGTCCCTTGGGAGAAGAGCCCAGCTCCCTCCTCTCCACAACCTCCTTTCAGGGAGTTGCAGAGAGCAATGAGGTCTCCCCTCAGCCTCCTCTTCTCCAGGATAAACACCCCCAGCTCTCTCAGCCCTTCCTCATAAGTCCTCTTCTCCAGCCCCTTACAGTTTTGGATCTTCAGTAAAATGTGAATGTGATTCTATGAAAAAAAGAAAACTCAGCCTTGTCATCTGCACAGATTTCTTCTCTTCAGGCTCCACAGTCTGCAGCAAACAGCAGAAATATGGAAGTTTTGAAAAGAATCTCTTCAAATTAGAAAGCAGTAGGCATTTGGAATACATATGCTAAAATAAGCAACTATTATTCGGGAAAGGATTATCTGAACTGGTAAGAAAGAATCTGCCATTCACCATTAAAAATAAAAATGTACTGAAAAGAGGAACCAATCTGTTACCAACATATTAAAAGGAGTCTTGTTTTGTTCCCTCTTCTGAAAGCATCTTTGTAAAGTAGGTTTATTTCTTTGTAAACACGCAAGGGGGAAAAAAAATTCCCATAACCTAAAGGGAAATTTAATGAGGTGAAAAACTTCAGTAGCTTTCTTTGCCTAGGACAACAATGAGGAGCTTCACGTTTGTCAGCGTGTAAATGGAATTATAATTTTGTAAGTTATGGTCGTTCACAGCAGGGCTGGGGACCTGCTGGCGAATAAAGGATGATGTTTTCACCTGCTGCTCTACAGCTGAACCCTAGTTCGGCATGACTGCCTCTGGCCTGGCCAGGCACACACTCCCCTGGGTGGAAAACTGGTTGGCTGGAGGGCCCAGAGAGTGGTGGGAAACGGAGTTAAATCCAGCTGGAGGCCAGTGACAAGTGGTGTCCCCAGGGCTCAGTGCTGGGTCCAGCCCTGGTCAGTGTCTTCTTCAATGACCTGGATGAAGGCAGCGAGTGCTCTCTGAGCAAGTTTGCAGATGACACTGAGCTGGGTGGAAGTGTGGATCTGCTGGAGGGTCGGGAGGCTCTGCAAAGGGACCTAAACAGGCTGGATCCATGGGCTGAGACCAATGGGATGAGGATTAACACAGCCAAATGTTGGATCCTGCACTTGGGGCACAACAACCCTGAGCAGAGCTCCAGACTAGGAGAAGTTTGGCTGGAAAACTGCCAGGAGGAGAGGGACCTGGGGGTGTTGATTGACAGTGACTAAACATGAGGCAGCAGTGTGCCCAGGGGGCCAAGAAGGCCAATGGCATCTTGGCTTGGATCAGAAATGGTGTGACCAGCAGGGCCAGGGAGGTTCTTCTCCCTCTGGACTCAGCACTGGTGAGGCCGCTCCTTGAATCCTGTGTTCAGTTGTGGGCCCCTCAGCACAAGAAGGATGTTGAGGCTCTGGAGTGAGTCCAGAGAAGAGCAACGAAGCTGGTGAAGGGGCTGGAGAACAGGCCTTATGAGGAGCGGCTGAGAGAGCTGGGGGTGTTTATCCTGGAGAAGAGGAGGCTGAGAGGAGACCACATTACTCCCTACAACTACCTGAAAGGAGGTTGTGGAGAGGAGGGAGCTGGGCTCTTCTCCCAAGGGACAGGGGACAGGACAAGAGGGAATGGCCTCAAGCTCCACCAGGGGAGGTTTAGGCTAGAGATTAGGAGGAAGTTTTTCACTGTCATTGGGCATTGGAATAGGCTGCCCAGGGAGGGGGTTGATTCACCTTCCCTGGAGGTGTTTAAGGTGCAGGTGGATGAGGTGCTGAGGGACATGGGTTAGTGTTTGATAGGAATGACTGGACTCGATGATCCGATGGGTCTCTTCCAACCTGGTGATTCTATGATTCTATATATAAAAATGCACATATAAATTTATATTTAAACGCATCGCCTGTTTAAAATGCATTGGCAGAGTGATGGTAAATGTATCATATAGCTGTTAAATGGAAGGAAACAGCTGAAGAAATCATAAAATCAATCGTAAAAAAGAAAAAAACCAACTTGTACAATATGTCAATTATTGAAACTTCATACAAGGCCAGTGAAAAAACTAATAAAATGCTGGTTTAAGTGTTGGATTCAGTCCTTTGCAAACCCTAAATTGTTGATATCTTGTACAGAAAACAGAGGAGTGTGGATGGACTCCTTCCTCTGACACTAATCAGTGAATATATCCAAACAACACCAGGATTTTTTTGCTACTCTTAAGTTTTCCAAGGACCTGACTACTGCCACATGTCAATGATCTTAAATGATCTTTAGTAGAATACAGAGAAGATCCTTTGTGTTAGTCACTCCTTGATTCAGAAAGGTCTAGAAGGGAAAATGCCGGCAATTAAAGCACATGGTCATTAACTCCACAAACCAGAACAAATGTCTCTCCAGCAAGATTTAGAAACAGTGACGCTTTTTTTTTTTAAATAGAAAAAAAAAAATCTTTTATATAGAATCATGCATTTTCTTGGTGATACATAACAACCTGGTTATTCTATGATTCTATAACTATTTGTTATACTTTTCTCTTCTTCCAAGGACATCCCGATGTCACGTGTTTATTTGTGCTTTCTTTACCTGTTTGTGCCTTCCAGAAAAGGAGTTATCTGCTGGCGTTTAAGCATGAATTGCTGATCCAGAGAGAGAAAAATCTCATTTTTTAATGCATATCATACCTTCTGGATATCACACAGCAATGGTAATTATCTCATCTTTGAAGTGAATGATGATGCTTGCTCTTGTTTAAAATAGTCTTATTTAAAATGTAAAAAACTGGATCATCTGTGGCTAAATCATAGAATCATAGAACAACCAGGTTGGAAGGGACCCATCGGATCATCGAGTCCAACCATTCCTATCAAACACTAAACCAAGTCCCTCAAGACCTCATCTACCTGTGCCTTAAGCAAAATGAAAGCACAGACAGGAAAAGCAAAGACTAACATCACCCTCCAACACAAGATGATAAGGAAGCAATGACGTATCTGACAGCCAGAAATGATCAACTCGGAAATTCTTATCAAATCATTACAGTTGCCTGAAAATACATTTATGGCTCCAAACTGTTAGGTGCGTGGAAAGCGCTCCTCTCAAATTCCCGTCCTTGGAACAAAAGAATGAATTAGGTGCCCAGAGATGTTTAACTAAATTGGAGCTATTAAAAAAAAAAAAATAAAAAAGAAAATGCAGCCAAGTCAGGCATTGACGGATTCCTGGATGATATTTAAACATTCATAAAATGTTTAGTTCCGTTTTATGGACGTATGCAAGAGCTTTATTGCACTGTCAGGGCACGAAAACAGATAACAGTCCCATTATAAGTTACCCTTTGGACCCTGCGTTTATTTATGCACGAACACAGGCTTAAATGGACGTTTTTCGAGGCAAACGAAGGAATATTAGAGAAGATGTAACAACTGTTTTCAAGTGCAATGAGAGAGTAATTTTTCAGAGGAAAATTATCTCATCTGAAAAGTTCATACAGCCCATTTTTTAAAAAAAATATATCTATAATATACATACATATCTATGTCTATGTCTATCTCTATATCTATCTCTATCTATTATATCTATATCTATATCTATATCTATATCTATATCTATATATCTATATCTATATCTATATCTATATCTATATCTATCTATATATCTATATATCTATATCTATTATATCTATATCTATATCTATCTATATCTATATCTATTATATCTCTATCTATTATATCTATATCTATATCTATATCTATATCTATATCTATATCTATATCTATATCTATATCTATATCTATATCTATATCTATTATATCTCTCTCTATCTCTATTATATCTATCTCTAGCTATATCTATATCTATATCTATATCTATATCTATATCTATATCTATATCTATATCTATATCTATATCATCTATATCTATATCTATATCTATATCTATTATATCTATATCTATATCTATCTATATCTATATCTATATATCTATATCTATCTATATCTATATCTATTATATCTCTATCTCTATCTCTATAATATCTATCTCTATCTATATATTATATCTATAACATCTATAATATCTATCTCTATCTCTATCTCTATCTCTATCTATTATATCTATATCTAATCTATATCTATATCTATATCTATCTATTATATCTATATATCTATATCTATATATCTATATCTATACTTATTTTATCAAGATGCAGCTTCTATAGCGGGAAAAATAAATTAACTACGCAAAACACTATTAAGAATTAACTTTAAAAGATTAAGGATTGGCAATTAGCTCTGTACATAATACCTCTATGACTTGAAAAGGTTTACAGAAGGTCAGTGATGTTAATGTTGAACGATTCTGCAAAGGGATTCAGGAAAGATTAAGTGAGTTGCGAAATCATACAATATGTGTTTGGAGATAAGTAGTGGAATAATTCTGTTTTACACTATATGTTCCCTGAAGCAGTGTCTAACACCTACTCTGGTGCAAGCAATGGAGGGTGAGGAACGATGACTTGGCCACACATTAAAAACACTGACACAACACTTCACTTCCAGTGAAAGGCACACGGCAGTGACGACTAATCTAGGATTATCTTATTATATTACAGGTCTCTTCCAACCTGGTTGTTCTATGATTCTATGATGATTCTATGATTCTATCTTCCTGCATCTCCCCATCTGCCTATTCAAAGAATCAACACAGAAGTGAATCATAGAACAACCAGGTTGGAAGAGACCCACCGGATCATCGAGTCTAACCATTCCTATCAAACGCTAACCCATGTCCCTCAGCACCTCAGCCACCCACACCTTAAAGACCTCTAGGGAAAGTGACTCAACCCCCACCCTGGGCAGATCGTTCCATTGCCTAATGACCCTTTCTGTGAAGAATTTTTTCCTTATGTCAAGCCTAAATCTCCCCTGGTGGAGCTTGAGGCCATTCCCTCTTGTCCTGTCCCCTGTCCCTTGGGAAAGGAGCCCAGCTCCCTCATCTCCAGAACCTCCTTTCAGGGAGTTGGAGAGAGTAATGAGGTCTCCCCTCAGCCTCCTCTTCTCCAGGATAAACACCCTCAGCTCTCTCAGCCACTCCTCATAAGGCCTGTTCTCCAGCCCCTTCACCAGCTTCGTTGCTCTTCTCTGGACTCTCTCCAGAGCGTCAACATCCTTCTTGTGCTGAGGGGCCCACAACTGAACACAGGATTTGAGGAGCAGTCTCACCAGTGCTGAGTCCAGAGGGAGAAGAACCTCCCTGGCCCTGCTGGTCACACCATTTCTGATCCAAGCCAGGATGCCATTGGCCTTCTTGGCCACCTGGGCCACTGCTGGCTCATGGTCAGTTGGCTGTCAACCAACACCCCCAGGTCCTTCAATTGCTAGGGTCACATTCAGCAGAAAAAAGCCAGTGTCAGCTTTGGGGAAAGGAAAACCATAACCACAATTGGGAAATGTGGGTTAGATGAGCAGACAGTGACATGGACTGAGAACTGGTTGAATGTTTTAAATTTACTGATCTGACACGGGTCAGAAGCCACAGGGTAAGATCATGTCCTGAGGGACATGGTTTAGTGTTCGATAGGAATGGTTGGGCTCGATGATCCGACAGGTCTCTTGCAACCTGGTTGTTCTATGATTCTATGATTCTAAGATGGTAGCCGACCTGTCTACCCTGTATTTGGGAGAGGACAGAATGTGCATTATAGGTGTGGATAGTAATGCAGTAATAAATATGAACACGGAATATACAGGAACTAATGGATTTGCTTTTTACAGTGCCCGTGAAAAACAATAGATTTTTAATACTATCTAACTAGGTGATTTATGTTTCATGCTAGTTCACAAAGGACTCTGGTTAGTATGTGATTCATGAGCTTGAGCAGAATAATTATCTGAAGCCTAGCGGAAGGTAGGTTCCCAGTGCATTAATAATACATCAGCTCATGTTTCTTTCTTGGCCTTGTCGATGCAAATTTCTATTATCATAATAAAAATTACTGTTGATTTTAGATTGGAAACAGCTTTAGGTGAGAACAGGTTGTTTCATCAGATGTCTTGATTATAAACACCAGTTCCCGTTTAGACTCAGCTGCAGTTTATTTGGTCAGGGGAGAAAAAGGATAAACAGATTTCTTTGCTAAAAACTGAGAGGGAGCTGCACGTGCTCCTCCTTGGCAAGAGGGATAAAAGTCCACCCTGGCCGTAAACTTCAGTCACTGATACCTGCCACAGGAGAATTGTTCATAAATGTAAATTGTTCATGAATGAATCATAGCCTAGAGAAGAGGAGGCTGAGAGGAGACCTCATTGCTCTCTACAACTGCCTGAAGGGAGGTTGTGGAGAGGAGAGAGCTGGGCTCTTCTCCCAAGGGACAGGGGACAGGACAAGAGGGAATGGCCTCAAGCTCCACCAGGGGAGATTTAGGCTGGAGATTAGGAGGAAGTTTTTCACAGAAAGGGTCATTGGGCATTGGAATAGGCTGCCCAGGGAGGTGGTTGATTCACCTTTCCTGGAGGTGTTTAAGGGACGGGTAGACAATGTCCTGAGAGACATGGGTTAGTGTTTCATAGGAATGGTTGGACTCGATGATCCGATGGGTCTCTTCCAACCTCGTTGTTCTATGATTCTATGACTCTATTATAGAATCACCAGGTTGGAAGAGACCCACCGGCTCATCGAGTCCAACCATATTCTTCTTCCCCTTCTCTTAACTCTATTTACCTTCTGCAGCTTCTTAATTTAAAGCAGAGACGGTGGCCCTGTCGGAGATGCTGGAGGTCTCCAAACCCCCAACAGGATGGTTAAATCCTGAGTTTCCTCCAGCCTGTGCCATCGGGCTGCTCAGGTAACACCAGATTTCCAGCCAGCAACGTTGGAATGAATGAAGCTCTGGAGTCCAGACTCACCAAGTGATACATGAACCTTTTAGCCATGAAACAGGGTATGAGTCATAGAATCATAGAACAACCAGGTTGGAAGGGACCCATCGGATCTTCTAGTCCAACCATTCCTATCTAACACTAAACCAATTCCCTCAGCACCTCATCCACCTGTCCCTTAAACACCTCCAGGGAAGGTGAATCAACCACCTCCCTGGGCAGCCTGTTCCAATGCCCAATGACCCTCTGTGTGAAAAACTTCCTCCTAATCTCTAGCCTAAATCTCCCCTGGTGGAGCTTGAGGCCATTCCCTCTTGTCCTGTCCCCTGTCCCTTGGGAGAAGAGCCCAGCTCCCTCCTCTCCACAACCTCCTTTCAGGGAGTTGGAGAGAGCAATGAGGTCTCCTCTCAGCCTCCTCTTCTCCAGGAGAAACACCCCCAGCTCTCTCAGACGCTCCTCATAGGGCCTGTTCTCCAGCCCTTTCACCAGCCTCGTTGCTCTTCTCTGGACTCGCTCCAGAGCCTCAACATCCTTCTTGTGCTGAGGGGCCCACAACTCAACACAGGATTCAAGGAGCAGCCTCACCAGTGCTGAGTACAGAGGGAGAATCACCTCCCTGGCCCTGCTGGTCACACCATTTCTGATCCAAGCCAGGATGCCATTGGCCTTCTTGGCCACCTGGGCACACTGCTGGCTCATGGTCGATCAACACCCCCAGGTCCCTCTCCTCCTGGCAGTTTTCCAGCCAGGCTTCTCCTGGTCACAAATGAGTCAGTCACAAATGAGGGAAATACGAAGTCAGACTTAAAATAAGCACTGTCAAAATTAGTTAATTTTGTGAAGCAAGCGCAGGTGAAGATAATTTCATTGAAACAAATGACTTTCTGACAGAGGCGAATGGCACTAGGCATTGTCTGTCCAAAATACTATTAGATTTTATTGAACTTACATTGGGTAGATTAGAAATTAACTTCTCTGCCTGAAATAATGCGTGACTTGATTACACGCTGAATCATTCCCCTTCCTAAATGATGATTTCACACCGGCAGGCGTATTAGAAATAATCTTTTATGGCATATATACAGCATTAGTTCGTGGCAATATATTCTTCAGAAGGAATCGTGCTACCTCCGTCCTGCCTCTTCCTCTTGGCTACGTTGAGTTTGCACTTGTCGGATTTCAAGAGAACATTTGCCTTCCTGAGATTTCCGAAAAAACAAGGTGTGACGATCCGGTGGGTCTCTTCCAACCTGGTGATTCTGTGATTCTATGATAAAACAACCCACTCAAGAATAAATAGCTGGTTAGTTTTAGAAATACACCAGCACCTTCCAATTCACTGGTAAATTTTCCTAACAGTAGACTATTAGCAAGACATGGAGGGGGTTGATTCACCTTCCCCGGAGGGGTTTAAGGGATGGGTGGATGAGGTGCTGAGGGACACTGTTTAGTGTTTGATAGGAATGGTTGGACTCGATGATCCGGTGGGTCTCTTCCAACCTGGTGATTCTATTCTATGAAAACAAACCATCCTATTACCTCTCTCTCAATCCGAGGACCACAGGCATTTTTTCTCAACTCCTACAAGTCAATTTTTGTGTAGCCGAGAGACGGCGAAGAGGGGGCAGGGGCTGCGTATGAAACCATTTGTACAAACTTACACATCTTTCAGGGTTAATCTGGAAGGGGAATGTCTTTTTGTCAGTTAATTGAATAGGATTATGTACTCTCCTGGATGGCAATTGAAAGGAAATGTTCCTCTCGTTTTTTGATCCTTCAAGAGCTTTCTGTGCTTTAAACAATCGCTGGTCTCATTCTGAACAAAGCTTATGTTTAATACGTTGTAAGGTGCCCTGAAAGAATTCTCTTGTAAGCGTAGCCTAGTTTTCTTTCTAAAATCACAGCATATTCTGATCTGATATTCTTATTTCTGTCATTAAACCAGAAATCAAGGAAGAAATCATATTCTGTGCAAAGCAGAAGATGAAACTTGTTACATCCTTATTGTATAATTATGTAGAAGCTTTTGTTTGGATGAAAATAATGCAGAATCTTACTCCTAGTGAACATTCCAAAATTCATGTCATTGGGAATCAAGTTTCCAGAAAATTAAAGGACAGATAAAGTTTCATCTGCTTCAACATTTACTAACTGATTTCACCAAAAAAAAAAAAAATAAAAAAAAAATCAGGACAAATGAAATAATAAGGGTTACACTGAGGAAAGAGAGTTTTTTTATGGTTGGACTCAATGATCCGATGGGTCTCTTCCAACCTGGTTGTTCTATGATTCTATGATTCTTGGCCCTAGTGTCATGATTTTTAGACTTGGATGGAAAGTTAACAGCAGTCGGTGAAGATCCAAAAGTGTTTAGATTACAGTATTAAGAGTCTTTCTTTTTTTTTTAATTTTTAAATGTGATTCTGTATCTGGTTTATGGTGAGCTAGAAGACTTAAAAATCATAGAATCATAGAACAACCAGGTTGGAAGAGACCCATCGGATCATCGAGTCCAACCATTCCTATCAAACACTAAACCATGTCCAGGAGATGCAGGTCCAGAATTCTACAGAGAAAGTCTCATTTCAAGAAGGCTGAACATGCAAACTCAAGTTATAACAAACCTCATACTGCATTTACTGAGAACATTGTCTTATTAATTCTGAAAATTTTTAATGCTTCTAAGAAATTTTCAACTACTGAAATGGGTTTGCCCTGGTCTGTACCATAGAATCATAGAATCATAGAATCACCAGGTTGGAAGAGACCCATTGGATCATGGAGTCCAACCATTCCTATCAAACACTAAACCATGTCCCTCAGCACCTCATCCACACGTCCTTTAAACACTTCCAGGGAAGGTGAATCAACCACCTCCCTGGGCAGCCGATTCCAATGCCCAATGACCCTCTGTGTGAAAAACTTCCTCCTAATCTCCAGCCTAAATCTCCCCTGGTGGAGCTTGAGGCCATTCCCTCTTGTCCTGTCCCCTGTCACGTGGTATATGTGAAGCAGTGACGGGTAAGAATGAACCTGACCTTGTGCTGAGGGGCCCAGAACTGAACACAGGATTCAAGGATCAGTCTCACCAGTGCTGAGTCCAGAGGGAGAAGAACTTCCCTGGCCCTGCTGGTCACACCATTTCTGATCCAAGCCAAGATGCCCTTGGCCTTCTTGGCCCCCTGGGCACACTGCTGCCTCATGGTCAGTTGCTGTTGTCCCTCTCCTCCTGGCAGTTTTCCAGCCAGGCTTCTCCCAGCCTGTAGCTCTGCATAGGGTTGTTATGCCCTGATGTTGCTTTCACCGCGTTCATAGAATCATAGAATCACAGAGCAACCAGGTTGGAAGAGACGCATCGGATCATCGACTCCAACCATTGCTATCAAAGCCGCTCCCAACCTGCGTTCCTGGGCCGAGCGGTACCCGCTGGGCCGAGCTGTTTCCCCCCGGGCCGCCTTTCCGGGGGCTCCCTCCCGGCACCGCGTCCCCCTCTGTGCCCCCCCCCCCCCCGGGTGTCGCTGCCCTGCGCGGGGGGTTCCGCGCGGTGCGGGCGCCGGGGGCGGGTGTCGGCGGCGCCGGGGGCGGTGTCGCCGCTCCGCTCCTCCTCCCGCCGCCCCGACCGTCCCCCAGCCGCCCCCAGAGCCGCCGCCGGGCGAGGCGGAGCGGAGGAGCCGGGCGGGAGCCGCTCCCCGGGGCGGCCGGAGCCGCAGCATCAGCGAAGGGACCCCCAAGGAGGAGGTGGAGGAGGAAGGCGGCGGAAGGCGGCTTTGCTGCTGGCCATGGCCTCCAACTTTAACGATATCGTCAAGCAGGGCTACGTGAAAATCCGCAGCAGGAAGCTGGGGGTGAGTGAGAGCGAGCGGCGGGGGCGAGGCGGGGCCCGGGGGGGGCGGACACCCGGCCTCAGGCTGCCCACACCGGTGCTGCTGATGCTGCTCCTGCTCGGGATACGCTCCCTCCCGCGGGGGATGCGCCGCCGGCACAGACGGACGCATCCTCTCCCTCTCCCTCCCTCCCCACCTCTCCCCTCCCTCTCCTTCCTCCCTCTCTCTCCTCTCCCCTCCTCCCCCTCCCCTCTCTTCCCTCTCCTCCCTCTCCCCTCCTCCCTGTCCTCCCTCTCCCCTCTTCCCACTCCTTCCCTCTCCCTCCTCTCCTCCCTCTCCCTCCTCCCTCCTCCTCTCCCTCCTCCCTCACCCCTTCCTCCTCCCTCTCCCTCTTCTCTCCCTCTTCTCTCCCTCTTCTCTCCCTCTTCTCTCCCTCTTCTCTCCCTCTTCTCTCCCTCTTCTCTCCCTCTTCTCTCCCTCTTCTCTCCCTCTTCTCTCCCTCTTCTCTCTTCCCTCTCCCTCTCTCCTCTCTCCTCTCCCCCTTCCCTCCTCTTTCCTCTCCCTCCTCTCCCCTCTCCCTCCTCTCCTCTCCCCTCCCCTCCTCCTCTCCCCCTCCTCTCCTCTCCTCTCCCCTCTCCTCTCCCCTCCCCCTCTCCTCATCTCCTCTCCTCTTCCCTCTCCCTCCTCCCCTCTCCCTCCTACCCTCTCCCCTCTCCTCCTCCCTCTCCCTCTCCCTCCTCCCTCACCCCTTCCTCCTCCCTCTCCCTCTTCTCTCCCTCTTCTCTCCCTCTTCTCTCCCTCTTCTCTCTTCCCTCTTCTCTCTTCCCTCTCCCTCTCTCCTCTCCCCTCTCCCTCTCTCCTCTCCCCTCTCCCTCTCTCCTCTCCCCTCTCCCTCCTCTCCTCTCCCCTCTCCCTCCTCTCCTCTCCCCTCTCCCTCCTCTCCTCTCCCCTCCCCTCCTCCTCTCCCCTCCCCTCCTCCTCTCCCCCTCCTCTCCTCTCCTCTCCCCTCTCTTCTCCCCTCCCCCTGTCCTCACCTCCTCTCCTCTTCCCTCTCCCTCCTCCCCTCTCCCTCCTCCCCTCTCCCCTCTCCTCCTCCCTCTCCTCCTCCCTCTCCTCCTCCCTCTCCTCCTCCCTCTCCTCCCTCTCCTCCTCCCTCTCCCTCCTCTCTCTCCTTCCTCTTCCTCCTCTCCCTCCCTCCTCTCCTCCCTCCTTCTCCCTCCCTTTCTCCCTCCCTCTCCCTCCTCTCCTCCCTCCCTCTCCCTCCTCTCCCCTTCTCCCTCCTTCTCTCCCTCTCCCTCTTCCCTCTCCCTCCTTCTCTCCCTCTCCCTCCCTCCCTCCCTCTCCCTCCTCTCCCCTTCTCCCTCCTCTCCCTCCTCTCCTCCCTCCCTCTCCCTCCTCTCCCCTTCTCCCTCCTCTCCCTCCTCTCCCTCTCCCTCCTCTCCCCTTCTCCCTCCCTTCCTCCCTCCCTCTCCCTCCTCTCCCCTTCTCCCTCCTTCTCTCCCTCTCCCTCTTCCCTCTCCCTCCTTCTCTCCCTCTCCCTCCTTCTCTCCCTCTCCCTCCTTCTCTCCCTCTCCTCTCCCCCTCCTCTCCCTTTTCCCTCTCTCTCTCCTCTCCCTTCCCCCCCCCTCCCGCCTCGTCGGGGGCTGCGAAAACTTGGCTCTCGGCTTCTCCCTCTCTGCCTCCCTCCCTCCTTCCCTTCTTGTCTCTGTCTCTCTCCCGTTTGGTGCGAGCGCTGCCTTCCCTCAGGGCAGGGCTGGGGCACTGGAGGCTGGAGGAGAGAGCTCGGATGCTGGTGTGGGCCCTGCCCCGGGGGGGTTGGGAGAGGAGGGGAAGGGGAAGGGGAAGGGGGTGGCAGACGCGAGGACCCGAAGGGAGACAGAGGCAGAGGCTGCCTGGGACCCACCCGAGCTGCCGGTGCCCTGCGATGCTCCTGGAGGCCGAGGAGAAGGCAGCCTTGTCAGATGCTATCAGCCTCTTCCCCTGGTGGGTGAGCAGACGGGGAACTTGGAGCAGAGTGCGAGCAGGGACGGGATTTCCTAATATTTCCTGAACTTGAGATGCTCCCTGCACTCGCCGCTTTTGACTTTATTCTACCCTTTGTGCAAACAAGAAGGCTGAGGGGAGCTTGGGAGCCCCAAGGCCTCTGCTGCCTTACACAGCTACTGATGTTGCCAATAATCAGTCCCCAAAGCACAGGGGTCCCTGTGTGCTGGAGGCTAAACCTGGCTGGGAGAAGAATCTTAGAATCATGGAATCACCAGGTTGTACTGATGAGCAACAACATCTGAATTTCATAGAATCATAGAATCATAGAACAGGCAGGTTGGAAGAGACCCATCGGATCATCGAGTCCAACCATTCCTATCAAACACTAACCCATGTCCCTCAGCACCTCATCCACCCGTCCCTTAAACACCTCCAGGGAAGGGGAATCAACCCCCTCCCTGGGCAGACTATTCCAATACCCAGTGACCCTCTGTGTGAAAAGCCTCCTCCTAATCTCTAGCCTAAATCTCCCCTGGTGGAGCTTGAGGCCATTCCCTCTCGTCCAGTCCCCTGTCCCTTGGGAGAAGAGCCCAGCTCCCTCCTCTCCACAACCTCCTTTCAGGGAGTTGGAGAGAGCAATGAGGTCTCAGCCTCCTCTTCTCCAGACTAAACAACCCCAGCTCTCTCAGCCACAAAACTGAACAGTATAACTATGCCTTAAGTATCGTTCCACAGCTGATGGGTGAGGAAACAAAGGTCTTTCCTCTTTCAACATCCCCTTTCCCATCTGCTTTCTTTAGGGAAGTATTATTACAAGGGCTGCAACTGTCTCCATTATTGCTCTGGGTATTGGGACTTCTTAGCCTGGCATAGTCCTTTCCACTGCCCTGTCCCTTACTGGGATTCGTAGGTTCCCAGTATCATAGAATCATAGAATCACCAGGTTGGAAGAGACCCATCGGAATATTGAGTCCAACCATTCCCATCAATCACCCATGTCCCTCAGCACCTCATCCACCCACACCTGAAACCCCTCCAGGGAAGGTGACTCAGCCCCCTCCCTGGGCTGGAGTTTTTGCTCGGTTCGCCTTATTTTGCTTTTCTCGGGGTGTGCAGATAGGAATGGTTGGACTAGATGATCCGATGGGTCTCTTCCAATCTGATTGTTCTATGATCCTATGAAAGTTGGAGAGTCCCTGCCTGCCTTCCTTCTCCACCAGGAAGGTGGGAAACCTGCTCTCTGCTTCCCCTGAAAGCTGACAGAGCGTGAAATCTGCCTCCCCCCAAGTTGTGAGCTTATCACAGGGCTAACATTTATCTCCTCCTCCTTCCCCCTTCCCCCCAGATGCTTTGCTTGCAGACGCAGCGTACGGGATGGTGGGAATCTAATCATAAACTGACCTTTGGAGCACTTCACTGCCTTGGCAGGGGATGCTAATTCCGAAAGAGCACCTAGAGTTTGATCCGAAACCTTTAAAGAGCACCAACTCCCAGTGTTGTAAATCTAAAGAGAATGGATGCTCTCGTTAATGATTCTGCAGCCCCAGAGCCGCTGCATGCGTCAGTCAGGCATTAGTTAATGTGAAGAAGCAATTTCGGAGGCCGAATTTGTTTCGGCAAGGCCTCCGCTTAACCTTTGCTCATCATTTTTTTCTTTTCCCCCAGCTCAGCAATGTTAGTTGATGGAGCGAAAGCAAAACAATGAGGTTACCGTCTCACATCAACTTGATGTTGGGAGCTGGAGGCGGAGTTCATCTATTTAATTTGCGAATCTATATTTAAAAGTATCTTACAGTGTGAAAATACGTATACGTTTGTCTCTGATGTGCACACCAGGAATTTAGGATTTCTTTGGACGGAGCGTGAAGTATTTCCGAGGCCCTCACACATGTAAGAATAAAATCACAGAATCATAGAATAACCAGGTTGGAAGAGAACCACTGGATCATCGAGTCCAACCATTCCTATCAAACACTAAACCGTGTCCCTCAGGACCTTGTCCACCTGTGCCTTGAAGCATTAGTTATATGTGTTGGTAGGTGACAGTGTCTGCGAGTCTGCTTGGAAGTTTTTCGAGGCGGATATTTAATGATTTGACAGATAAAACGTGTAAAACAAAGACTCTGTTCTTATTATGATTGGACTCGATGATCCGGTGGGTCTCTTCCAACCTGGTGATTCTATGATTCTATAATTGTATGATTCTATGTGAGTACTTTTAGGTCCCTCTGGGCACGGTGGATGCAACAAATGTAGAGCTCATTTTACTGTAGTCTTGGGTGATAAAATCATGAAATAAAAATAAAATCATGAAATAAAAATAAAATCATGAAGACAGCGACGCCACAGTGCAGCTTATAAGTGCCTTGAGTGTCTCGTTGTGAAGATATTCATTTGATTTTGGAGAGGGACGTAGAACTGCGTGTTTTGGAGTGAATGTTATTCGTAGAATATCCTACTTCTGCGCTAAGCAGAAGCGAAGCAGTTCACAGAGTGTTTTCTCCTACTGAAGAGGTGTGTGAGGATGACAATTCAGACTACATAGCCTCAGGCAGGTGGTAGTATAAGCTTGAATATGGCATATGGGGATGCACATCGGAAGAAATCTATTAAGTACAATGAAAAATGGATTATATTTTGTGGGAAATGGCATCGCCGTTCAAACGAGATGTGGTGGTTGAAAGGTATGAATTCGTGTGTGTATAGAAAGGTATGAATTCGTGTGTGTATATCCATAGCTAATTGGATTCTGGTGACTGAATTTCTGAATTAATGCAATTTTTATTCACTGAACAAAACATTAAAGGTTCGTATTTTTTTTTCCTTTCTGTGTGTCTCCAAGCCCAAACCCTAATGAATTGCTCTAGAGCTGTCCTAGGGTAGGTGAACACATCGGTTTTCAGGGTTATAAATGTCTGTTAGCAAATGAACTGTTTAAACTTGAGAAAAATACTGAGAGGAGAGGAGAGAGCTGTGCATGCTGTGAACTCAGGCTAAGGTAGATTTGAAATCTGCGTAAAGAATTGTGTATTTTGCTGGTCGTGCTTCATTCTTGTCCACTGGAAGTTACTGATCTTTTAGGGAGCAGCAGGGGGCTCATAGTAGTCTGTCCTTGTAGACATTGCTCTGCATTTCATTATTTTAATGTCTTCAAATTGCAGTGCAGCTGTAAGCGTCAAAATATGTTATTGTAGTTAATCATCATTTTGTGGAAAACTTTTTTTTTTCCAGATAAATTAGGTAGTTCAACTCTAAATACTGTGAAATTTCTTGCGTGGTTTAGAGGTTAGCGGGAATGGTTGGACTGGATGATCCGGTGGGTCTCTTCCAACCTGGTGATTCTGTGATTCTCTGATTCTTTGAATATTTTTGATGTCTCCTGAAAAGCAGATGGATAACAACTTGGAGGACCAAGGTGACTAACAGCAGTTTTAGTGCTACACTCAGGCAATAAAACTTAATTCTAACCTTTAGGCTGGTATCCAGTTCATTATGGAAATTGTTCCAGTGCAGCTTGTGTTCTGTCTTGTTTTGTGACTGCGAGTGCTTTGGCTGGGGATCACATTTAAGATACTCTAATATAATATCTATAGTTTAGTATGGTTTAGTGTTCGATAGGAATGGTTGGACTAGAAGGTCCCTTCCAACCTGGTTGTTCTGTGATTCTGTGGTTCTATGATTCTATGTATTATATTGTGTATATATATTCTATTATATATAATGTAATATTTGTATATAATTGTATTTCTATTCTAGTCTAGTCTATTATATATATAATGTAATATCTGTAAAATTGCAGGTAAAACTGAGATAAGAGCAAAATCAGATAGTTTATTTGATTTTACTAAAAACAAAGCCCACGCCAACAACCTTTTCCTTGCTGTGAACTTTACGGTCGAATTTAGTTTTCAGAACATTTAGCTTTCAAAAACTCCCAAATCCTAAGCCACCTTCAGGTTGCTGCCTCCCGTTGATTTTGTACCTTTTTCAAATAGAAAATTATAGAATCACAGAACAACCAGGTTGGAAGGGACCCATCAGATCTTCTAGTCCAACCATTCCCATCAAATCCTTATGGAATTTTTTTTTACAAGGTATCGCATGCTTACCTCTGACTTGCTATGGCTGATGCACCTTTCTTTAAGTACTTGTTCCGCTGTATCCACTCCAGGGACGGGGCAGCCACAGCTTCCCTGGGCAACATGTGCCAGTGCTTCATCACCCTCATTGTGAATAAATTCCTTTTAATGCACTTCTGTGTGTTTTCTGACAAGAGTTTCTCGAGTAGACCCCATTGTTCCGATATCTATGTATTGTTCAAGTAGTTTCCTTTGGATACAACTACCTGAAAGGAGGTTGTGGAGAGGAGGGAGCTGGGCTCTTCTCCCAAGGGACATGGGACAGGACAAGAGGGAATGGCCTCAAGCTCTGCCAGGGGAGATTTAGGCTAGAGATTAGGAGGAAGTTTTTCACACAGAGGGTCATCGGGCATTGGAATCGGCTGCCCAGGGAGGTGGTTGATTCACCTTCCCTGGAGGGGTTTAAGGTGTGGGTGGACGAGGTGCTGAGGGACATGGGTTAGTGATTGATGGGAATGGTTGGACTCGATGATCCAGTGGGTTCTTTCCAACCTAGAGATTCTATGATTCTATTGCGAGTGTGCTTAAGTGAAGATCTTTGCAAACCTCTCTTGCTGTTGGAATGTGGCATCTGCTGCTGTTGGGAGGATCATGGTTTGCGCCACGGAGTTGTCAGACCGTGAGGAGACGTTCAGCCAGTTAGACTGCCCCCTCAGCCTTGAGGTGCTGAGGGACATGGGCTAGTGTTCGATAGGAATGGTTGGACTTGATGATCCAGTGGGTCTCTTCCAACCTGGTTGTTCTATGATTCTATGATTCTATCTCCTTACTTTTTTAAGCATAGGCTTGTAAAACATTTCTAAGGTGCCTTGAAATTTGAAGTACACTTAAAACTCTGTGTAGTGGACAGTCTCACATGATCACACGATGTCTTCATAGAGATATCACAAGTATCTTTGAAAGTTAGAAACTGTAGTCAGTAACGATAACTGTAATTAAAACATATTAAAAGCTGTTTCTCTGCAGTCTAAACATGACTTTCTTCGGTGCTCTGACATTCCGGCGCTGTTTGATATTTTGCTTTTCTCTAATACTGCATAAAGGAAATACCTCATTCCTGCGGCCGTTACATCCGACCTGTTCGACCCTCCTTTGAGATAAATTTGATTGTGATGTGGTGTGTTGTTCGGATCAGAATAGGTCATTTGTGTAGCGTGGAGCAGGACTGTGCTGCCTTTGTTCTTCCGGAATCTTTCATACTTGTTCCGCATTAAAATTCATATGACACAATTTTCTACTGTGCCGGCTCTGCTCGTAGGCTGAAACTTTATTGTAGCAGATTGAATCCCTTTGTTGCCTCCTAAGAAACGAAGCTGCAAGGATTTCGTGCCTTCTTGAAGTGCTGTTTCTTAGAAGATAAATGGTTTGATGTCACATGAGGAAGTCTAATTAAAAATTAATTTTATGTCACTTTGGTAGTTTAGACCCATATCAACCTTCGAAGATATAATCTTGTTGTTTGTTGTTTTTTTTTTTTTTTTTTTTTTTCCCTTGGCCACAGAACAATAGAATATTATCTAACAGAAATTTTTGCTCATTTGGTGAAAAAAAAAACCCCAACAAACCGACTTTTTTTCTGTTTCCCATACTGAGCAGAATTATTTCCTGAGTGGTTCAGCTTGTACTCCAATCCTGCTCTCCAAAGAGAAAATTGTACCTGTCAGTCAGTCCTGATTGAGTAATAAATAACAGGTTGCTCTTAGTCACCGAATGAAAAGTTTCGTCGTGTAAACCTCTCTGGTTTTAACTATGCTTTTAGATCACTGCAGATACCTTTTTCTGGAAATGAACGTCTTTCTCCTTCTGCTGTTAACCTTGTCTTCAGTCAGTCGGCTCTGGATATAAACCTCTGATTGCAGTTTGGTTCCTCATGAAATAGGACAGTGTGTGGTTTACAAAAGCGTAATATTTAATGGATATTATATAAATATTTAGGGTGAAGGAAGCCAAGGGATCATCCAGATGTTCTGAGTTTGAGATTATCCTGATTGATGGCAGTGGCTTAGCAAGTGGGTTATGATGAAAACAGGGAACAGAGTGAAGTCTGTCTTGTTTCTTTGAGTTTCCATAACATAGAGTCATAGAAACATAGAATCATAGAATAACCAGCCAGGTTGGACGAGACCCACCAGATCATCGAGTCCAACCATTCCCATCAATCACAAACAAACAAACAAATGGAAAAGCCTGAGAAAACAACACAGTCTGGACTGGATACATTTCCCATAGATTATTTGATGTTAGTATCTAGGGGAGAACTGCTCAGCCTGTTTGAAAGCACCGAGTTTGCCCTTTATAACTTCATCCCGATGGATGAGCTCGACAGTGAATTCTGTCTCAGAGCATGAAAGTGATTAAAACGGAACTTTAAAAACTTAATTCCTATTTGTAATGGATTTATTTCAATTTTAATAAAGCTGCAGAATAACAGGATTTGGATTCCTGATTCCTTCCGTGTAAAAAAGATCCTTTTTTTTTCACACTAGTTCTAGACAACCTGAGATATGGAATTAAAGGGATCTTGCTGTAGTCTAGTAAAGTATCTAGTCACATTTACTACTTAATACTAAAAGTATAATTTAAAATATCGATAATTACTGCATTCAGTACTTTTTCTTGCTACAGTTACATGAGTGGATCTGCAGAATTAAATGGAAAAGATATGGATTTCCAATGTGGTCATTATGGAAAGAACAGTCATCCTGAGCTTTTGACCGGTTTGTATCGATTGAGCATATTGTGCAGGAAATGGAAAGAAATATATTGCAGCTGTTGTAAACAAGGACATTTTTAATGCCAATGTTTGTGGTTAAAGAAAATTCTCGATCAGGCCTGTATTAGCCATGTCTGAGTTGCTGTGTTTCCCGGTTGCTTCTCCTGATGTGCTTTTCTACCTCTTGTTTTTTTTCAAGAGGTCTGATAGGCAAAGGTCTATTAGTTTTGTAGTGGATGACACTTATTTAAAGGACAAATAGCATATTGCATCCATGCTCTCAGTGGATTATAGATGTTTCTAGTTTTCCTCTTCTGTGTATCATTAACTTCAGTGAGATTATGCCTTTAGCTGTGTGACAGTTACACAAATAAGCGTTTGTAGACTTGACCTCTTTCGCTTGCCTATCGTGAGATGGTAAAATTTTATTGAGAGTTGATTTGTGTCTCCCGTGAGGCGATGGCCTTTTGGTTTTTCATTTAGGCATCTGTCATTTTTTGACATTAAAGACCTGAGGAAAAGACCCTGAAGTCATTTTTAAAGGAAGCCTTTAACTTCGGCGGCTTCGGTTCAGAGTCCAGGTGGGAACGTTAGCCGCACGCGTCGAACGGGAATTTCCTGCTTGTAAAATGCCCTTCAAATCCTCCTCAAAGGAACTGCCCTTCCTCACATCAGTAATTACGGAAGGAACTTTCCCTACGAATCCTTGAAATACACAAGGAATTATTCATGCCCTTCCAGCGGGGAGTTTTCTTCCTAGTTTTTCTGGAAATCATCTCGCCTTGAGTCGTTCATTCAGATTTTTGCAAGCAGTGCAAAATGCTTTAGGGCAGTTGCCTGGCAACAGCATATTCAGGCAACAGCATATGGGAATCAGTTGTTAGTTATACATTTATATATATAAAAATATATAATATAAATAAATACATTATAAATAAATATAATATAAATAAATATAATACAAATATACAAATATAATATAAATAAATAAAAATAAATATAAGTAATATATAATATAATAAATATATTATATTTATATATTTATACATTTATATATGGTTGGACTCGATGATCCGATGGGTCTCTTCCAACCTGGTTGTTCTATGATTCTATGATTTGTATATATGACTATGTACAGAGAACACGTCTTGGATACATAGAAACGAGGAATTTCTAAAATCCCACAATGAATTTTTTTTTTTTTTTAATATACAAATAAAGGGGTTTGGGCCTTCATTACCTTGGAAAGTTTGTCTTTTATTTTAACTTGTTTAAAAGATCTAGTTGAACAGCTTTTCACAAACGTCGTGATGTAGTTAATATACTATTACTATAATATAATATATAGTATTACTATACTATACTAATATACTTGTATATTAACATTGTTTGATAGGAATGGTTGGACTCGATGATCCGATGGGTCTCCTCCAACCTGGTTGTTCTATGATTCTATGATTCTATATTATCATAGGAAGCAATGTAAAATGTTCTCTTTTCTGCAGGTGAAAAATAATATATATTTGGATTCGTATCCCTCATAGTCTTTAAATTAGTAACGTGTTAGTGAACCAAAGTGTGGTACTTTACTGTGTCTTGTAGTCATACAGATCTGTTGTATTTAGAGTAATCATAGAATCATAGAACAACCAGGTTGGAAGAGATCACTGGATCATCGAGTCCAACCATTCCTATCAAACGCTAACCAATGTCCCTCAGGACCTCATCCACCCGTGTCTTAAACACCTCCAGGGAAGGTGAATCAACCGTCTCCCTGGGCAGCCTGTCCCAATTGCCCAATGACCCTTTCCGTGAAAAACTTCCTCCTAATCTCTAGCCTAAATGCTTTATATTAATTTTGTTTTGCTACTCAGAAAACACACCCATGCATCGTGTCTGGGAAGGAAATTGCGTGATGGTTTAGTGTGACTAGCAAACCATTAAAACTCAAAAAAAAAAAGCCAAGGCAAGAGATTTCCGAACAGTGAGAATTCTCAGCAGGAAATAGGAAATAGGAATGGTTGGACTCGATGATCCAGTGGATCTCTTCCAACCTGGTGATTCTATGATTCTATGATAATTGAATCTGCTGACTCCAGAAGTGCTTGTTCTGACTACAACAGGCAGAGTTTTTGTTCAGAAAGCTGAGATATAAACTGTGGAGAGTTTTGAAGGTGAATGTTTAATATTGAATTCTGCTTAGCGATCAAAGAAAACAAAAAGTAGCATAAGATACTGATGAAATGCCTTCCTTTCTGTGAACTCCACCACCAAATAATTTGCAGCTTTCTAACAATTGTAATGTGTGAAATGTGCCGTTGCTGTGATGCTGAGTGGTTGCAAGGCCGTGCGAATTGAGCCTCAGAGGAATTGCTGTTCACTTCAGCTACAAATAAATCAAGGAAAATAATTTATAAAAGTGTGTAAATCTCTGAAAGGATCTTATTTCTCTCTGTGGTTCAGCTGCCAAACTGACCCTCGTCCCGTCTGGCCTATTTGGACTGAACTTTGGAAAATTTGTATTCATTAGTGAGTCAATAAGGAATTAGGAGCACACATCGTTGTAACTTCTCTTCCTCACATCTTCTAGAGAGGAGGGAGCTGGGCTCTTCTCCCAAGTGACAGGAGACAGGACAAGAGGGAATGGCCTCAAGCTTTGCCAGGGGAAGTTTAGGCTGGACTTTAGGAAAATATTTTTCACAGAAAGGGTCATTGGGCATTGGAACAGGCTGCCCAGGGAGGGGGTTGATTCCCCTTCCCTGGAGGTGTTTAAGGGACGGGTGGACGAGGTGCTGAGGGGCATGGGTTAGTGTTTGATAGGAATGGTTGGACTCGATGATCCGATGGGTCTTTTCCAACCTGGTTGTTCCGTG
The DNA here is from genome assembly GCA_033558105.1 of Coccyzus lansbergi. Lineage (NCBI taxonomy): Eukaryota > Metazoa > Chordata > Aves > Cuculiformes > Coccyzidae > Coccyzus > Coccyzus lansbergi. The sequence continues at coordinate 1,685,171 of JAUMJK010000409.1, read as the reverse complement.
ATTCTACGATAATCACATATCTGCCTGGTGAAAGCATGGCTCTTCACCATGTTTCCCCCTACCTGTTGGGGAACATGCTGAAGAAACATTGCAAAAAGATTTAATAGCAAAGTTTAATACAAAAAATTTAAAAAGTTTTTCACTACTGTGGAACCAAATCGGGTGTGTTTTTCAGCAGGAAGATCATGATGCTTCTAATGCTCTCTATTCTTTGTCCTTGGAATATTTTTCTGTGCACTTGCTGTGGCTTATGCTGCCGTCAGAGGACTGGTATGTTCTCTTTTCTCATGCAAACATTTATTTATTTATTCTGCAAGGAGAAAAGAATAAGTCAAGTCATACAAGATAGTAATAGAAATAAAGGGGTTTCTGAAGTAGTCATAATTATTGTTTTGTACAGCACCTAGAAACACACAACTGCGTTTGTGGTTTTCCTTTAGGCATTATTATGATAAGTGGGACTTATAATTAATTTGAGGTTTTGTTCTTATTTGTCTGACTACCTGTAGAAAAGCAGTCTTTGATGAAGTGTTTACCTGAGGCAGTAAATGTATTATCTAGTTTGAATAACAGTTCCTGTGATTCCGTGTGGTTGGACTCGATGATCCGGTGGGTCTCTTCCAACCTGCTCGTTCTGTGATTCTGTGATTCTATGATTCTGTGATTCTATGATTCTAAATATGATGAGAATGTTTAAAAATAAAACACACGAGGCTCAACTGCAAATAGAGAAAACTTCCATTTCAACTGAAGTTGGTAAACTAAATTATTAATCTCCGGATTAGTATGATAATAATGAACTACTTTCAAATGATGTTATTTTGCTGATGAAAGTCATTTTTGTTGATGCAGTTACAATAGTAATGCTTCCTCTGAATGATAATTATTTTTCTCCTTGAAGCTGTACTTTTAAACTGTTTCAGTCAACAAACACTTCACCAGGATGTAGAGATTCCAGTTGCAAACAGAACAAGAGGGATTTTTTCGTTCACAACGAAAGCAGAGTAGGGCTTTTTGGTGCACTGTCCTTTCAGTTACTAAACATGTAAACATTTTGATGGGAATGGTTGGACTCGATGATCTGATGGGTCTCTTCCAACCTGGTAGTTCTATGATTCTGTGTTCAATTCTCTGACTTCTGTAGCAAACACTGAAGGTCCTCAGCTTCTCCTATGATGTCATCCTCGATGAATATCATTTTCTCCTTCAGTTATGTGAGGCCAAATACTACATTAGTCATATTATCTCCTCTTATACTGGTGATGCTTGCTGGGAAGTTTCATGGTTATTCTCCCTCTGTACTCAGCACTGGTGAGGCCGCTCCTTGAATCCTGTGTTCAGTTCTGGGCCCCTCAGCACAAGAAGGATGTTGAGGCTCTGGAGCGAGTCCAGAGAAGAGCCACGAAGCTGGTGAAGGGGCTGGAGAACAGGTCTTGTGAGGAACGGCTGAGAGAGCTGGGGGTGTTTATCCTGGAGAAGAGGAGGCTGAAGGGAGACCTCATTGCTTTCTACAACTACCTGAGAGGAGGTTGTAGAGAGGAGGGAGCTGGGCTCTTCTCTCAAGGGACAGGAGACAGGACGAGAGGGAATGGCCTCAAGCTCCACCAGGGGAGGGTCAGGTTGGACAATAGGAAAAGATTTTTCACAGAAAGGGTCATTGGGCAGTGGCAGAGGCTGCCCAGGGAGGTGGTTGATTCCCCTTCCCTGGAGGTGTTTAAGGGACAGGTGGATGAGGTGCTGAGGGACATGGTTTAATGTTGATAGGAATGGTTGGACTCGATGATCCGATGGGTCTCTTCCAACCTGGTGGTTATATGTTTCTATGATTCTGTGGTGTTTACCTGCTGTGCAAGAGAGGCCGAGACTCAGCGCCTTGGGATGGCTGAAGTTTTGTATCTGAGAATAAATTCATTGACTTCAGAGTGTCAAAGAGGTAGTGAGGATATATCAGATTGTAGTCGCATATGTAGGACCACATTTGATGCTCAGTATCAAAAGGTTGCATCTTTTTTTCATATAATCACCAGGTTGGAAGAAAACCACCGGATCATCGAGTCCAACCATTCCTATCAAACACTAAACAGCTTAACTCCATCCGTGTATATTGTCATTAAAATCTTAAAAAAGGCTGAGATTTCTCCAGGTAAAAGTACACAAAGAAAGAATTTTTATGAGGATAAATATAATGCTGCTTTTTTTGCCTTTCAAGGGAAAATCATTTATTATGTATATCTATGTACATACGTAAAACCCTCCAGCATCCTAGCAACAAGGCTAGAGGCTTAATTTTCTATAGGTCTAACAAAAAATGCAGCAAAAAATATTTTTATTGATTATTTTTTTTTTCTGTTGACCTTGTATCTTAAATTCCTGCAAGGTTTTCAGGGCTTTTTGCCCTGTTAATGAAATAACATATTTCTAGAAGGCAGAAATCTTTCTGCTTACGTGTTGGACTAGGTATGTATAAGAAGAGTTAAATTTTAGTCTTATTCAGAAATGTAATTTGTAATCTTGAGCACTTGGAGAATAAGGCTGGAATCAATCAATTACACTAAGCCCACGGTTCGCGACATAAATTAAATGTAAAGCTGCATTAAGGCCCCTCATACAGCCAGAGTGCTGAAGAATACTGTTAGCGTAAATGGGAAATGGGCTTTGTGAGCTTGACTTTTCTGTTGGTAAAATGAGCATAATCTCTTTTCGTCTACCACTTCTTTCTTTTGTCTGCTTCGGCTATAAATTTTTGATAAGTTCTCATTGTCGATATGTAGACAAAATTGTTATTGGGTGCTGCCCCTGCATGGAAAACATTGGAATGATTCAGAATTTATCTGAGTCGCTAATTGCTGTGTTTGCAAGGGAAATCATAGAATCATAGAACAACCAGGTTGGAAGAGACCCATTGGATCACTTGAGTCCAACCATTCCTGTCACCTGGTCACTCTGTTTTAAAGCTGTAGGAAGACTATTACTTCTGGTCAGAAAACATGTTTTAGTGAATTCTGTGAAATGTCCCTTTTAACAGGCAGTATTTGTTCAAGCGTCTAATTTATTTTAGTGTTTTTTTTAACCTTTAAAGTGGATAAATCTGTGTTTTCCCCCTCATTTCTTACTGATAGAATTGCTTACTGATCAATTGTTCTTTGAAACATGTCTCTAGTATATAATAATGCAAGAAGCCTGAAACTGATAACCTGGGTAGGGCCAATGGTTCTTTTTCTTTGAGACTGAATTGTAGCACAAGAAAGTAAAATATTAAAAATAAGCAAATACCCTACTTTTCTCCGTAAATGCAAACGTGGAGATGAACTAGATGAGCTGTTTCTGGTGTACGTAATCCTTCCTCTCATTAGATCTCACTATTCTTCATAGGCATACTTTTAATTGCTTATGGGAAGTCGTAAGTTCAGACATTTTTGCAGGACAATCTGTGCAGCAAGCAGAAGGTTCCTCGGCAGTAAATCTACAGTCACATAGAAGTTTTAGCTGGTGAGAATTGGTCCAAGTGAGATTTACAGAAAGCAGAGTGAAAAACTGTAAGATCTAACTTCCCCTGTTGGAACAGAATCCCTGGCAGTGGTTATTCCCATTAATGACATTACATGTATTAAATATATAGATATTAAAAAAATATATTAGAGTGAACAGGGAGCAAAAGAAAGGCAGCAGACTACTCTATTCTGATGTCATTGCAGAAAAACAGCAATGGAATTATGATTATGGCCCCAAAGTTCATGGTAAAGCAGAAACAGCAGTTTTTTAAAAGGTGAAGTAGATACGTTAATGCGAAGGGTCTGTTTCTCCAATATAAACCATTGGTCAGTACAGGACTTGCTCAAGACCCAGAGGCCAGTAAGGATCTACAACTACCTGAAAGGAGGTTGTGGAGAGGAGGGAGCTGGGCTCTTCTCCCAAGGGACAGGGGACAGGACAAGAGGGAATGGCCTCAAGCTCCGCCAGGGGAGATTTAGGCTGGAGATTAGGAGTTTTTCACGGAAAGGGTCACTGGGCATTGGAATAGTCTGCCCAGGGAGGTGGTTGAGTCACCTTCCCTGGAGGTGTTTAAGGGACGGGTGGACGAGGTCCTGAGGGACATGGTTTAGTGTTTGATAGGAATGGTTGGACTCGATGATCCGATGGGTCTCTTCCAACCTGGTTGTTACATGATTCTATGATGTTGCTGACCACTGATGTTTAGAACGTTCAGTTTATTTTTTAGAATTAGGTCTGAATGCCTGGAGAGAGTATTGTTTTCTAACGCTTCCTAATCATTTGGGATGAAGAGAATCCTTACAAATAGCAGGAGGGAGCTGGTGCTAATGACAGCAGCCTAGCAGCCGGGAGAGGACATGGGTTAAACCACTGGAGCCAGGCATCTGCACTACTTCAGATGCTGAAGCTGCAAAATGAGACAGAGGAATCTGTCGAGAAGCTGTGGAATAGTGTCAGATAAGATTTATCGTCAGCAAGAGGAAAACTTTCACTGGTGGGCCTCATACTGTAAGATAACGGTTGGACTCGATGATCCTGTGGGTCTCTTCCAACCTGGTTGTGCTATGGTAAGTGTTAGTCTAGCAGCTTTTATACAATAATACGCCTACAGTGTTTGGGAATATTACTTCGGGATTTTTTGAACTGCAAGTGAAAAATAGAAAAGTAAATGTTATTTCTAAATATTTTTTTTACACGATGTTGACACATTGTTTTGACACAGTCATACCATGATGCAGTTCGTAGCCTAAGAGAACTCAGAGGTTAAATACATTTCAAAATACTTTTTGGAGGCGTTTCTTCCAGAACATTTGATGTGAGAAAATAATTTCTTCCCCTGTAATCATTTCTTTTTCCCTTCCCCTGAACAAACAAATCTGTTGGTTTTGCTTTGTTTCTGTGTAATGTTATTGTGTGGCTTACAATCCTTTCTCCTGAAAAGAAATATTCAAGGTCAACCTCTCCTCTGCTGCAATATGAACAAAATGGAGTTTGAAACTGTAGTGAGATCATCCCTCTTGTTTGACTCTTCAGAATAATTCCCCTCTGCCCCCGTCTTACCTGAAACATTTCCTAGACTTCTCTCTAGAGAAATTATATTCTTATAGCAAAATTTTCTATAATCTGGAAATTACTAGAAAGAGTAAAGTACTTGTTCTCATTTAAATAAACAGATGCACTTCCTAATATACCTAATAGTGTTTAGTGTTTGATGGGAATGGTTGGACTCGATGATCCGGTGGGTCTCTTCCAACCTGGTTGTTCTGTGATTCTGTAATAGATTTCCTTCTTCTAATTAAAAAGAGTTGAGCTAATGGGTCAGGTAGCTACTCGTCTGGAGGAAAGCACATGAAGAAATACAGCCTCCTTCAGCATGTCAGAGCGCGGAAAATGTAAAAAGGTGTAAATAGTATTGATTTCCATTGACCTGAGCTAACTCAGAGTAGTGCCAAGGCTGCACTCTTGTGCTGCTCCTGGCTGAGCTGAATGTACAATAGATGACTGGGCTCAGTGCTGGGTCCAGCCCCGTTCAGTGTCTTCATCAATGACCTGGATGAGGGCACTGAGGGTACCCTTAGCAAGTTTGCAGATGACACTAAGCTGGGTGGAAGTGTGGATCTGCTGGAGGGTAGGGAGGCTCTGCAAAGGGACCTAAACAGGCTGGATCCATGGACTGAGTCCAGTGGGATGAGGTTTAGCACAACCAAATATCGGGTCCTGCACTTGGGGCACAACAGCCCTATGCAGAGCTACAGACTGGGAGAAGTCTGTCTAGAAAGCTGCCTGGAGGAGAGGGACCTGGGGGTGTTGGTTGGCAGGGACTGACCATGAGCCAGCAGTGTGCCCAGGGGGCCAAGAAGGCCAATGGCATCCTGGCTTGGATCAGAAATGGTGTGACCAGCAGGTCCAGGGAGGTTCTTCTCCCTCTGTATTCAGCACTGGACAAGGTGCTGAGGGACATAGGTTAGTGTTTGATAGGAATGGTTGGACTTGATGATCCGATGGGTCTCTTCCAACCTGGTTATTCTATGATTCTATGACTGAGTTGAACCAGGGCATTTGAAATGGGGAATTGTACCTGCTACCCTTCGAGATCAACTTTGGAGCTATAAATCAAGGCATAGCTGCCTGCAGAACTGTTAGGGAGAGCAGGACTGAAGTAGTCAAAATGAAAGAAGGTCAACTAGCAATGTCTAGTTACCAAGATATTCTTTATTTTTAATTGTCACTAGTGTTTGTTCAGTAAGTTAGGCTTGCGGTGAATTGATGTAGACAGTCAGAGGAAAGACCTAGAAGGGTAAATCTGCCCTTGATCGTACAGATATCTTCAAAAGTGTCTGGTGTGCACGTGTTACAGCCCAGCCATGGGGCTCACCATTGCGGCGAATCATAGAATCACCAGGTTGGAAGAGACCCACCGGATCATCTAATCCAACCATTCCCACCAACCTCTAACCCATGTCCCTCAGCACCTCATCCGCCTGCACCTTAAACCCCTCCAGGGAAGGTGAGTCAACCCCCTCCCTGGGCAGCCTGTTCCATTGCCTAATGTTTTGATCAAGTTTCATTCAATACCTTCTTGCAGGAATGTAATAAAGTTCTACTAATCCTAGAAAATGCCATTAAAAACTACGCTGAGTAGAGCACTTCCTAATTTTCAAAATTCTTTTTCTAGGTAGAAAATGGGATTTGTTCAGATTTCATGTTTCACCTTTTTTGTTTTGTTTTTTTTTCAGAATCAGGAGGGTTAAACAACTTAATTTCTGAAACCAAAAATTGAAAATGCTCGTGTGATGTTTTGTCCTCAGGACCAGATGCCTCAGGCATAGGACTTTAATCCCTGTGCCCTAGTTACAGCAATTGAGGTTCATGAAATATAAATTTTGTTGCATATGCATCTTGGTTTCTCCTTTTCTCTTCCGTTTCACAATCAGTCTGAAATATTAATGACCGCATTAAATGCACTCCCTGTGAATTGCTGTTAATATTGCATTCTAGTTATCGCGGCAGATGCAGTGAACGACATTTTCTGGCATTTAGACTTCAACACGTGTTGTTTGGGCTGAAGAAAATCCAGCTTTTCATAATGTGGTTTCTTGTAAGCCTGTCTCTTTATCTGCATTTAAATCAAAAAAGGTGCAGGAGATGTGCAGCACTTTGGAAGACCACAGCTTAGAATTGTTGCTGATTTCTTGTGCTGCAGTGCAAATTAATCATTGTCAGACTGTGCTGGGAAGAACAGAAATGCCTAACAGCATTGTGGGACCTGCCTGAGAGAGCTTACTCTCTAACGTCTGAAATGTTAAACTGATCCTTCAATGTCTCACATTATTTTTTTTTTTTTTCACTGACAGATTTCTCTCCATTCAAGTTTATAATCTGTTTCTGTCAATCATATCTATACAGATGAACTTGTGAAGCTTGATGGAAGCACTTCCCTTCTGCCCCAAAACATATAAAGAAACAGTCACTAACGTGAATAAAGTCCCTATCAGTGCACTTGTAGCAGTGCTACAGACTAGGAGAAGTCTGGCTGGAATGTGCCTGGAAGAGAGGGACCTGGGGCTGTTGGTTGATGGCGACTGACCATGAGGCAGCAGTGGCCCAGGTGGCCAAGAAGGCCAATGGCATCTTGGCTTGGATCAGAAATGGTGTGACCAGCAGGGCCAGGGGGGTTCTTCTCCCTCTGTACTCGTCACTGGTGAGACTGTTCCTCGAATCCTGTGTTCAATTGTGGGTCCCTCAGCACAAGAAGGACCTTGAGGGACTGGAGAACGTCTGGAGAGGGGAACGGAGCTGGTGAAGGGTCTGGAGAAGAAGAGGAGCGTCTGAGAGAGCTGGGGGGGTTTCTCCTGGAGAAGAGAAGGCTGAGGGGAGACCTCATTGCTCTCTACAACTCCCTGAAAGGAGGTTGTGGAGAGGAGGGAGCTGGGCTCTTCTCCCAAGGGACAGGGGACAGGACGAGAGGGAATGGGCTCAAGCTCCACCAGGGGAGGGTCACGATGGACATTGGGAAAGAATTTTTCACAGAAAGGGTCATTGGGCAGTGGCAGAGGCTGCCCAGGGAGGGGGTTGACTCACCTTTCTTGGAGGGGTTTAAGGTGGATGAGGTCCTGAGGGACTTGGTTTAGTGTTTGATAGGAATGGTTGGACTCGATGATGCGGTGGGTCTCTTCCAACCTGGTGATTCTCTGATTCAATGACGTAGTTTTGTTGGGATGAGAGGAAGCCCTGGTAGAGGATGAGGGTTACAAACAGAGGCGCAAAACCAGTTTGGTTTAGATGTTTCAGAACTGAAAACCAATAAAAGTTCGGTCTGTGTAGCGACAGGTATAGCAATACATAGGTTGCACTGCACTTATAGAGGCAGTAGTCACTTTGGTGTAGATGTGAAATATCCCACATGGAAGATTCGCAGCCTTCTTGGGAGGTTGTTTTGGTTTTTTTTTAGGGCGGAGGTGTATCTTACTGGAAAACAACTGTGTCTACTTTAATGTGGTTAGAAAAAAGGCACTTAGCTGTTCCATTGCTAAAAAAAAAAAAAAAAAAAGAATGAGTTAATAAACTGTCTCTGCTGTAGCTCTTGGCACACAACATCTCTAATTGGTGGAAGCTATTGAGGCCTTAATTGCTGATTTTGCAGTGCTGCCATGTTTACTGATAAGGTTTAATGGAAGCTAAAATTTGTTAACTAGAGAGAAACAGTCACACTTGCGTGAAGAGCGTGAGGACAAACAGCAGGCTTTTTCTCGTAGCAACAAATGATAATGAAGTATTTAATCACGTTACATCGTTAGGTTTCCCATTTCAGGCTAGTGAAATACCTTTCTTTGAGCGGAAGAGCTGGAAGAACATTCCAAGTTATACGTTTTGTAGGTTGGACTCGATGATCCGATGGGTCTCTTCCAACCTAGTTGTTCTATGATTCTACTATTGAAATAAGCCTAGAGTTGAAGTAATAGGTGGGTGTTGAGCTCACTGATTTACATAACTCTTAAATATCAACTTTTTGTCTCCTGGAGGAGGACAGATGCAACTGTTAGGTTTGCATTGCATGAGGAGATCTGGGATTGAATTTAGTCTTGGGGAAAAAAAAAAAAGCCAATTGTGCCTAATGATTGTCTACATCAGTAGATATAGTAGTAGTATCTTCCGAGGATTTAAGAGGAGGTTTTTCACGGAAAGGGTCATTGGGCATTGGAATAGGCTGCCCAGGGAGGGGGTTGATTCCCCTTCCCTGGAGGTGTTTAAGGGACGGGTGGATGAGGTGCTGAGGGACATGGTTTGATAGGAATGGTTGGACTCGATGATCCGATGGGTCTCTTCCAACCTGGTTGTTCTATGATTCTGTGATTCTTTGATTCTAATGTTAAAATTTAGGTTTGATATAAAAATTTACTCACTGACCTGTCATTTCATTCAGCTTAAATATGAGAAGAGCTTCACTGTCTTCCGAGTGAGTGAAGGACCTTTGCACTTTTGCATTTTGATGGGAATGGTTGGACTCGATGATCCAGTGGGTCTCTTCCAACCTGGTGATTCTATGATTCTATCAAATGACTGTATCAGCATTGGGCTAAGAGGCTACAAAGCAGTGATTCTACAATTTAAATTTTGAAACGCTTAGTTCCTTAACTGAGACATCCTTAGGTGCTTATTTTTAATGCAGTAGTATTACAGCGCAGCAGAACATCTTTTTAAGCTACTAACCTGCTGTTTCATTTCTGAGCTATTAAGTTCAAATTATTGTTTTTATTTGAGTTTATATGGGAGTAATAAATACCAGATAATGCTATATGGCTGTTTATGTCCCAAAAGCTTAAAGGAAAAACAAATGGAAGTATATTTTTTTACTTAACACACTTCACTCAGCATGTTTTTCATGTACTGGATATGCATAGATTAGAGCAGAGGAAAAGGTAAGATATCAGTTGGATGAATCATAGAATCATAGAATCATAGAATCATAGAACAACCAGGTTGGAAGAGACCCATCGGATCATCGAGTCCAACCATTCCTATCAAACACTAACCCATGTCCCTCAGCACCTCATCTACCTGTGCCTTAAACACCTCCAGGGAAGGTGAAAATGAGCTTTTTTTCTTCCATTTTGAAAAAAACAAGACTGTACTCAGTGAGTTTTTGTGCTTGTGGATGATTAAGATCTGTTTCTTTTGGTTTCTGAACATACTGTATCTTGCATATATAATTCTGTAAACAATATATGTTGTCTTACAGTTCATAAAATTGATGTTGATCTGTATAACTGAATGTGTAGAGGAGAGCAGGGAGTTGCAATGCCTTAGAACACTACTTTAATCCAATATTTATTTATCTTTAGAATCATAGAACAACCAGGTTGGAAGAGACCCATCAGATCATTGAGTCCAACCATTCCTATCAAACATCAAACCAGTGCATCTTCACCAAATGCACTAAGAAAACTAATAGTAATTAGTGTTGTATTAAATTACTCTGCATTTTAAATGGAAATTATGTCAAGCAAACATTAATTCACATTAATAGGTATTTTTATTTCAGTTAATAGTCTACTTTGATTGTAAATTTTCTCTGACCCAAAGTCCAGGTTTTATTCAAACACTTAATTAAGTTGTAACTTCGTACGGGTGTGCAACAGTGTAAAATATTAGAAGTTGTGTTACGTGGTATTTTCATAGAATCATAGAATCTTAGAACAACCAGGTTGGAAGAGACCCACTGGATCATCGAGTCCAACCATTCCTATCAAACGCTAAACTGTGTCCCTCAGCACCTCATCCACCCGTCCATTAAACACCTCCAGGGAAGGTGAATCAACCAACTCCCTGGGCAGCCTATTCCAATGCCCAATGTCCCTTTCCGTGAAAAACTTCCTCCTAATCTCTACTCTAAATCTCCCCTGGTGGAGCTTGAGGCCATTCCCTCTTGTCCTGTCCCCTGTCACTTGGGAGAAGAGCCCAGCTCCCTCCTCTCCACTACCTCCTTTCAGGTAGTTGGAGAGGGCAATTTGAGACAGTGCTGGACAAGCAGAAGTGAAATGTGGTAAACCAGAAGCGAACAGCTCGAATGAGACTTGAGAATCAGTCAATTGAATATATTGCAAATATTTTCTAAATGAAAAATAAAGAAGTATAACTCCTGTAGTAATAAATTGCAGTTTCTAACATTGCTGCACTTGCTATGAGTTTTAACCCACAGTACTTGCTAGGTGTGTGTAGCAGGGCTACTACTGCAGGACAGTAGATCCTATCTGTTTTTTATTGTCACACTGTTTAATTGCACATTCATAGAATCATAGAACAACCAGGTTGGAAGAGACCCACCGGATCATCGAGTCCAACCATAGTGTCACATACAATGACATATACATATATAGATAATGTTATATACAAATGCAGTAATAGCTGAGCAGCAGCACAAATGTTGCAATACAGTGGTTTAAATTTTAAAATCTATGGCTAGATCCAAATCTTTGGCTTTTCCGTTGTTTTTTTTTTTTTTTTTTTTTTTGCAGCTGCAGTGGTTAATAATGTATTATTGCTGTGACTGGAAAAAAATGAACTGTGAAATTTCAAGCGCTTGGCTGGTCACATTTGAATACGCAGCTGAATTCATGTTGGTTTTTGTTTTCAAAGATCATAAATCTCGCCTGGGATCATCCAGTTCAGTTAATCATTTATGGCCTGGATAGGTATAAAGTGGGGAAGACACCTTCATGTTTTAGTTTGAGGTCTTGATTGGCCCTTTACTACCTACACTAAGGCAATTCACCAGCCATCTGTGATGAATTGGAGAAAACAAGCAGCTACATTTTGTGTTTTACTCTCTCTAACTCTCTGAACCTTTTTCTGTCTTACGCATCTGCTGCCAGTGCTGTTGAGTCAGCACCTTATTTCAATTCAAGTAATGAAAACTCGGGAAAATCACTTTTCCGCTTTTGTTCATCCCACAAAAGCTGCTTCTGTCGACATAATAGCCTTTACATCTATTCTTCGTTCTTTTCTCTGGTGGAAATCTACCCTTCTGCCTACAAGGGTTAAATTTCTGTCCAAGGTCATAGGACGCGGGGCTTACCAAGGCTTCCTGGCAGCTGTGGAAATTGCATTTGGCAGCGAGACCGTTTTCCTTGGAGCTGAAGCCAGAGCAGTGTTCGAGCTTTGCTCTTGCCTAATATCTTCAGTATTGGAGACCTGGGGAACTGTAGCAGATAAATCGTAGAGTCATAGAATCACCGGGTTGGAAGAGACCCATCGGATCATTGAGTCCAACCATTCCTATCAAACACTAACCCATGTCCCTCAGGACCTCATCCACCCGTCCCTTAAACACCTCCAGGGAAGGGGAATCAACCCCCTCCCTGGGCAGCCTATTCCAATGCCCAATGACCCTCTGTGTGAAAAGCTTCCTCCTAATCTCCAGCCTAAATCTCCCCTGGTGGAGCTTGAGGCCATTCCCTCTTGTCCTGTCCCCTGTCCCTTGGGAGAAGAGCCCAGTTCCCTCCTCTCTACATCTCCACAAGCAGCCATCACACTGCCTCCTTGTCAATGCTGTAAACTCACTCTTCCCTAGTGCAAGAACAAGTTGTGGGCTCACACAAATCCCAAACGCTAATGCTTTAAGACACCTCTTATTCATTAAGCTATTATTATTAAGTAAATGAAGCCATTATTATGAATAGCAGACAACAATTGACACAGCACATGGGTTGATGTGCCCACACAGTTTACTCACATGCTTGCTTATAGTTACCTTGCAGGAGGAGTGATGAGAACCCAATGTGGCTGTTTCCCCAGAATCAGAGGGCTTTGCTAGCGAGCCAGGAGGAGGAAAGGGACCTGGGAGCGTTGGTCGACAGCCGACTGACCATGAGCCAGCAGTGTGCCCAGGTGGCCAAGAAGGCCAATGGCATCCTGGCTTGGATCAGAAATGGTGTGACCAGCAGGTCCAGAGAGGTTCTTCTCCCTTTGTACTCGGTACTGGTGAGACTGCTCCTTGAATCCTGTGTTCAGTTGTGGGTCCCTCAGCACAAGGAGGATGTTGAGGCTCTGGAGCGAGTCCAGAGAAGAGCAAGGAAGCTGGTGAAGGGGCTGGAGAACAGGCCTTATGAGGAGCGTCTGAGAGAGCTGGGGGTGTTTCTCCTGGAGAAGAGGAGGCTGAGAGGAGACCTCATTGCTCTCTGCAACTCCCTGAGCGGAGGTTGTGGAGAGGAGGGAGCTGGACTCTTCTCCCAAGGGACAGGGGACAGGACAAGAGGGAATGGCCTCAAGCTCCACCAGGGGAGGTTTAGGCTTGACATAAGTTAAAAATTCTTCACAGAAAGGATCAGTGGGCACTGGCAGAGGCTGCCCAGGGAGGGGTTTGATTCCCCTTCCCTGGGAGCGTTTAAGGTGCAGGTGGACAAGTTGCTGAGGGTTTAGTGTTTGATAGGAACAGTTGGACTTGATGATCCGGTGGGTCTCTTCCAACCTGGCGATTCTATGATTCTGTGTATTTTCCTATTAGTCTGTACTACAAATCTTTTTCCGTACCTCTTCACAGTGCCAAAAAACCTGCAAATAAAATTTGTGCTTCTGTAGAGAAAAATCTTTTGGGGACATTATTTCACTTACATCATAATGAGATGAAGTAGTGTTTAATACTAGCCATGATTCAAACTACACAGTTTCAGGCACACTAAATACTCCGCATTTATACATTTTCTCATTATAATTTTCTTCTTCCCTTTAGAAAGTATACTGTAGGTTCTTTAGAAACTTAGATCTTAACTTGTACTTCACTATAGTATATGCAAACCCAGTTATGTGTTTAATGGTAAAAGTGTTAATTTGCAGCATTATGATTCAAATATATAGTTTAATATTGATCATTTAGAGAGAAACCCAAAGGAGAATTTCAGTTTCAAACTCCTGGAGTTGAGTAATTGCTCATCATTTGCAGTTTGTACTTGTTCTAGACAATAGACACATTGTTTTATAAAACAGTCTTTTCTGTATAATTTGCTTCCAAGACTTCCTCGGTTGGAGTGTAACTGAGAAACAGTAGCAGAAAACATGTATTTGGCAAAGGCAAAAATAAGAGCATGATGTCTGATAGCAAAGAGATATTTAATGATAACATTAATGAAAAATTACAAACGCAAGTTCATAACAGGGCACAAAATTCACAGCGAAAATAATGTGTCTGTTAAGGATTTTTCTCTGTAGTGTTTAGGAGCTGGAGTGAATAAAATGCAAGACACCGAATGTAAAAAAGGAAAATGAGATTTCCCTAAGGGTGGAAAATGCTGCTATTAATTCTGTTATGAAAAGTTATCTGTAAAATCAGAAGAAACCTTTTTTTATGACCTTGTACCCAGGAATGTATAGTCTTTCCTTCGGTTCATGCTGACTTTTTTATGGCCAAAGTGTAACATCACTTCTGTATTTTTTCAGTTTGTGTATCAATACATTGTGGGTAATTTAACCAGAGTTGGGTTTTATGTGTATATATATATGTGTGTGTGTGTGTGTGTGTGTGTATAACTATAACTATATATATATATTTAGAGAGAGAGAGTTATATATATACATATATATATATATATATATATATATATATATGTATATATAGTTCTATATATGTAGTTCAAGGTAGCATAAACATGCCAAGTCTCTGATTTGGGAAAAGAAAAATACAAAACTAACATCTCTAGGTCGTAAGATAAAAAAACGAATAATTTTTACAGAAATCTTTATTGTTTATTTTTTTTTATCTTTACAATTAACAGCAGTAGATCAGAGAAAGTAAAACCAAAGGTAGGAATCAAAGCATCTGCCTAATATCTAGGCACACGCTTGACAACTCCGTTGTTTTGAGTAACAGAATGAATTTCATGGAGTCATAGAATCACCAGGTTGGAAGAGACCCATCGGATCATGGAGTCCAACCATTCCTATCAAACACTAACCCATGTCCCTCAGCACCTCATTTAATTACCGTGTTTGAGGTCTTTGCGTTAGGGTAAGGAGCTTCAGCCAGATTTTTTTTTAATTCTGCCTTTGACTCTAAGGACCCATCACATGCTGCATGCTTTAAAAAGCAAGAGAATCTTGCAGATGATTAATTACAGAGTAGAAAAACTCAGCGAAGAAATATTCCTGGCAAGCTTCCTAACCCTTATTCAGCGCTGGTACCGACTGATTTCTGTGCTGATGTGTAATCCTAGAACAACCAGGTTGGAAGAGACCCATCGGATCATCGAGTCCAACCATTCCTATCAAAATATACCAGTCCTGTATCTCTTATTAATGTTTCTACAGAAAACGCTGTTGTTAGAATACCAAGACGCTTTTTTTTTTTTTAATATAAATGACAATTAAACACAGTCCTAACACAGGAAGATTCACATTGTTCTGATTACAGTGAAACTTTGGTAATTTTATTAAAGCTGTGCTTAATTTTCCTGTTTGTCTCTAAGATTGATTTTGAGGAGAAAATAAATAAAAAATGGAGAATATAAACAATACAGACAAACCAGGTGTTTGTCCACTTGTATATACCAGAGAACCATGTTATTCAACAAATCCTACTACTTTTTAGATAACTACCTAAGATTAAAAAAATTAAGGAAGAACATTAATGAAATATAAAGATACTGTCGTGAGAGTTGAAATATACTGCTACAAGGTTCACTGCACAGAAAAATTCAAATATATTATTATATATTTTTTTTTATATTTATATATTATATAATTAAAAAAATATCAAATTCTCCTGGCTTTGAAACCTTCTATAATATTTCTTGAGGGTCTCACAACGTTAATTTTAAATCCAAAAATTATTCCAAAGATAAGTGGAATAGCAAATGGCAAAATGAAGCGTTAAAATGGAAAAAGGGATGGAGCCGTAAAAATCCTGTGTCCAAATAAATTTCCTAGTGTGGTCGGTGATATTTATCAGTGTTATCAGAATTTAAGATTTTGGATAATATAAGGATAGGTGGATAATATAAGGATAGGTGGTAATATAAGGATATGTAATTATATATAATATATAATATATATAATAGAAGGATAGGTGGTAATATAAGGATAATATAAGAGGTGGATAATATAAGAATTTAAGAATTTCAACCCCAAATTTCCAGTGCAGAAGAAATTATAAATGCCATGCCAGGTATGTTAAAAATTGTTTGTGTGTTAATAATTATTTCCAATTATTGATGTTTGACGCAAAGTGCTTAGACATAAGTCTTTAGATCAAATGTTGTCATGTTTCCTGCTCCTTTTTGCTCTACCTTTTCTTTTCCTTCAAAAATATCTCTCTTGAACAAGTCACTAGGGGAAAAGATCATAGAGTCATAGAATCACCAGGTTGGAAGAGACCCACTGGATTATCGAGTCCCACCATTCCTATCAAGTCCTATCATTCCTGTCAATAATTCCTATTATTTCCCTTCCTCCCAGTTGCAAAAATGGAAATTAGGAGTGATCGTGCGTTTAGCACTGACAAATCGGCACCATTTTAGAGAAGAGAGGCAAATAAGGCACCCAAATCCAGCAAAACCCGATTCTGAACATCAGCGAGGAGGATTTAAGATGTGATCATAGAATCATAGAACAACCAGGTTGGAAGGGACCCATCGGATCTTCTAGTCCAACCATTCCTATCAAACACGAAACCAAGTCCCTCAAGACCTCATCCACCCGTCCCTTAAACACCTCCAGGGAAGGTGACTCAACCACCTCCCTGGGCAGCCTATTCCAATGCCCAATGACCCTTTCTGTGAAAAACTTCCTCCTAATCTCCAGCCTAAATCTCCCCTGGCGGAGCTTGAGGCCATTCCCTCTAGTCCTGTCCCCTGTCCCTTGGGAGAAGAGCCCAGCTCCCTCCTCTCCACAACCTCCCTTCAGGTAGTTGTAGAGAGCAATGAGGTCTCCTCTCAGCCTCCTCTGTGATGTAATCACAGCAGACAAAGCGATGTTTGTGTGTGTGAGTGCAAAAAAAAAAGAAAGATGAGCTTATTGTGAACCAGAGAGGTGAGAGCCAGAGAAACTGAAGTTTTTTTCTGAAGCACAACTTGCCCTTTTGTTATGCTTCATCGTTACAAAGGTTATATGTTTCAATTGGTGGAAGACTTAAATGATGTCTCCTATATATATAGTGAACTAGTCTTTATGTGACCTTTCTTGAGAAAGACACCGACATTGCTTCTCTTTGAGCGTCACTGTATCAGAGATGAATTGTGTAGCATTCCTTATCCTTCCTTTGCACTGATAAGTAGAAAGATCATTCATTTCTCATCTTCGCTTAGCTCGGGGCTGTAGAACTGAGCAGAGAACAAGAAAGCTGTCATCATTAGGAGAACGGCACATTGACGGGTAAAACCAGTTCTTTCTAATCTGGAAGTCAGGTGGAATTGATGTCCCTTATGTGGGGTTAAAGCGATTGCTTACCCTTTAGGTAAAAGCTGTACACTCCATTTCAAACAGAAGTGCTTGATGCTAAGTCCCCAGAAGTCAGCGATTGTTGAGGTTTTTCTGCCTTAATGGGCCTTTACTTAGAATCATAGAATAACCAGGTTGGAAGAGACCCACCAGAAGGGGAAGGGGACTCAACTCCCTCCCTGCACAGGCTCTGCCACTGCCCTTTTCAGGAAAAAATTTCTCTTAATGTCCAGCCTGACCCTCCCCTGGCGGAGCTTGAGGCCATTCCCTCTTGTCCTGTCCCCTGTCCCTTGGGAGAAGAGCCCAGCTCCCTCCTCTCCACAACCTCCTTTCAGGGAGTTGCAGAGAGCAATGAGATCTCCCCTCAGCCTCCTCTTCTCCAGGATAAACACCCCCAGCTCTCTCAGACGCTCCTCTTCTTCTCCAGCCCCTTCCCCAGCTTCGTTGCTCTTCTCTGGACTCGCTCCAGAGCCTCAACATCCTTCTTGTGCTGAGGGGCCCACAAGTGACTCCAGGATTCGAGGAGCGGAGGGACACTTCATAGAATCATAGAACAACCAGGTTGGAGGAGGCCCACCGGATCATTGAGTCCAACCATTCCGACCTTTTAGAGTATCTACTTCTCGAGAACATTTTTATTAAATTAGTGCCCATTTTATTACTCATTATTTATGCCAAAGATATTTTTACAAGTGTCGATTCAGTAAAATATCTTAAGTGATGGGAACCCTTCCTTCCTCACAGCTTTATTCGGTCTTGTTTTTCATTAAAACGCTTCATGAACTGTCATGCCTATGGTTTGATGTATTCACCGAGCGTTTTGTGTGAGGTATTAACTGGTTAATCCTTCTGCTTGAAGATTACGAAGTCCTCAAATCTGCGTTAAATTCCGTAAATCCAGATTAAAAAAAGCTTTTAAGCATTGAGAATCACAGATCTCTTGGGGATTTGAACAATTATTTCACTTCTGCCGGGGAAAGGCAGCCAATAAGAATCACCGTGAGTTTTAAGTTCTCTGAACCCAAAGGGCTGACTGGCAGGATTGCTTGTTTCTCACTTGCTTAAACGTTTATTACTTTAGAGCTAGCCAAGGAGAGCTGGTTTTGAAGAGCTCTTTCGGTACCAAACACACTGGTTTCCATGAGTAGTTCACAGTCATTTGCTTGGGAAAGGCCACCCAGAGGTCAGATACCTAAACTACATGAGCCACGTATTACTTCAATTTTATTTCAGCCCTTTCCTGTTTGTATTTTTTTCAAAGAAATCTGTCAGAGTTGTTTAAGTTAGTTAATTAACTTAATCGATTTGATAGGAACGGTTGGACTCGATGATCCGATGGGTCTCTTCCAACCTGGTGATTCCATGATTCCGTGATTCTATGATTGTTTGGAGAATGGCAGCTGAAAAATGAAGACTGTGTGCTATCATCTTACACATAATTTGTGCCTAAACCAGACATACATGTTCTGGTTTGAGACAGGAGTTCTGGATTATGTTATCTGATCCCCAAAAGGATATGTAGCTTTTAAAATTCATAGAATCATAGAATCACCAGGTTGGAAGAGACCCACCGGATCATCGAGTCCAACCATTCCTATCAAACACTAAACCATGTCCCTTAGCACCTCGTCCACCCGTCCCTTAAACTCAACCCCCTCCCTGGGCAGCCTGTTCCAATGCCCAATGACCCTTTCTGTGAAAAATCTTTTCCTATTGTCCAACCTGACCCTCCCCTGGTGGAGCTTGAGGCCATTCCCTCTTTTCCTGTCCCCTATCCCTTGGGAGAAGAGCCCAGCTCCCTCCTCTCCACAGCCTCCACTCAGGGAGTTGTAGAGAGCAATGAGGTCTCCCCTCAGCCTCCTCTTCTCCAGGATAAACACCCCCAGCTCTCTCAGCCGTTCCTCATAAGGCCTGTTCTCCAGCCCCTTCACCACTTTCACAGCTTAACTGGTTTTGTGTTTGCATTTGTGATTTATCTAAGCTTATGGGTTGCTAGAAATCCACAGAAGTTTTGAAAAAAAATACTGTTTTACTATTATGAGTTTATTAATAGTCAGCCTACTAACTGCTAACACTCAAATATAGAAATATTTACTGAATTTGACCATATTAGGTAAAGTTTTCTAGGTTATTAATTCAATTTCTCGAAGAAAAGTATGATGTCTTTGTTAAATACCTTAACTGCGTCTAGCCTTTTCTCTTAAGGACCTGCATTCTCACCAGGGAACCATCCAGTGCTCTGACTGGATTAATAAAATTGGATGGGAAAATTGGGCTGGGGTATGAACAATCGAATTTGGAAAGTTTATGAGAGATGCTAGTTCAGGGTGTATAATAAAATAAAGACGGCAGGTTTGCAATTTTGCAAAGCTCTGCTCTATGTAATAGACTATAATTCAATTTGAGAGGCTATTTTATTAGATTTTTTTCCCAAGTAAAATCACAATTCCTATTGTTCCTTATCATGCGTCTCATTACTGCTGCAGGTATTGTCCTTTTACATGATTATAGTGATTCATACTTCACTCTCTTGGTTATTTTGTGCACAGTTGCAAGTAAATAATGGGAGCGATTTCATGTCTCTGAAACACCAATAGGTTCTTAGTGTTTTTTTCTAAACAGGTATGTACATTTTAGCAAGTGAGTGATGATAAGCCTTACATTGAGATCAGTCAGCAGATGCATAACTCTGATAAAACATAAATTCTTAGCGCTGGTCAAAACAGTTAAGCTGAAGAAATGCCTGTGCTGAATACATGCTCCTAGTTTTACAATGAATCTGTTTGAAGGGGGTGTTGGTTGAACATGAGGCAGCAGTGGCCCAGGTGGCCAAGAAGGCCAATGGCATCTTGGCTTGGATCAGAAACGGTGTGACCAGCAAGTCCAGGGAGGTTCTTCTCCCTCTGGACTTGGCCCTGGGGAGACCGCTCCTCGTATCCTGTGTTCAGTTGTGGGCCCCTCAGCACAAGAAGGATGTTGAGGCTCTGGAGTGAGTCCAGAGAAGAGCAAGGAAGCTGGAGAAGGGGCTGGAGAAGAAGAGGAGTGGCTGAGAGAGCTGGGGGAGTTTATCCTGGAGAAGAGGAGGCTGAGAGGAGACCTCATTGCTCTCTGCAACTACCTGAGAGGAGGTTGTGGAGAGGAGGGAGCTGGGCTCTTCTCCCAAGGGACAGGGGACAGGACGAGTGGGAATGGCCTCAAGCTCCACCAGGGGAGATTCAGGCTTGACATAAGGATAAAGTTTTTCCCGGCAAGGGTCATTGGGCACTGTTAGAGGCTGCCCGGGGAAGTGGTTGATTCACCTTCCCTGGAGGTGTTTAAGGGACAGGTGGATGAGGTCCTGAGGGACATGGTTTAGTGTTTGATAGGAATGGTTGGACTCGATGATCCAGTGGGTGTCTTCCAACCTGGTGATTCTGTGATTCTCTGATTGTAAATGCAGAGCCCCTGAGCTCTATTGGAGACTCCTCCCTCCCCAGGTGTTGCTGCTTTGCCCTCTCCCAGGGTTCCCTTTATCTTCCAGCAAAGCCCAACAGCCTCTAGCTGTGCCCAGCCGGGCTGTGGGCAAGGGATGCATCTCCTGGCATCGCTGCTCCCCTGGCATCACCTCACTGGTGAGTCCCCATGGCACACCCTGCATCCCACGGTGAGCGTGGTCAGGGGGGGAGAAAGGCTGGGGGGCCTGCTGGCCCCCCAGCCAGCTAGGCAGGTAGGCAACATTTGGAAGGTGGTGGCTGCTCCACTCTCAGCTCTCAGCAGGGCTCTTTGTGCCCTTGGGCTGTGTGGAGTCTCACTGTGGTGTGGGTGATGGTTGGTGGTGGGACAGAAGCCCTTTGGATTGGGGCTCCTTGCTTGATGAACTGGGAGTCCCTGTTGTGTGTCTGCTGAAGGACGTGGTTTAGCAATCGACTGGAATATGTGGGCTCAGCAATCAGGTGGGTGAGTCTGTGATTCTATGATCCAGCCTGATGATTCTATGGTTTGATTTTGATGGTTTTCTTCCTTCCTTTCTTCCTCTCTTCTTGCTTTGTATTTTTCTTAGTTAAATGAAACTGGCCAGTTTTACGTATTTTCCAGGCTGTCCTGCTGGGTGTTGTACTCCTAGATTTATCCAGGTGTCCTGAGAACTCAGTTCACCAACGAGAACTCCGTATGCAATGTAGGAAGTCACCTTTGAGAGTTTGTCCAAAAACGGTTACAAGTTTTTTGGGTTTTTTTTATGAGATTTTGTTATTTTAGCCAACTTCATTTGTATTTCTGAAACTTACTGTTTCCACTTTCTATCTGCTGCTCTTATTCAGCCCTAATCTGTGATAATTCATAGAATCATAGAACAACCAGGTTAGAAGAGACCCACCGGATCATCGAGTCCAACTGTTCCCTGAAGTTGTGTTTATGATACTGCAACATGTTGCTATGGGAATTATTACAAAGTCATAAATATCAGATGTGCTGCTGAATGAGGTTTTGATCTCTACTTCTCCTCATTTATAAAGTTCTGTAACTGTATAGCTACTACAAGTCTTCAAGATTATTCGGAATATAGTTGTGGAAGTGTGAGTGCCAAAAGTGCAAGTGACCTCCTTCTGAAGTTTCAACAAGGGACTGAAATGATCAATAGGAATTTGGCATCTGTGTTCTGCATGAATCCTGATATTAGAAAGAGCTGTTTTAACGTATTCAGCCTAAATGTCCTTTGATTTGTAGCCGTAATGTTACTTCATCTTTTAAGTGCTTTTCATCTGACTATTTCTAAGCTTTTTTTTTTTCCCCCAAAAAACATTAATTAAGTTAATGTTCTGATGTGCAGTAGGTTAATATAATTTTTATTTTACATATGAAGAAACTATGTCTCAAAAGGTCATGTCGGTGACAGATGGAGGCAAACAGCCTGTTCTGCTTTAGCCACTGGGAAAAAAAGATAAGTCCTTCTTCAATCTGTGCATTTGCAGCTGTTGCCATAACGGGACATAAATGCTCAGAAATTAAGCTTTTCATTGCAAGAACACATATTTCATAGAATCATAGAACAACCAGGTTGGAAGAGACCCACTGGATCGAGTCCCAACCGTTCCTATCAATATACATCCATGTCTCTGTGTGTGTGTGTGAATATACGTAATGTATTTTTAAACCGCAGTTTTTGAAGAGCTTTGGAAAAATCTTTCCAGGACGTTTGCAATCCGATTTTATCTTTAGGGAGATATCAGAAATGTTCATCTCTTCCGGAAGCAGATTTACTTCCCTAGATTAGAAATGGAAAATTCTGTTCAGTGGTCGGAAACAAAAATGAATGGGGGAAAACCCCTCTTTAGTGGAATGAGCTGCTGGCGTATTCTGCAGAGTAGAAATTTTAAAAAAAAATAATTAGAGAAAAAATGTTTCATTTCAACCAGGCTTTTGAGACCTCTCGCTCTCCGACAAGCTCCTAAACGTTCCTAAATTCAAGCTTCTAGATGTTATGTTTACAGAGCATCTTGGACATGGTTGGACTCGGTGATCCAATGGGTCTCTTCCAACCTGGTTGTTCTATGATTCTATCAAGTGGTAGACCTGGTGTCTAGGCTTCCTAGGACTCCTGGGTTGCTCCCATAGAGATTTTGAGGTGTCTGAAAGTCTTGCTCACTCGGTTGAGTACAGAAGCTGTGGAATCCGTATCTCCTCAGTGGCACAGAGCAAGCAGCTGATGCTGTCATGCTTGTTAGCTTGAGATCTTGGAGTCGTTAGCATAAGACCTGTGGGACCGTAAGAAAAGAATACATAAGATGAATAAGCAAAGAAGGAAAATATGAGGATAAGGAGCATGTCTGTAGCAAGTAATCGTCACACTTTATCACTGTAGTCGTGGGATCTTTTAGAAGCGGAATTTCTCTGGGGTAGCTTGCTAGCTAGGTAGGTAAACACTATATAAGGCTTCACATCCACACAATAAAGTGATTCCGTTCTGACTTCATAGAATCATAGAACAACCAGGTTGGAAGAGACCCAGCGGATCATCGAGTCCAATCATTCCTATCAAACACTAACCCATGTCCCTCAGCACCTCGTCCACCCGTCCCTCGACAGGGTCTGTGACTTCATTGCTGCACTTCAGCTTCAGTGCAGTCTGACTTGTAGGATGGATTTTTCTATGTAACTTAAGAACAATTTTCGAAAAGACAAACTTAGAATCATAGAGCAACCAGGTTGGAAGAGACCCATTGGATCATCGAGTCTAAGCATTCCCATCAAACACTAAACCAAGTCCCTCAGGACCTCATCCACCTGTGCCTTAAACACCTCCAGGGAAGGTGAATCAACCCCCTTCCTGGGCAGCCTATTCCAATGCCCAGTGACCCTTTCCGTGAAAAACTTCCTCCTAATCTCTAGCGTGAACCTCCCCTGGTGGAGCTTGAGGCCATTCCCTCTTGTCCTGCCCCCTGTCCCTTGGGAGAAGAGCCCAGGGGACTCCTCTCCACAACCTCCTTTCAGGGAGTTGGAGAGAGCAATGAGGTCTCCTCTCAGCCTCCTCTTCTCCAGGATAAACACCCCCAGCTCTCTCAGCCGCTCCTCATAGGGCCTGTTCTCCAGCCCCTTCGCCAGCTTGTGGCAAAACTGAAAAGTTTCCCATCGAAGTTATAACATTTGTAGAACACACATCTTCTATCAAAAACATTGATCAAAGAGGAAGTTCCAGACCAGAACCAGCAGCAAGTTTGCAGAATTATGATTAATGATTACTAAAGACCCCAGAGAAGTAAGCAAAGGAGACTTAACTTCTGTAATTGAATGTAGCAGGTTATTTTTCATGTAGGGAGGAATTTGATTACCTAGAAACGAAATTAGATACATATTTATCCAAATTTAATTTTTAGCAAAACATTGAGATAATTGCTATTGCTTGTAATCTTTCTCTTTAAGTGAATAGTGCCACAGTATAACATATGAATAACTTCACTGTCGTGAACACACGTACTGGTGTGTCTCTCAACAAATGATTGAAACACCCTCTTTTGGTTGTACTTAATGTTTCCTTGTTATTTTTCTGCATAGATGGTCTTATGTCCCAGTTCTGGCTTTGTTTATGTTGTTTGTGTCTCATATTGACAGGATAAGAGGGAGTGGCTTCAAGCTCCTCCAAGGGAGGTTCAGACTGGACATCATGAGGAAGTTTTTCACAGAAAGGGTCATCGGGCACTGGCAGAAGCTGCCCAGGGAGGGGGTTGATTCGCTTTCCCTGTGAGAGTTTAAGGTGCGGGTGGACGAGGTGCTGAGGGACATGGTTTAGTGTTTGATAGGAATGGTTGGACTCGATGATTTGATGGGTCTCTTCCAACCTGGTTCTTCTATGATATTCTCTCTGCTTTATCCCCAAATTCTCCTCCCCTCCAGTCACCCTATTTAAAGTGCCTGTTTTCACAGGGACTGAGTTTCTCTTTGTACCCACCTCAGCAAGTGTCCTCACCAAGGGCGATCATTGGGCGTTGGAATAGGCTGCCCAGGGAGGGGGTTGAGTCGCCTTCCCTGGAGGTGTTTAGGGCACTGGTGGATGAGGTGCTGAGGGACATGGGTTAGTATTTGATAGGAATGGTTGGACTTGATGATCCGATGGGTCTCTTCCAACCTGGTTGTCTATGATTCTCTGATCTCATCTCCTTTTCACAGCTGCTGTGTAAATTCTATCACTCTCTGCCACACAGTAAGACTGTAGTCCTGTGGTTTCACAAACTAAAATCACTTCCATTTTTATCCCTGGAAAAGGCTGATTCGTTAGACGTGCTCAAGTCACATTTATAAGATAGAAACAGGAGTTGGCCATTTCGTAGAATCATAGAACAACCAGGTTTGAAGAGACCCATCAGATCATCGAGTCCAACCAAATTTGTTTCTGTAATGTGGCCAGTGCACGATAGATATACTGCCCCAAAACAATACTTCAGGAAATTTAAGGGATGGGTGGACAAGGTCCTGAGGGACATGGCTTAGTGTTTGATAGGAATGGTTGGACTCGATGATCCGACAGGTCTCTTCCAACCTGGTGATTCTGTGAAATTAATTAGCACAGTACAGATCCATGTGCAAATCAACCTCCTCTGAAAGTTACCAAACACACAGAGGGAGCAGGTTTAATGAAAATTTCTGTTCTTATGTTTGGTTTCTTTCATGTTTTGGGTTTGTTGGTATAACCACTTCTATATACTAGAAATTCTATAACAGCTTCTTGTATAACAAGTTTCTCCTGAACTGAATACTTGTTTATACAGATCATAACCTTCTCATAATTTCATAGAGGAATATGTAATTGTTAGGACTGTTTTGTCGTGGGATCAAATGTCTAAAAATTGAATAATGAAATCAGTAGTCAAAGCATTTAAGGAGTTAACGCAATTTTGTTTCTTCGTGGAAATAAGCAGGAAAAGGCATAATCTACGTTACAGCTCTAAATAAACTTAATGAGCGACAATCATTACTGTCCTCTGGGAAAGAATATTGGTAATCACAGGAAAATAGATATTTTTCAACAAGTGCAATTTAAAAAAATATTCTCTCTATGTATCCTTTTGAAGCCGGTGTTTCGTTTGGAGACTGGGGGACTCCTGGAACAGCTCCTATTCCTTCAAAATTATTGTGTTCATAGAAGAAATGGTATCATTTGGCAGATTTGCTTGGTGAAACTTTGGCAGAATAAAGGTACTGTTTACTGTGATACTGTTAAGCCGAAAAGAACTGCAAGACAAGTACTTCATGCTCTTTTTGTAAAACTAAATTCCAATCTACAGTTCCTTTCCCCCACTTAGAACTGCTTTTTGTCTTTTCTTTCCTTCAAATTTAAAAATCAATAGGAAAGTAAATGTAGAGAGATACTTACTGATAGTTGAACAATTTCTTATTGAGCTGTGCCGTAGATATATGCCAATTACTGAGGACTTTGGTCTGGTGGAAATGTTGGTATTTATTGTTTTTCTAGAATTGGAACTAGATCTTTCATGACTTTTTTTTTTTCTTGTGAACTATGCGTGCATTTTCTTCTTTATTTGGAACTTTCTTTAGCTGATTTCTGCTGTTGCTCTTATTAATGTATTTCTTTCTATGCCATTTTCTTTCACTCTGTTTTTCTTTTCACTTTGTTTTTCTGAAAGAAGGTTGTGGAGAGGAGGGAGCTGGCCTCTTCTCCCTCTTCTCCTGTCCCTTGGGAGAAGAGCCCAACTCCCTCCTCTCCACAACCTCCGCTCAGGGAGTTGGAGAGAGCAATGAGGTCTCCCTTCAGCCTCCTCTTCTCCAGGATAAACACCCTCAGCTCTCAAAAATGCTCCTCATAGGGCCTGTTCTCCAGCCCCTTCACCAGCTTCGTTGCTGTTCTCTGGACTCGCTCCGGAGCCTCAACATCCTTCTTGTGCTGAGGGGCCCACAACTGACCCCAGGATTCGAGGAGCGTTCTCACCACTGCCAAGTCCAGAGGGAACAAATTTTAGAAGCATATCTGACATCAAGAGTAGTTATAGGCGTAAGCAGTAGTACATTTGGATGATGTTTTCAGGGTCATTGGGCACTGGCAGAGGTTGCCCAGGGAGGCGGTTGAGTCACCTTCCCTGGAGATGTTTAAGGTGCAGGTGGACAATGTGCTGAGGGACATGGGTTAGTGTTTGATGGGAACGGTTGGACTCGATGATCCGGTTGGTCTCTTCCAACCTGGTGATTCTGTGATTCTATGAGCAGAGATGTTCATTACATAGGAGTGGTGGTGGTTAGTATATGAAAAACTTGTAGTCTTACTTTGTAGCTGAAGATATCTTCTCTCATTCTATCCTGCCTTCCATTATTTTTATTTGATGTATTTGCCGTTGTTTGTTCGTGGCAGGATACAATTATTTGTCATTTATTTCTCAGCTCAGTCAAACATTAAAACTTGCTGACCTTCAGCAGTGCAATGTGTTAGTCAGCGCAGTCTTGCTCCAAGTCCTCAAAAGGCTTGAGAAAGGTTGAATTGCTTTATATATATTCTTCTCTTTTGGTTGAATTGCTTTATATATATTCTTCTCTTTTAATTCATACTTGCTGTCCGAGAAGACTTCAGTTTTCATTCTATTAGAACTGTTCACTCCATTAGCTTTCAAAGGCAGATAAGATGAAGATAAAGATGAAAGAAAGATAAAACCACATATCAAATCTGAGATAATTGCATTATGCAATGAAGAAAGAAGAAATTAATCTTATTGTAAAGATTTGACCTCTGTCATTTATTTGATTCCAGTCTGCATTGTCCTTATAATTTTGCTTTGTAGCCAACACACTGCTGGAACAGTATTTAATCCACGATAGTTTTGTATGTAAGAATAATTGAGGTTTGGAAAAGCCCTTTTGATTCTTGATATCGTGAATTTTGTAACTCATTACAATTTGGGTTGTGTTTTTTTTAATAAATCGCCTTCTCAAAGGTTTATGAATACAAGAAATGAAAACAAAAATGGGACCTAGCACCTGAATTCCAAAATTACCACAGTAAAGAAGAGAACTGCTAATGAATATTGATATCTGAGAACTGAGAACATTTAATAACTGAGTCTGTATGTAGTGCATTTTCAGTATGACTAGAAAATGAGGTAGGGAGTAAGGTGAACTAAATCTTGAGGAACTGGCAAAGCCTCCTGAAGATCTGTGTGGATCATCCAGAATTTCTTACTAAGTAATATTAATTTTTATTATTATTATTTAATGTTTACTATTAAGTATTACTTTCTGTAAACTATTTGCTTGGTGGCATCTTGGCTTATAGATACTTTATTAATCCCTAAAATGCAATATGAAGAATTCCGGTCCTCCATTTGGATTTTTTTTTCCCCCATTCTCTTTGATATTTTCTCTACTTGCAGCCTTTTTTTTTTTTTTTTTCTACCCAAAGTTTTACATGAAAGCATATTTTTTTAAGAAGATATTCAAATGTCCATCTGTTCTCTAAAGCTAATGCCATAAAAAGCTAAGAGTAGACATGTTTTTAAACAAATCAGAGTTTATGTTTAAAGCTGATTAAACGAGAAGGTTAAAAAAATAAATCGTTTGAGACTTGGTAAAACTATCTGCACTTTGCTGTAAGAAGGTGTGTTTAGGTGATAGACTATCTGTCTGTGAGTAACAGTGCAAATTTATTTGATTTATATCAGTGGTTTCACCAGTAGATGAATCATAGAAAACACAGGTTGGAAGAGACCCACTGGATCATTGAGTCCAACCATTCCCATCAAACACTGACCCATGTCCCTCAGCACCTCGTCCACCCGTCCCTTAAACCCCTCCAGGGAAGGTGACTAAGCCACCTCCCTGGGCATAAAGTTCAGTATTCGAAAAAGTGAAAAATTTAATTCTTTGAGTAGTAAATTGTGGCTTTTGTTGAAAATCACTATCTGCTCTTGAACGTACCTTGAACATATGGGCTAAATAGTCGATAGCACTGAAAGCATATTTGTATATGAGTGTGTAGGAGTTTAAAAGAAAGAAGAAGTAGGTGTTGAGCATGACAGTAAGGTGGGGGGGAAGTGACAATGGGAGAATGAGAAGTCTAATGCAGGAATTTATCTTGTGCAACTCATTCTTGAGACTTACGTAACTTTGAGTGAAGCTGTATCTACATGTTATATCTGAACCAATACCGTGTGCTCTTACCCTGCTGTGAATGTGAGACCTTGTCCCTATTCAATTTAAGACAATTTATATACAGAATCGTTTCTTTTCAAGAACAGAATCATAGATTCACCAGGTTGGAAGAGACCCACCGGATCATGGAGTTCAACCGTTCCCACCAATCTCTAACCCATGTCCCTCAGCACCTCATGATCTTGAGTACTATCTTGCATGCTACCCCCAGGATGCTGGTAACCATTGGATTACATTGCTTTTTTCATACAACAAGAGAAATAAGACTTTTCCGTTACGGGTTGGAAGCATTTGGATATTTGTTAATGAAGATTTCATATTGTAAGTGTAATTTTACTTGAGAGAAGTCACAAATACGGACAAGGTAACAGATATTGTATCTTTAAGGAAAATATGATGTCTTGATAGGAACGGTTGGACTCGATGATCCAGTGGGTCTTATCCAACCTGGTTGTTCTATGATTCTGTGATTCGCTATGCACCTTCATCCCTTCAGGTTACATTCCGATCAAGTGTCTATAAAGTAATTAATTGAGATTAATGTTTTCTTGTGTATTGAAAGGAATGTATTTATAACATATACCGAGTGTGTAATATAGGAAAAAATATATACTGTTGTTCAGTTTAGGGAGAAATTTTTAACCTCTAACTTCTAATTAATTTAGATGCCGAGTGATTAGAAGGGGAGTGGGTTGTATTAAGAAGTTAACAACTCTCCGTAACAGCCCGTTTCTTGTTGGCACGCCAGTAACTTTATTACCTCTTGTGGTAATTAAATAAACCCCAGACCTGTGTGAGCCTGGAGGAGAGGGACCTGGGGGTGTTGGTTGACAGCAGCTGACCATGAGCCAGCAGTGTGCCCAGGTGGCCAAGAAGGCCAATGGCATCCTGGTTTGGATCAGAAATGGTGTGACCAGCAGGACTAGGGAGGCGATTCTCCCTCTGGACTCAGCACTGGTGAGACTGCTCCTCAAATCCTGTGTTCAGTTGTGGGCCCCTCAGCACAAGAAGGATGTTGAGGCTCTGGAGCGAGTCCAGAGAAGAGCAACGAAGCTGGTGAAGGGGCTGGAGAACAGATCTTAGGAGGAGTGGCTGAGAGAGCTGGGGGTGTTTATCCTGGAGAAGAGGAGGCTGAGGGGAGACCTCATTGCTCTCTACAACTACCTGATAGGAGGTTGTGGAGAGGAGGGAGCTGGGCTCTTCTCCCAAGGGACAGGGGACAGGACAAGAGGGAATGGTCTCAAGCTCCACCAGGGGAGATTTAGGCTAGAGATTAGGAGGAAGTTTTTCGCGGAAAGGGTCATTGGGCATTGGAATAGGCTGCCCAGGGAGGTGGTTGATTCCCCTTCCCTGGAGGTGTTTAAGGGACGGGTGGATGAGGTGCTGAGGGACATGGTTTAGTGTTTGATAGGAATGGTTGAACTCGATGATCCGATGGGTCTCTTCCAACCTGGTGATTCTATGATTCTATGATTTTTATCTATAAGAAGGTAACAGGATCTAAGTTGTGGAGCAAGAGTAGGTTATGTTCTGACGAGAGAAATCAGCCTTTGTGCAGCATAAAGATATTTGGTTTAGGACATATATGTGTGTATGTGTGTTTGTATTAATTCTTTCAGAGCTTAGCAAAGAAAGAGTTAATCTGTGGCCACTAGGACTTAGCTGGCTGAAGTGTATCAAAGACCAATAATTAATGTTGATGAAATGGTTTAATGTTTTGCATGAAATTCATCTCTCTTTTTTTTTTTGTTTTGTATAATCTGACCCCGAATACTCGTAATAGAATTTGCAAGTCTGTGAAGAGCTTGCAGTATATCCCCAACAGTAAACGTGAAATGATAACATCTCGATAGTAAATCTGAAAATATGTATTTTTATTTCTCTTAGAAAAATATAGTTTTAGAGGCGATGAAAATGTAGCATAAAACACGGCAGAAGCCTTTGGGGGTAGTTTCTTCTGTCGTAAGCATATTTAAAATAAGCTGATATTTGTATTCATCTTTCTGAGTTCAGCAGAAGAGATGAAGCTGTCGTGTTTTTACAGTTCCAGTGCCTTGTGGTAGTTTTTAACTTTACTTTCTCGTCGACTACTTAGGATGTCAGTTTTCTAGTTTATCAATCATCCAAAAATCCAGTTTCAGTAACAGCCTGGGCTTTCCTAACGTAAAATTAATTCTATTTTTGCACCAATTAATTCATGTAACCAGTAGTAATGAGGCCGCGTTGTAGCAAACCAGGCTTCAGTTCAATTAGAAAGGTGTCGTTTTAGCTAAGTCGTTATCCCAAAGTCATGTCAAAAGTTAAGAGTAGTCCCATGTGGATGGGCAGGATATTTTGCTGCCAAGAAGCAACCTATTTATTAATTAAGAGCTACTTAAGTAATCATTAAGAAGTGCGTTAGAAGAATACTTTACCTTGGATGTTGCTATTGAGACACAAACAACCATGTTCTTCATCTTCAGTTTAAAGCAAATCTCCGCTCCTTCCTAAAAGGGGAAATACAGTATCATTTTCTGGAATTTTACAGTTTATTGGGAAATAAAATGAGATCCTTTTGAATTATAAACATTCAAAAATGTGAGTCTCAAGGACAGTGGCCAAGACGCTGAGCAGGGTTTCTAAATTTGCATGGTTTGTTTATACAGTTAAGTAATATTTTTTTATGCAGAAGAATCAATTCCTTTCAAACCTGACTCTTATTTTTTTTTATTGTTGTTAGGATTTCAGTACTTATAAATAGAAGTGCTTGACATTTTGCATCATTCTTTACCCTTGCTCTTTATATAGAACTCATATATTGAACTGATTTCAATTGTGTATATTGAATTAGACTAGGATAGGTGGCTCTTCATTTATAAAAACGTGCTGGCAGTATTAACCTCTGTGCTGATATAAACACTATTGGATCTTCTTTCGTTGTAAGATATTTTAATTAACACCTCAGGATTAAATTTTGTAATTTCTAGACCATCGTGAATTGAATTCTCAGTGCTGGGTCCAGCCCTGTTCAGTGTCTTCGTCAATGACCTGGATGAAGGCATCGAGTGCTCCCTGAGCAAGTTTGCAGATGACACTGAGCTGGGTGGAAGTGTGGATCTGCTGGAGGGTTGGGAGGCTCCAAAGAGATCTGAACAGGCTGGATCCATGACCTGAGACCAGTGAAGAGGGGAGAGGAGGCATGAAAATATTTAATTTTGTTAAGTCTAACTTTGGATTTTTTTTTTTTTGTTCCATGAGGTTTTTCATGGCCTTTGTAAATCCATCTCTGATGCTCTTGGGTTATTGCAAAAACATGATTTTGACCTTGGAAATTAAGGATGAGAGCCGACTGGGAAAAATCAATGAAATTCATAGAATAACTAGAATCACCAGGTTGGAAGAGACCCATCGGATCATCGAGTCCAACCATTCCTATCAAACACTAACCCATGTCCCTCAGCACCTCGTCCACCCGTCCTTTAAACCCCTCCAGAGAAGGTGACTCAACTCCCTCCCTGGGCAGCCTATTCCAATGCCCAAATTCCAATCAAAGCAGTTAATTGTGGAGAAACAATAGGGATTCAATTCTCTATCACTCCTTATTTTGCATATGCAAGATCTCAGAAGGTGTTGAGGAGATATGTGTTATACCCAAGCTATTGATATCTTGGAAGTGAAAACATAATAATTTGATTCTCCCGAGATGAGCAAACCAAATCGTTATGATGCTTTAGTTGAAAAATGCTATGTTGATAAATTGTAGAATCATAGAACAACCAGGTTGGAAGAGACCCATCGGATCATCGAGTCCAACCATAAATAAATATACAGCCACTATAGGAGGTTTTACTACCTATAGATTTTCTGATATGAAAGATATTAAATTGCCCTTCTCTTGACTGAATGGATGCTGGGGCAGCTGCACAGACACTGCAGGCAGTAAAGAGAATATATGAGTGGAGATAACTCACACTAGGTTTAGACTTAGACCACAGAAACAGGTGTCTCTGTCGTTCGTGTGAGTCTCCAAGTTGTTCGAAAGGCTAAATGACTTCAAAACAACCCTTCTCCTCTGCAGACTTGCTAAGGGTACCCTCAATGCCCTCATCCAGGTCACTGATGAAGACATTGAACAGGGCTGGACCTAGCACTGAGCTCTGGGGACACCACTTGTCTCTGGCCTCCAGCTGGACTTAACACCATTTCCCACCACTCTCTGGGCCCTCCAGCCAACCAGTTTTCCAGCCAGGAGAGTGTGTGCCTGTCCAGCCCAGAGGTGACAGTTTCCGTAGCAGAATCCTGTGAGAAACTGTGTCGAAGGCTTTACTGATGCCCAGGAAGATCCATCCACAGCTTTTTCCCTCATCCAGCAGCCGAGTCACTTTGATACATTTCTGAAAAGAAGTTCAGCAATTCCAAAGTGTGGTGGTAAAAGATCTCGTAAAAGGAAAGCCTCACGTAGGTGCCTTTTTCCCGTTAACTCTCGTGGAAGTAAACAGTGGAAAAATAAAAAACAAACCCAAGGAAACGAACTCCATTGGAAAAGAATAAAGCTTATTGTTAAAATGATTTAACTTCGTACTCCAAGTTATTCTTGGCAGGTTGTTAGTCTCCAGTTCCCTGGTTTTATAGTTTAAGAGATTAGGAGTTTTGTTTACTCCACTGTTTCCTCAGCGTTATGACCAAAGTGATATGGATGCAGAATAAAATTCGAGGGGGGTTTTTTGATAAAAAAGGAAGTGCATGTCATACGTGTCCCATGGTGGGTGGTAGAATGTCAAGATGTCGTTTAATTTATGGAAGTAAAAAATACTGGTCTGTTGCAGATAAGATTTGAATTCATTAACTTCCATGGTTTGCTACCTTTTCCAAGTTATTGCTTCAGGATGGAGAATGGGACCAGGGCTGGGGCTGAGGACCAGGATGGGGAACCAGGGATGAGAACAGGAGAGCAGGATAGGGATGAGGGAACAGGATGGGGACTGGGAGCAGGACCGGGGAGCAGGGTGGCTTGGCAGGTGGGTCCCTGAGGGGACAGGGTCACACTAGGTCCCGCTCCTGGATTTTCCAGTTGGGATAAAGAGTTAAGGAATCGTTTGATTGGAAAAGATCTTTGAGGTCATCTGGTCCGACCAAACCTGCCTGCTACTGAGCTGCCCCCGAGCTTCTCTCTCTGCCAGGGCATGAGAACTGTTTCAGTGAAGATTTCTTTCCTTATATCCAGTCTGAATAGGTTATATTTGTTCCATTTGACAAGCGACTCTGGTCACTGACCACCTACCATAGAATCTTAGAACAACCAGGTTGGAAGGGACCCAACGGATCTTCTAGTCCAGCCATTCCTATCAAACGCTAAACCAAGTCCCTCAAGACCTCGTCCACCCGTCCCTTAAACACCTCCAGGGAAGGGGAATCAACCGCCTCCCTGGGCAGCCTATTCCAATGACCCTTTCTGTGAAAACCTTCCTCCTAATCTGTAGCCTAAATCTCCCCTGGTGGAGCTTGAGGCCATTCCCTCTCGTCCTGTCCCTTGGGAGAAGAGCCCAGCTCCCTCCTCTCCACAACCTCCTTTCAGGTAGTTGGAGAGAGCAATGAGGTCTCCTCTCAGCCTCCTCTTTTCCAGGCTAAATAACCCCAGCTCTCTCAGCCGCTCCTCATAGGTTCTGTTCTCCAGCTTGTCTTGACCACGGGGCTATAAGAAGCGCTAACCAAAGAAAGCAAAAACAATCCAGCACTTTAAGGTCCGAAAAATATATCACAAAGCTGTTTTCTCCACTGCTGAAGGAAAGTAACTTAGTTTATGATTTTATGCTTTTTTAAAATTTTATTATAATTTCTTGCTGTTGTCTTGGGATATAAACATAAATTGTTTTGTTCAAGCAAAGACTTATCAAGAAATTCAGGAAAGATTGCGTGTGATCGGAATTAAAACTGTGTTGTTAAAATGCGGCTATAAAAATAAAATGGAATTAATATTTAAGTGACCCAGGCCTGCCATAAGAAGCTTTCCTTTAAAGATAAGCGAGCCTTTTAAAACCATGCAAATCCAAGTATGCAAAGAAGCAGTGGTTATGGAGTTATGAACTGGAAAGCTGCTGTCAATGTTGGTGCTGACCAGTTGAAGCTACATCGTTTATGCTGCGTCTTTAGCACGAAAAATGACATGGAGGCAAATTCTGAAATGAGAATCGTACTGCACGCTATCAAACCCAAAACCGTATGGAATCACAGAACAACCAGGTTGGGAGAGACCCCCCCGGATCATCGAGTCCAACCATTCCTATGATTGCTCTAAACCATTTCCTCGTACCACAACAATCCTGCCTCACATTGTTCAGCCCCCGTACAAAACCTACTCAGCTTTGAATCGCAGAATCACCAGGTTGGAAGAGACCCACCGGATCATTGAGTCCAACCATTCCCACCTATCTCTTGTTTGTGATATGAATTTACCCACGTGAAGTCAGACAGCAGAGGTCTTCAAGACACTTTTTGAAGAGGGTGGTGAGACGTCATTTAATTGATTCTTAGTTTTTTTACCCCTAAGTGTAGGAACGTGTACACTCGACATGTGTTCATACCTGCACTCTAGAAGGCCTGGAAAAGCATTTAAGAATAAAGAGAGCAAGGGAATTTTCAGTAAGTGGATCCTGTCACCCCCTCTCTGCGTTTCGGTGATGTAATTCGTACCTCTGAAGACATTGCAACCAGCAGGCTGAAGTAGGATGGCTCTGGGGTATTAGGATGAATATTTAGTTGCTGTAGCCAGCTTGGAAAGGTCCCAGAACACTTTCAGTCTACTCTGCTGTTCTGGCTTCAAGAGTTCTTTGCATAAACTTAATGCATAGTACAAAGACAGCAACATCCCAACTTTTCTGTATCACAGAAAATTGGATACATACATGACTTTTCAGTCAACAGTCCAAAATTTTTCATGGAAAGGGTCATTGGGCACTGGCAGAGGCTGCCCAGGGAGGAGGTTGAGTCACCTTCCCTGGAGGGGTTTAAGGGACGGGTGGACGAGGTGCTGAGGGACATGGGTTAGTGATTGATAGGAATGATTGGACTCGATGATTCGGTGTGTCTCACCCAACCTGGTTGTTCTGTGATTCTATGAATTTGTGCTTCCTTTTTAGCATAAAAACTACTGAATTGAGGAAAAGAACTTGAGAGACACACTGGATATAGTGCCTAGTGCCAGCACATCTGGAAGAGAGCTTTTCTCTAATTACCCAAGAGGCAGAAGAGAAAACTGGCAGCTTTGCTGTTATTATGAATCCCACCACTTCTAAAGGAGTTAGTGGCCTCCTAGCTAATCAGTCTTTGTTATCGTGTAACCTTCAGAGACAAAACAAAGGCTATAAAAATCAAAAGCAAAGGAAACTCATTGATCTGGGACATTAAAATGTGTGGTTATGTCTTCCCAACGTAGTCCCAACAGAGCTGTTGTCTAGTGGTTTTGTACAGTGTTTAATTTGGGTTTAAAACGTGCGGCAGCTCCGTTGTTTGGAAGAAAAATTGATTCTCTGGAATGAGTGGTTGTTGCGGTTACTAACTTTCTTTCATCTCCTGGTTTATTGGCAAAGAGGGATGGTTGGACTTGGTGATCCAAGAGGTTTTTTCCATCCTGGTGGTTGTGTGATTCTCTAATTTTCGAGATAAAAAAATATAATTGTCTTTCTTTCAATCCGTTCAATCCAATTGTATTTTCCATATTAAGAGATAAGTAGCAATTGGAATTTTAAACTGGACTCTTGTTGCATTTTTTTTACGCTCACGTACATTTCCAAAATCAAAATATACATTAAACCAGTTCTCTATGTACTTGTATCCTGTCTCTTATAGGACGTAGTATATTTTAGAAGCTCCACCTAAAACTAGTATAAACATTAATATAATACAGTCCAAATTTTCGCTTCTTCTCATGAGCTGATGTTTTAAGGCATCTCATATTACAGCTCCACCTACTGAAACTGTGTGTTTTATCACTTTCGATATTACAACAGAGTCTTCAAATATGAGCACAGTCCTTGACCAGACTCTTAAATTCTTATTTTCAAGCTTTCAAACGAATGTTGGTCTGATTTCCAGTAGTCCAGTGTGAAAGAGATTTTACTGACTTTATCAAGGATATCATTTTTTGACTGTTTGAGATGGATGCATCATGGCTCCGTGTGTGTTTATATGATGTATTTGTATTTTTTATTGTACTTTATGGAGAGCAGTCCTGTTCAGGGGCAGATTGTGGGTCATTGGGATGAATGGTTGGACTAGAAGATCCGATGGGTCCCTTCCAACCTGGTTGTTCTGTGACTGTGACTCTGTGACACGTTCTTCAAATAGTTCTATCAATTTTATCATTGGCTGCAGTGCAGCTTTGCCTGCAACAAGTTTTGTTTTCTTTAATCTGCTTTTGACTGCAAAGGGGAAAGAGAACGTGTGAAAACCCAGAGTATTTATCAAGCTTTTCTTTGAAGTCACAAGCCACAACTTACTTACCTCTGGGTAGACCTGAGTGAAAAAAGGAATCAATTTCTATTCACGCCGGAGCGGATAATCTGAAAAATACATTTCCCAAAGGACATAAATAACAGCCCAATTTGGAGAGAGTCCTGGATACCATCAGGGACGTTTTAACAATGAAAAGTGTTGCCAAAACATAGTCACAGGTTGAAGAGACATCTTAGTATCCGTTGTGGCTTAACCTCAAGCTCCACCAGGGGAGATTTAGGCTAGAGATTAGGAGGAAGTTTTTCATGGGAAGGGTCATTGGGCATTGGAACAGGCTGCCCAGGGAGGTGGTTGATTCCCCTTCCCTGGAGGGGTTTAAGGGATGGGGAGATGAGGTCCTGAGGGACATGGTTTAGTGTTTGATAGGAATGGTTGGACTCGATGATCCGATGGGTCTCTTCCAACCTGGTGATTCTATGATTCTAACTCTAGTGAGCAACTAAGCATCTCTTGGCCTCTGACTCACATCCCCGCACACCTAGAGAGTGAAAAAAAGTAGAGCTTTTGGGTTGAGATACAGACAGTTAGGACAGTGAAACAGACATAATAATAATAGTAACAACAACAACAACAACAATAATAATAATATATGCTTCCTCCCAGCTTCTTAGGCATCTCCCTGCTGGCAGAGCGTGGGAAGCCGAAAAGTCCTTGACTTAATAGAAACAAAACTTAGCAACTAAAACCATTACTGGGTTATTGACATTATTCCCATAGTAAATCAAAAACATAGCGAGAAGCAGTCTCACCATATTTCTTATGTTGGTGTTTTGGGGTTTTTTTTTCCCCATACGTATTTCAACTGACACACAGGACTGGTTCTGCTGTCGCCCAAGTTAAGATGACATCTATACCTTGTTTGAACTAGGAATGCGTGTCCAGCGTTGGGATATTTCTCACTAATTGGTTAACTCTTTTTGGACGTGGAAACGAATACTTTCTGCTGCCTGGTGTTGCTGCTCTGTTCCGGTGTCTTGGTGGAAAGGCAGGACTGTCAGCACAAAGCAGCGTAACTGGGACCTTTACAGGTCCGCGAGGGCGTCTGTGGTTTGTCTCGGCTATTAGCTTCTCACAGCATTAGGATGTGAATAATAGTCTCTACTCCGTTGCTCTGAGTCATAGAATCATAGAACAACCAGGTTGGAAGGGACCCATCGGATCATCGAGTCCAACCATTCCTATCAAACACTAAACCATGTCTCTCAAGACCTCATCCACTAGTGCCTTAAACACCTCCCCGGGCAGCCCGTTCCAGTGCCCAGTGACCCTCTGTGTGAAAAACTTCCTCCTAATCTCCAGCCTAAATCTCCCCTGGTGGAGCTTGAGACCATTCCCTAGATGGTTGGAAACAGCTTTAGGAGATTTTTCCAATTTTGCTGCAGGCTTTCAGTTGATCGTGACCATAGCTTCTGTTGCTGCTACCCATCCCCAGTCAAAATGGGGAAGGCAGAGTAGCCCAGCTGCATTTCTTCGTGCTTTGCCGTTCCAGGATGCTTTGCAGAAGCGTTTCGGGGAGCCACTTGGGGAGATTTGTCACGCTGCCACTTAGTGACTGCGGCCAAGCTGACTTTGAATGTTCCACTTTCCATTTTGCACCATTTTTGAGGTCCTGCCAGAGTCGGTGCTCAGCCCGGGGTGACGGACACCGAGGGGTGTCTGGCGTCTCCGTGGCGATGCTGGACGTTGGCGTATGAGCGGTGCTGATGCTCCCGAGCCCAGTGGTTTCCGAGCTGCTGTGTTGTGTCAGTTCAGCGAGGGGTATTCCCCCTTTTCCCTGGGCCGGAGAAGAGCCAGAAGCCTGTTTTTAGAGTACTCCTTGGTGGCACTTTAAGATGCACAAGCACTCGGTCGTCGCACACAAGGGAAGATTATTTAGATTTATTTGCATTTATCATTTCCAGGGTTGGACCTTAGAACCTACAACCAAAGCTGTGAAAGGCGTGGAAGATCTAAATGGCCTCTTTATAATCTTTATGACCTCAAGCTCCACCAGGGGAGATTTAGGTTAGACATTAGGAGGAAGTTTTTCACGGAAAGGGTCATTTGGCATTGGAACAGGCTGCCCAGGGAGGGGGTCAATTAACCTTCCCTGGAGGTGTTTAAGGGACGGGTAGACGAGGTCCTGAGGGACATAGTTTAGTGTTTGATAGGAATGGTTGGACTCGATGATCCAACAGGTCTCTTCCAACCTGGTAATTCTATGATTCTATGATTCTATATTTTAACAAGTATTTTTTTGTTATGGCCAGCACATGGCAAAGAAAGGCTCGTGTTTGAGATTGTAATTGAAAGCAACTTGAGGAGAAAACAAAGCAAGTAACATTCGATAGGAATGGTTGGACTCGATGATCCGATGGGTCTCTTCCAACCTGGTTGTTCTATGAGTCTACGATTTCTCGTTTTTCTTGTCTGATGCTTGGATCAGTGACTAGCTAGGTAATTACTGGCAGTCTTAATTCACGCAAAACACTGTGGATGTCAGAAAGAATTAGAGATCTGTCTTTGGGTGGCATAATTGTGCTTAGTTCAAGAATAAGTTTCCCACATCACGTTATCTTAAAAAAATCCAGGGTAGAATCATAGAATAACCAGATTGGAAGAGACCTGCTGGATCATCGAGTCCCACCGTTCCTATCAAACACTAACCCATGTCCCTCAGCACCTCGTCCACCCATCCCTTAAACACCTCCAGGGAAGGTGAATCAACCACCTCCCTGGGCAGCCTATTCCAATGCCCAGTGACCCTTTCTGTGAAAAATTTTCTAACTAAACATGAGATGAAATCTCCTCGTTCTCACTGCAGAACCTTCTCACCAACCCTGTGGCATCATGACGTCTTTCTGTCATCAGTGGTAGGGTTCTTGAGGAATTCTGCCTGGGACAGTATAACCACCAAGTTCTTCATAGTTCGCTTTAATGGCCTCGGGGGAGGAAAAATGAAAAATGCTGCAATTGTGTTTTTTTTTTTTCTTTTCCTCATCCCACACGGTTTCCCTGCAAGAGTTTCACATGCAGGCAACACACAGGAAAAAATGCTGCGAAAGAGTAGATAAATATTGCATATACTCTGTAATATCCCAGTGAAATTATTTTTCTGGCTGGCCTGTTTCAAGGGGTCATTAAAATCAATGTTTTATTACCCTGTCCCTCTTATCCTCAATTATAAATTATAGAATCATAGAATCACCAGGTTGGAAGAGACCCATCGGATCATCGAGTCCAACCATTCCTATCAAACACTAAACCAAGTCCCTCAGCACCTCGTCCACCCGTCCCTTAAACACCTCCAGGGAAGGGGAATCAACCACCTCCCTGGGCAGCCTCTGCCACTGCCCAATGACCCTTTCTGTGAAGAATTTTTTCCTAATCTCTAGCCAAAATCTCCCCTGGCAGAGCTTGAGGCCATTCCCTCTCGTCCTGTCCCCTGTCACTTGGGAGAAGAGCCCAGCTCCCTCCTCTCCACAACCTCCGCTCAGGTAGTTGTAGAGAGCAATGAGGTCTCCTCTCAGCCTCCTCTTCTCCAGGATAAACACCTCCAGCTCTCTCAGCCCTTCCTCATCAGGCCTGTTCTCCAGCCCCTTCACCAGCTTCGTTGCTCTTCTCTGGACTCGCTCCAGAACCTCAACATCCTTCTTGTGCTGAGGGGCCCACAACTGAACACAGGATTCAAGGAGCAGTCTCACCAGTGTCGAGTCCAGAGGGAGTATCACCTTCCTGGCTCTGCTGGTCACACCATTTCTGATCCAAGCCAGGATGTCATTGGCCTTCTTGGCCACCTGGGCACACTGCTGGCTCATGTTCAGTCGGCTGTCGACCAACACCCCCAGGTCCCTCTCCTCCTGGCAGTTTTCCAGCCAGGCTTCTCCCAGTCTGTAGCTCTGCATAGGGTTGTTGTGCCCCAAGTGCAGGATGTGCCATTTGGCCGTGTTAAACCTCATCCCACTGGTCTCAACCCATGGATCCAGCCTGTTTAGGTCCCTTTGCAGAGCCTCCCTACCCTCCAGCAGATCCACACTTCCACACAGCTCAGTGTCATCTGCAAACTTGCTAATTATGGACAAAATCAGAGACCAGACTGATAACACTGGAAGAGAAAGATTTGAACAAGTATCTCTGAACTTCACAAAGGTCTTGTTTGTTCGTCTGAATCATCTAAATTCTCTGTTTTCTGCAGATGTCTTTGAGAACTTTTTCTTTGTAGTGTCTTGCTTTTGAGCTTTCTGTTTTCTGGCTCCTGTTATAGACTGTGAACTGTTTTCACACATTTCTTTAGGAAAAAAAAAGTTATGGTTCTTTACAGCAATAATAAGTTATGTTTATTTTGGATTGTTATCACCCTACATCTCTTTGAATTCTTAATACAGCAGAATAAATGTGTTTGTTAGCAAAGAGATCTCCGCATTCTCTATCACTATAAAGCAGCCTGCACTGCAGTGCAAAAGGAAGGGACGTGACTGAATGGGAACTAATAAGGTTGATAATTAACTGGTTGTGCAGAATTGTGTGGCTAGGGAATGATGATAGGAATTGGTCAGTGGCTTCCTAATTTTGATCAGAAAGTCTCCTCGGTTTCTTCCCTTCCCTATTATTTCCTCCTCTAGGAAGCAGCAGAGCAGCCGCTTAGTTTTGCCACCGGAGATAATGATGAGGGAAATGATGCAGCTTTAGAAATACATTAGAATCATAGAACGGCCAGGTTGGAAGAGACCCACCGGATCGTCGAGTCCAACCATTCCCGTCAAACACTAACCCATGTCCCTCAGCACCTCGTCCACCCGTCCCTTAAACCCCTTCAGGGAAGGGGGAATCAACCCCCTCTCTGGGCAGCCTCTGCCAGTGACCCTTTTAAATAAGTATATAAATAAGTATATGAGCCATCCTCATCCTCTCATCAGCCAAAATAATTTATGATAAGGCTTTAAAGTCAATTCCACAAACAAGTATTATTTTGTTATTTCTATCGCTGAGATAGGCAACACAAATAAATGGGTTGGGGACAGGGACACCTGAAACTAGTTTTGTTGCCAAGGGCAGATTAAGATGAAAACAAAGCCTTCGAACGGCATTAGGAAGAGAAATATTCATGCTCTCTGCAGGGAGCTGGATCTATTTTCTCCTGTGTTTGCTTAATGTAAATTTAAAAATAGAAGCCTGTACAGAATCCTCAGTGCTTGTCTCCATTTGCCTCTAATGAGAAAGAAAACACGGTGTCATCACAATTCTTGCAAATCTGGGGACTTGATTTCCGCAGTTGTTTTCTCAGTCCTATTGTTTGTCAGAGTTTTTCTTTTGAATAGTTAAAATGTGAAATAGTCAAATAACTTCTTGTTTCATGGACTCACCAGGTTGGAAGAGACCAACGAGATCATCGAGTCCAACCATTCCTATCATGCTTTTGGTCTTTATTTCGCAAATTTTAATTTATTAACTTATATTCTCTCAGTTTTAAATGTCTTCATTCACTCTCTATGGATTGTGAACCTAACTGTGCTCTGCAACGAAATTTTGAGGAGAATATCTGAGCAAGAAAAAAAAATTGTGTAAGTTTCTTCTATTATTCTCGTCTGCTCTAATGTCTACACTGAAATATCACACCCATTTTCACAGGAGCCACCGTTGGCTCCCGGAAATAAAAGAGGTCATTGTTGGCCTTCGCTACTGCTGCACTGGAAACCAGAGATAATAAAAAGGGCTCGTGAATCGACGAATCTGGCCAGAAAGGAGGAATTCTGAATGAGAACTCAGCCTTACAGTGGGGATGAGAAAATACAGTTTCGTTTCACAGGGCCGGGGTAATCAATCCCTTGTCCTATTCAGAAGCCTTCACAGGGGGAAAGACAGAGCAGCATTTCTACAAAGCATGACCTAGCAGTTCATTTGAAGCTCGCTCTTTCTTCATGGACTATGTGAAGAAAGAAATAATTATTTGATTGCTTTCACTCGTCAATAATGCTCCTTTCATGTAGCCTGATTAGAAATGT
This sequence comes from Coccyzus lansbergi, assembly GCA_033558105.1. Taxonomy (NCBI): domain Eukaryota; kingdom Metazoa; phylum Chordata; class Aves; order Cuculiformes; family Coccyzidae; genus Coccyzus; species Coccyzus lansbergi. The sequence goes on along the minus strand of JAUMJK010000409.1, from coordinate 1,641,657 downwards.
CTGTGGATTAAAATCGTTTCTCTGAGGAAAATGTATTGAATCTTTAAAGCATCTACACCGTTGAGCAGAAAATCTTCCATAAGCAAACTACCTTAAAATAAGTATTTTTTTTTTTTTAAGGACAATCCTGCCAAATTTGATTATACTGTGCCTACTGATGGATAATAGTTCTGTTCTGTTCTGTGATAATAACACCGAATAAAAGGTTTTACTCTAGTAAACAAGAGGTTTTTACAAACCTCTTACTTACTTTTTTACAAGGTTTTACTCTAGTCTTGCAGCAAGTTATAAAAAATAAGTAATATTAAATTTCACAAGAACTGCACTCTCTGACTTTCCTATAGGAATCAGTTTTACTTCCAAGCACTTAAGTTCACTTGCTTTTGCTTAACACTTCTTTTGTGACCAGTGGTCACCCTGGAGTGGGGGCAGAGCACAAAGACCTAAACGAAACGGCTGAGAGAGCTGGGGTTGGTCCTTCCAACCTGGTGATTCTATGATTCTAAATTGGTGCTGATTTGGGGATTTATTTTTTTTTTTTCTGGAATGTGCCTTTATGTAATTACTGTACTGTCTGTCCAACTCGGTATCCAGAGATATTCGGAAACAGCAGGAATGTCAGGAGAAATTAAACAAAGGGATAAATTGAGCGACGTGCTTCTTTCCCCAGCCTCTGGTATTCATATTTCTGACCCAAGTAATTAATCAGTAGTGTTGTGAGTGCTAGTCCCTGCTAACTGTTTCCTTCAAAATTTGTCTGTGTTGGTGCCCAGTGCAGCTAGAGCTTAAATTGCGCAAGATTATTTTTAAGGATGTGAAGAGTGCTTCCTTTATTTTTTTTTTATTTACTGGAAAAAATTGTTTCATCTGTTTCATTCTTGGGCACTGGCAGAGGCTGCCCAGGAAGGGGGTTGAGTCACCTTCCCTGGAGGTGTTTAAGGGACGGGTGGACGATGTGCTGAGGGACATGGGTTAGTGTTTGATGGGAATGGTTGGGCTGGATGATGCGGTGGGTCTCTTCCAACCTGGTGATTCTATGATTCTGTTCTATGATTCTACCTGATGTCCCCAGTTTTTTGCATTGTGCAACACTGAACAATGATTCCCTATCACTCTTCACCTTTGCCGTCATGATTTTCAGTGCTTACACATTCTCCCTCCTCAGGCACACCTTTTCCAGACCTAAGACACTTCCATAATTTTACCTTTCTGTGCTTTTAGTAACTATTATTTCCCTTCTCTAAGTCAAGTCTGCTCAGAGAAGCAATAACCTGATTCCAAAGGCTACATTGACAAGTCACAGTTTTACGGTACTCATCCCTTTTGTATTTTCTCTGGAGGTGTTTAAGGGACAAGGTGCTCGGGGACATGGGTTAGTGTTCGGTAGGAATGGTTGGACTCAGTGATCCAGTAGGTCTTTTCCAACCTGGTGATTCTATGATTCTATTGTTTTGTTTTCTACTGGTTTGACCAGTGTAGAAGCCAGGCTGGCTACTCTCTGTTTCCACACTTGGAAGAAACTTTTTTATCACAATCCCTACTTATCACACTAGTAATGGGGCCAGTGTAAAGGCTGATTCATTCATAGAATCATAGAACAACCAGGTTGGAAGAGACCCACCGGATCATCCAGTCCAACCATTCCTATCAAACGCTAACCCATGTCCCTCAACACCTTTTCCACCCGTCTCTTAAACCCCTTCAGGGAAGGTGAATCAACCACCTCCCCGAGTAGCCTGACAGGAGACTTTAAATTTCATATAAAACTTTGTTCTCTACCACATCTCAAATTTAATAATTGAGTTCCTGTTTATTCCATAGCAAAGTATCGTTAGGGGTAAATATATTAAGATGAATCCCCTGAAATGCGTTGGACAGAACAGGTTGCAAGTTGTTTTGTTTTGGGGTTTTTTTTTTTGAGAAAAGATGCGAGTTTATACTTAACACTTAAATCGCGAACCAGTGTGAAAATAATGAAAGAAAACGCCATAGATGTCACCACTGAGCGCATTGAGATTCAGGATGTTTAACCTCACCTAAAGAAAATCTGGAGATATATGAATCACTTGGCTTCGCCACTCTTGGAATTCAAGTACTTTCTTCCTTCTCTGCTCAGAATTTTAGCGAATGTTGCAATGTTCAGCAAATGTTGCAATAGTTTTCTTGAATCGGCCTCTCAAAATAAGGATTTGGAATTTGTCTTTGTGGAATTGTTTACATGATGAGTGCCTGAAATGCAAAATGAAGAAGAGAAAACCATTCTGTGGTAGAGGAAGCAATGACAGAATAAGACACCAGGTGGATGGCAGAGTAGAATCATAGAACAACCAGGTTGGAAGAGACCCATCGGATCATCGAGTCCAACCATTCCTATCAAACACTAACCCATGTCCCTCAGCACCTCGTCCACTCGTCCCCTAAACAGCTCCAGGGAAGGTGAATGCATGTTATGTATTGATCTGCTCATCTTCAAATAAAAGATGATAAATAGAAATATAAAATAAAATCAAATTAGATAAAATAGATAAATAGAAATAAAATCTTTTCTCCTGAACTGAAATGATTTAGAGAATGGAAATAGTACACAGGAATGCACATAACCAGCTAACTAATTATTTCTCTTTAAACTATCTGTGATATTAAACCTTCCCTGTATAGAATCATAGAGTCACCAGGTTGGAAAAGACCCATCGGATCATTGAGTCCCACTCTTCGGACAGTACTGCTGTTAGACATGGAAATCCACAGCACTAGGAAATCAATCCTGCCTCTGTGGGACAAGTAGATCTTGTTTTTCAAGAGAAGCAATTCTCCCTGTAACACAATTCTCCCTGTAACACAAAAATCATATTCCATCTATAGGATGCATCGCCCAGCATTGCTGTCTTCATCTCATTTCTATGTGAGGCTTTGGAGGTTAGTTCCATCCCTCAGATACCTTCCACAGATTGTTGTGGTGTGTCCGGAAGACTGTTCTATATTTGCAGTGGTATTTAATAACTGCAAAGACATAGTGCCAATAAAATGATGGATGGCATTTGACTGGGATGTTTACATTTACTGTCATACTTCTAGCCAAAAAAGCATTGATGCTACTAATCAGAAACTGTGTATCAGAAACGGTGTGAACAGCAGGTCCAGGGAGGTTCTTCTCCCTCTGTGCTCAGCACTGGTGAGGCCGCTCCTTGAATCCTGTGTTCAGTTGTGGGCCCCTCAGCACAAGAAGGATGTTGAGGCTCTGGAGTGAGTCCAGAGAAGAGCAACGAGGCTGGTGAAGGGGCTGGAGAACAGGCCTTACGAGGAACAGCTGAGAGAGCTGGGGGTGTTTAACCTAGAAAAGAGGAGGCTGAGAGGAGATCTCATTGCTCTCTACAAGTACCTGAGCGGAGGTTGTGGAGAGGAGGGAGCTGGGCTCTTCTCCCAAGGGACAGGGGACAGGATGAGAGGGAATGGCCTCAAGCTCCACCAGGGGAGATTTAGGCTAGAGATTAGGAAAAAATTCTTCACGGAAAGGGTCATTGGGCAGTGGCAGAGGCTGCCCAGGGAGGTGGTTGATTCCCCTTCCTTGGAGGGGTTTGAGGGACAGGTGGACAAGGTGCTGAGGGACATGGTTTAGTGTTTGCTAGGAATGGTTGGACTCAATGATCCGATGGGTCTCTTCCAACCTGGTTGTTCTATGATTCTAATCTAACAATTTCCTTCAAAAGGCAAAATAGAGAGACAGAAAATTCCGAACAACTCAAACATTCTGAGTCTTAAAGGAAGCTCTAGAAGCTAAGTAAATTCAGTAAATATATGTAATGCCATGAAACCTTTCCTGCCCCCAAGTTTACTCTTGCGATTGAATATTCAAGTTATGATGTTGATTCCTCCATATTAGAACACAGAACACAGAGAAGACAGGAATTTTGTCCCTTTTTATATTGTTCGGTGAAGCCTAAGCAGCAGCAGCAATTCTCTCAGAAGAGACAAAAGAGACTAAAAACCTGTGCACCTTTCAAATAATTGGCTGTGTGTTTGTGCATGCACAGCAGGCAAAGACTTAATGAAAACTTGAAAAACGTTCACTTCATGCCGTGACGTGGCTTGTAAACAACCAGGTAGGAGAGTTTTGATGGACTCCCTTGTTATACCGGTCCCTGTGCAATTTAATCATGAAGCAAACAGCAAGCGAGTGGCCTCTTACGATGTAGAATGTATTTTCTTGGTTTGAAACGTGTTTTGTACAAGGACTCGATGATCCAGTGGGTCTCTTCCAATCTGGTTATTCTATGATTCTAAGCCAAAGGTTTTTTAGGAAGAGCTGGGACAGGTAATTCCAACCTGCTCACATTGACTCACGCACAGTTTCCTTATAACCTAGAATGGAAGCGCTTGGTTGATATTCAGACCTGTCAAAATGCTAACAAGCATCACTAAGTTTATTACAGAAAAAATAAATTCGCTTTGGCTATGAAAGTTCTTCATCGTTTCTCCCTCCTCTTTTCTTTCATCATAACATTGAGCCTTCATCCCTGTTATAAGAGTTTGTCATTTTTTCAAGAATTCTGTATTTTTCCAAAATACAGCTGAAAATTTAGGTAAGAATATGTTAGAATTGGAAGAAAATTAAAGTTCTGCCTTAAGAACACTTTCTATCTCTCACAAAGTGTATTATCTGCATTTTGAAAAATGGAGTCTATAATGAGAAAAATGTCTGGAGATGACAGATGCCACAGTTAGAGACCACTTGGAAAGTTTTTCCTCAGACTCCTTTTAGAGAAGCACAATTCCTATAGAAATTAGTTTTTATAAGAAATAAGACAAGAGCCGCAATTTTAAATCGGTCTTTCATTTCATTTTAAATTTTAAATCGGTCTTTCTCGTTTCCAATTTTAATTTAAAAATTTAAAACGTGTTTTATTTTGTCTTGGTTAGTCCTGAAAATAAATCACGAATTTCCGTGTTTTTTTTTTTTTTTTTTTTTTTGGGCTTCCTTACAGACATTCATTGCCCGTGATACAAAGTTTAGTTTGACGTGTAGGTGCATGTGACGGATAATTCAAGGTTCTTTCCTGTGGAGAAAATGATATTAAATGAAGCAGAGGGAGCAAATCACCACTGGAAATTAATTCTGAACCTGTGCGTGTGGAAAGTGAGAGGTTTCCTGTTATTTACCTCAAAGCTCGTGTTATGTAACTTTAAAGAACTCAAGTTTCATGTATTCTGAAGCTAAAGCAAAAACTGAATGTTCATCTGGTCAGATTTCATTACTAATAACAAGTTTAACTGGGGATTCATTGCTAGAGAATAAAGTACATGGCAAATGCTCCTTATCCTTTTAATTTCATAGAATCATAGAACAACCAAGTTGGAAGAGACACACCGGATCATCGAGTCCAACCATTCCCATCAAACACTAACCCAATATTACTGTAATTCAGCTACAGTATCGATACAGTCACTATGTTAAGTTGTTGTTTGCCTGAGTTAATTGCTTATTTCACAAAATAGGACTATGACTCTCTGGGCCCCTCAGCACAAGGATGTTGAGGCTCTGGAGCGAGTCCAGAGAAGAGCAACGAAGCTGGGGAAGAGGCTGAAGAAGGAGTGTCTGAGAGTGATTTTTCAAATCTAGTGAAATTAGGCATTTCAAGTTTCCTCCAAGAATGTAATCATCTCTATTCAGCGATTTGGCACAGCGAAGAGTGGGGATAATACACCTTCCACCATCCCGTCTGTTCCCAAAATGCGGCTCTTGGTAGGCTGCTTCCCCCGAATTGTATAAGCATCTTCGTTATGCTTCTGAAATCTTCTGCATCTTTGCTGACATCGCTTAAAGATGTGCTAATTGCTGCCAGTTGCTGTAAGACTGGACACCTGTGATCTTGGAATTAGGCAGAGACAACCGCTTCGTTCAATGTAGGACACTGAGCAGGCAGCAGATGGTAATGAGCTTCAGTCCATACCAAGCTGGGCAGGATCCACACCATCCAGCTAGAGGTGGAGGACGCAAAAATCCTTTGGCTAATCCCGCGAGGCAGACGTTCTCCCTCATAATGTCTTTCCATAAGATGATGTGCTTTAAGTGTTGCAACCTCAGCTCCATGAATAAACATGATTCCGTGTCCTGACTATAGGATTTCACTAATCTATTTATTAGTTCCCATTTCAAGGAAAGTGATAACGATGTGTTTTCACGTAAAGCAATTCGAAGGTATTTTTAACAGGGGATATGACTTAGATCATAGAATCATAGAACAACCAGGTTGGAAGAGACCCATCGGATCATCGAGTCCAACCATTCCTATCAAACACTAAACCATGTCCCTCTGGACCTCATCTACCCGTCCCTTAAACACCTCCAGGGAAAGTGAATCAACCACCTACCTGGGCAGCCTATTCCAATGCCCAATGACCCTTTCCCTGAAAAACCTCCTCCTAATCTCCTTTAAGGGAGTTGCAGAGAGCAATGAGGTCTCCTCTCAGCCTCCTCTTCTCTAGGCTAAACCCCCCCAGCTCTCTCAGCCGCTCCTCATAAGGCCTGTTCTCCAGCCCCTTCACCAGCTCTGTTGCTCGATTATAATTACAGAGCATTATCCTGTACTTTTAATGATTTTGCTCTTTAGAAAAGCGAACAGCGACAAACATTTTGCATAAAGTTATTATCTTGCTCTCGCAACACGATACTGACTTCCTTCTCAGGTGGTGGTGTCACCACAGCTGTAGGATCAGGGGCTCGTGTCTCATACGAAGGTAAAAAAAGGACGAATGAATATTTACTATTACATCTGTAGGACCCGAAATACCTCTCCTTCCTGATTCACCTTCCCTGGAGGGGTTTAAGGTGCGGGTAAGTGAGGTGTTGAAGGACATGGTTTAGTGTTTGATAGGAATGGTTGGACTCGATGATCCGATGGGTCTCTTCCAACCTGGTTGTTCTATGATTCTATGATTCTGTTCCTTAATTACAATATTTGAGTCTTCATGCAGTTTAAAGTAAAACCAAAGCTGAATGTGTGAAGATTTTACTGCATTGGGTTTTTTTAAGTATTTATAGTTCCTGGCGCCGTGTGTCTAAAATAGAAAATTAAATCTAGTGCTATAGCAACAACAAATCTATGAAACGGTAAAAGCAAGCGGTCCTTGTCCTGTGTATTCGACAGACAAGAAAGATAAAATGGAAGATGTGGCAAATGCAATTTCGTTCCTTAGAGTAAAGGCAAAAAAAAAAAAAAAAAAAGGGCAGAAGTTGTGACACGTCTGCTCTGCAAGGAGCTGGTCTACGTCCTTATGTGAAAAATAGATAATCGGGCAGTAGTAGATAAGGGAGCATGGCAGGCAGGTCTTCAGCCTTCTGTACCTACAGCTTTGCAGGCATGAAGTTTGGTAATGGGGGAAGTAGCAGCATCTGTGGACTCTGTAGAATCATAGAATCACCAGGTTGGAAGAGACCCACCGGATCATCAAGTCCAACCATTCCCATCAAACACTAACCCATGTCCCTCAGCACCTCGTCCACCCGTCCCTTAAACACCTCCAGGGAAGGTGAACCAACCAGGTTGGAAGAGACCCACCGGATATGTATCAATATCATATCAAAATTTCATCTCTTTTTTTTTTTTTTCTCAGCTGCTGTATAAACTCTTCTTCTAAGAAAGCTACTTGGTTGAGCAGTTTTTACAATTTTTTTCTCAAAGTACGTTAAGGAAGCTAGGTGCGCTTTCCAAACCCTGTGGCTTTAGCTGGTGTAGAAATTAAGAAAATCATTGATAGCAGTAAAATCTCACATTAATTAGATTATATGAATCAATCCTCTGTACTGAGCTCTAACTGAGAGGGAGGTGAACTATCTTAGTGTTTGATAGGAATGGTTGGACTCGATGATCCGGTGGGTCTCTTCCAACCTGGTGATTCTATGATTCTGTGATTCTCCTCTTTAATTCTTCTAGGTGACCTTATATCAACAATCCTCATAGATCCCGTCCTGTGAAAGGTACTTGAGAAAAGCAAGAAAGTAAAAATTGTAAGTGCTAGTGTGTTATAAAAGTGAGATAGAATAGGAAAAGTTTAGGGATCATAGATTTACAGCCAGATAGCTAGAAATATTAGTCCTTTCATAACATTAGATTATTGCTGTTATCTCTCAGGTAAATGCTTGTACTTCTTAGATGTTTCATCACGCTGTGTACATGAAACCCCTCGAGGGGTTTAAGGGACGGGTGGATGAGGTCCTGAGGGACATGGGTTAGTGTTTGGTGGGAATGGTTGGACTTGATGATCTGGTGTGTCTCCTCCAACCTGGTGATGCTATGATTCTATCACAGCACTCACTGACATCACCACCACCCCTCCCTTCACATCTTTCCTGTAGACCCCCTTTAAAAGTACTTGCCTTACAAGGCTGCTGTTGTATTGGCAGCTTGTCAATGTAAAAGGTATTTTAAATGCTCTTATAGTGATTAATTGTGATTATCTGGGACGTGGGTTAGTGTTTGATAGGAATGGTTGGACTCGATGATCCAGTGGGTCTCTTCCAATCTGGTTGTTCCATGATTCTGTGATTCTACGAATGGTAATGAACAATAAAATCTATTTTGAGATAGTTATTCACTGTTAGGGGAACTAACTAAAGAACTTCTATGTTAAGACTGATTTTAAAACCAAAACAAACAACAGCTACTAAACCCAAACACTTGTTTATTAGTTTTTTTTAAAGAATTTGTGCCAGTTTTCTAGCTGAAGGTAGAGGGTTTGGTCTGCTTTAAGGGGGTACCTGAACTAGGACTTGGCAAACTTTTCCTCAGCCTTACTTTTCTTCAGCTTTCAGCAGTAGAGCCCTGACAATGTTTGAGAAATTGATATGTTGCTATGGAAACGGCTGTGATGCCACCAGTTCAGCATTTATGCTTCATTTCCAGATCTAGTGCAAAGAGATAAAGGAGGGAAGGATCTCTGCACTACTGTATCTGTACAAGGGAAAAAAAAAAACCCCAAAAATACACCAAACCTTGTTATTAGTGATGAGTTAATTGAGTTGGTTTTAATACTTCAGGACTCAATGGTTGGATTCCGTGATCCAGTCGGTCTCTTCCAACCTGGTTGTTCTATGATTCTATGACATTTAACCCTTTTTTTTCTATAAGCAATCAGCTAAGCACTTGTCTGAATTTTGAGAGGCTCGGATTCTGTACCTGATGGACTCGATCTGGTGGGTCTCTTCCAACCTGATGATTCTATGATTCTATGAAACTATTTCAGCTCAGGAATTAGGGCTCTGGACAGAGATGTCGAATTAAGCAGAGCTTATATAACTACCCTCTCGTTCTACCTTTTCGGTTCTCATTAAACAGGGTGATTGTTCTCCCGTAAGCTGTAAGCACAGGTTCTTCTCGCAGAATTCAAGAAATTAGCAACGTCATGGAGGAAGAACTGATTTTTAGGGGTTGTCCACTATGGCTTCAAGAGCTACTTCTAATGTAAAGTGTGTACATGAGTCATTTGCTAGGAGTGGTTGGACTCGATGATCCGATGGGTCTCTTCCAACCTGGTTGTTCTATGATTCTATGATAACTCTCCTCTTGGGTTTCCCTGACTGGTAATGATGAACCATTGGTCTTTCCAGGGGTAGTTAGAGGGGTTTTTTGTGGACAACCATCCTGGCCTTCAGCCCTGATGCCAGGTGCCTCAAAGTAAAGTGAGTAGCTGAGCATCTCACGAGGTCACAAGTGCGTTTCCTTGGACCTTTCTTTCTCTTCCACATCATAGTCGTGGTTTCTTGAATAGTTTCAGGTTCGGATGTGAAATTCTCGGTCTAATCACTGAGGTATAAGCTGCCGTTTCCACTGGCAAAATTCCCTTATTTTTAGACTGGGACCATCTGGGAGTCTTCTTCGGAAGAGAAATGTTGATTATTTCATTCTGCCTGAAAGGTGATTCTTCAATGAGACAAGATTAAAAAAATAATAGTTCTTTTTTCCTTCTCATTCTCAGAAATCAAATGAGTTTGTCCAGTTTGAATTTGATTGTGCAAAACTGCTTCCCTGAGGTGTGGGGAATAGACACACGTGAAGAAAAAAAACCAGAACAGACATAAGGTGACATGAAGACTATAGCAAATCTCTCTTTATTTATATATTTACCACTGTCATATTTTCTTAAAGGAATCTACATTCGGGGACTGAAAATGGGAAATGGTTTTTTTTAAACTTATATCACTTTCCGTGCATCTGACAACCTATCGATATCCTGAAGCAACTTGCTGTTCTTGCCTTCAGGATTCCTTGTAGTTGTTTAGATGAAAAATGAAACAGTCAAAATCTAGTTATTCGTCCTGGGTGTCCTCACACAAAAAGTTTTGCTTTTTAATTGCAGGTGACATGCAGGATATTAGCTTTCGGGAATGCTTAGAAGCAAGTTCTTTTCTATTCGAGCAGTAATTAATATTTGTGGAGTCACACCCGTCTCAGACAGTTATGACTCCTGGATTGGTGATGAGAATGTTAGAAATTTTAGTTTGCAGATGACACCGAGCTGGGTGGAGGTGTGGATCTGCTGGAGGGTCGGGAGGCTCTGCAAAGGGACCTAAACAGGCTGGATCCATGGGCTGAGTCTAATAGGATGAGGTTTAACACGGCCAAATGTCGGGTCCTGCACTTGGGGCACAACAACCCTGAGCAGCTACAGACTGGGAGAAGTCTGACTGGAAAGCTTCCTGGAGGAGAAGGACCTGGGGGTGTTGATCAACAGCGACTGAGCATGAGCCAGCAGTGTGCCCACGTGGCCAAGAAGACCAATGTCATCTTGGCTTGGATCAGAAATGGTGTGAGCAGCAGGGCCAGGGAGGTTCTTCTCCCTCTGGAGTCAGCACTGGTGAGGCCACTCCTTGAATCCTGTGCTCAGTTGTGGGCCCCTCAGCACAAGAAGGATGTTGAGGCTCTGGAGAGTGTCCAGAGAAGAGCAATGAAGCGGCTGAAGGGGAACAAGCCTTCTGAGGAATGTCTGAGAGAGCTGGGGGTGTTTATCCTGGAGAAGAGGAGGCTGAGGGGAGACCTCATTGCTCTCTGCAACTACCTGAAAGAAGGTTGTGGAGAGGAGGGAGCTGGGCTCTTCTCCCAAGGGACAGGGGACAGGATGAGAGGGAATGGCCTCAAGCTCCACCAGGGGAGATTTAGGATGAACTTTAGGAGGAAGTTTTTCATGGAAAGGGTCATTGGTCATTGGAATAGGCTGCCCAGGGAGGCGGTTGATTCCCCTTCCCTGGAGGTGTTTAAGGCACAGGTAGATGAGGTCCTGAAGGACATGGTTTAATGTTCGATAGGAATGGTTGGACTCAGTGATCCGATGGGTTTCTTCCAACCTGGTTGCTGGTTGTTCTATGTTTCTATATTGCTATTAACAAATAGATGGATACTGTTCATAGTAAAAAGGAATTCCAGTCATGTGCAACAGTGGAAGCAGCAGTAAGAGGTAATTGTAATTGTAGAGAAAAATAGAATTCCCTAAAAAAAAAAAAATTTCCCTGCAAATACGCCTGATGTTCCATTATGAGTCAACTCCGTTTATGTAATTTTATTCATTTATAAAGGCTTAGAGCTTAAACCCATCATAAAGCAGGAGTGAACTTGTTTGAGATGATGTCTGAGAGATATTAAAAGTCCAGCAGGGCACACTTCAAAAGTCTTGAGGCAAAACAATAGGAAGCAGGGGCTGGTTAATTTGGAAGGTAGAGGAGCCGAAAGAGAAATGACACACCATGTGCTGACTGAGAAGAATGAGAGTTGGATCCTCCTGGAGAGAAATAGGACAAAAGGCTGTGACATCAAAGGGTAGGATGGTGCAGCATCCTTTAGCTGCTGAGTGTTGCAGTGGCTCTCTTGCTGTGACCTGATGCTGGGACTTCCCTGGTGAACGTTGATTGAACTACAGTTTCTGCACTTGAACAGATCTTCCCGCTGATAGATTCATGTATGTTAAAAATTCCAAAGCCACTAGAAGGATGTACTAAAACAAGTACATCCTTGTACTTTGGATGTCAAAGGGAAAAATTTGGAGCCAAAGGGAAAAATTTGGAGCCAAAGGCAAAAATTTGCCCATAGAAGAATTAAAATTTCAGCAGGAGCAAGGCTTATAAAGAAAATCGTAGTAAAACCAAGCTCTCCAAAGCATGATAGTTGCCTATTAGCCATTGGACACCCACAAAAACAACAGTTATAACCATGAAATATTTAGTTTGGTTTTTTTTTCTTTGCTGCTTCCCAGGAAGAATTTTTTTTCTATCCAAGTGAGCCAGTACCATGAAGGGCAATAAGAAAAACTGCCTGACTTGAAATGTCCCCTTGGCTATAAATAGTGTGACAGGGGAAGAAAGAGATCAAAAAGTAGCAGACACCTATTTCATGGCTTTCTACAGCTGAGGGAGGCAGAGCTCAGCGACTCTCAAATTTCCTGTCATTCATCTGTGTCCAAATCTTACCGAAGTATTTTAAGTGCTTTAAAACAGAAAAGGGACTATTTGTAATAATTGTTCTCTTCAGTGCTGAACTTTGATCTCTCTGTAAACTGGTAAGAGTTTACTGGCCCATGTAACTCTTCCCTGGATTGATTCCTAAGGGGCTGGAAATACAACTGAATTTTGAGTCCTATTTACGATGTAAATATATCTATAAACCTCTGGGTGAATGACCAGAAAATATATTGATTAACATGCGGAGAAGGAAGTTTATCTCCTGCAGTCAGCGTATATCCTCTGATATGTATAGATGGTATAAATATAAACACCACCTCTCAAACTCTGAATCATCCAGAGAGGATGCCTGGGATGATAAGTGGTCATTTATATAATTCCAAACTGATTTTTTTTTGTCCTGCTGTCTCGCTTTAGGCTGGAGATTAGGAGGAAGTTTTTCACACAGAGGGTCATTGGGCATTGGAACAGGCTGCCCAGGGATGGGGTTGATTCACCTTCCCTGGAGGGGTTTAAGAGACGGGTGGACGAGGTGCCGAGGGACATGGTTTAGTGTTTGATAGGAATGGTTGGACTCGATGATCCAGTGGGTCTCTTCCAACCTGGTGATTCTATGATTCTATGAATTTCTGGCTGTGTCATTGTTTATAAGTAGCCGCTAGACTTTCGGCTTAAGCTCAGTGAGATACTTGAGAATTTTCAGGCAGAATTTCATTAAAAATATTGCAGGTTGTGGGATTTTCCTGCTAGATGCCTGCTAAAACTGTCGTGATCAAGTTTTCGTTGTGCTTTATTCTGAGGTTTAGCTCAGAGGGACTTGGGTTAGTGATTGGTGGGAATGGTTGGACTCAATGATCCATTGGGTCTCTTCCAACCTGGTGATTCGGTGATTCTATGATTCTATGAATGATTGGACTCAATGATCTGGTGGGTCTCTTCCAACCTGGTGATTCGGTGATTCTGTGATTATTTGTCATTTACTCCGAGGCCAGACACAAATCAAGCAGTTACTAGTTTTCCTCCCGACAGAATCACTGAACTCAGTCTTGCCAAAGCCAAAAAAAAAAAAACGAACAGTGGCTACTGAAAACCGGATTTCTTTAAATAAACATAACCTCAGTTCAGATACAAATGATAAATTTTGCTCGTCTGAGTTCATTGTAAGGTGTCCTTCTGGCCTTTCATTGCCCTGCTGGCAGTTCAAAGCAAAGCAATGATGAGGTTTTGAGCTGTTGAACACGTTTTGATAGGGAACGGTTGGACCCGATGATCCGGTGGGTCTCTTCCAACCTGGTTGTTCTGTGGTTCTATGATTTCGCAGGAATACAACATGTCCAGAACTGTATCTCCTGTATTTCCTTCAGAAAGTAAAGAAGTGTTTATACACACAGTGGTTGAGTTCGTATAGGAGGAGTTAGAAAATGACTATGATGTGCTTTGATTTCACAGAACTCTCTAATAATAAAATAAATCTTTTTATGGATTGCGTGTACAGCCTGTGAATGTAACACCATAAATTATAGTATATTATGAGCGTCTGTATCAATCTCTAATGGTATGTTATGGCAGCCGAAAGATGACGTACGTGTGCTAGAACTGGGTGAATCGTCCCTAACGATCTCTCTCTAACCCTCCTAATTCTCACTGGCTGCAGTCAAGCCCCACAAGGATTGATCTAATTGGAGATGAAACAGTTTCTGGCAGACGTTTCTGCATGTCTTCCATTCCTGACTTGAAATACCAGCAGATTCGCAGATGTGGTAAATAATAATAATAATAATAATAATTTTAAAAAATGCTCTCAGAAGTCATAGAATCAGAGAACAACCAGGTTGGAAGAGACCCATGGGATCATCGAGTCCAACCATTCCCATCAAACACTAACCCATGTCCCTCAGCACCTCGTCCACCCGTCCCTTAAACCCCTCCAGGGAAGGAGATTCAACCCCCTCCCTGGGTAGACAGGAAAAACCACTTGTTTCTGGGACACTTTAATTTCCAAGACTGAAACCTAAGAAGCTGAAGTGCAGGTGAGATGGCAAGACTTGTTACAACAGTGCTTGCTTTTGTCTTTTTAATGCAAAATGTTAGTAATTCAAGTATGTTGATTGCAACAATAAGGTGTTTCATTTGGTTTGTGGGTTTGGTTTTTTTTTTCCTATTTACTTAACAATAGCTTATGTCTTGCTCTTCATCTTGCTCTTTATCCAGTCGTGAATGGTTTTGTCTTCCCGTTTTCCACTTGGGCCTTTTTACAGACAATAATTATTTTTCAGTTTCTCTTCAATTTTTACTTGAATGCATGGCAAGTGTAGTTCCGCCGAAACTGAAAGGTTTTACCCCTCATCATCATCTAGTGGTTGATGGGAATGGTTGGACTCGATGATCCAGTGGGTCCTTTCCAACCTGGTGATTCCATGATTCTGTGATCTCTTCCTTTAGCCCTCATCATCAATTAGTGGTTGATAGGAATCGTTGGGCCTGATGATCCAGTGGGTTCTTTCCAACCTGGTGATTCCATGATTCTGTGATCTCTTCCTTTAGCCCTCATCATCAATTAGTGGTTGATGGGAATGGTTGGACTCGATGATCCAGTGGGTCCTTCCCAGCCTAGTGATTCCGTGATTCTATGATCTCCTCTTCTTTTAGCCCTCATCATCAATTAGTGCTTGATGGGAATGGTTGGACTCGCTGATCCAGTGGGTCCTTTCCAACCTAGTGATTCCGTGATTCTATGATCTCCTCTTCTTTTAGCCCTCATCATCAATTAGTGCTTGATGGGAATGGTTGGACTCGCTGATCCAGTGGGTCCTTTCCAACCTAGTGATTCCGTGATTCTATGATCTCTTCTTCTTTTTCCTAAGCATGCGCAGAAAAGTCAAAAAGTGGTGGGTGCCAAAGCAATGGTTAAGGAGGAAGTTTTTCACGGAAAGGGTCATTGGGCATTGGAATAGGCTGCCCAGGGAGGTGGTTGATTCCCCTTCCCTGGAGGTGTTTAAGGGACGGGTGGATGAGGTCCTGAGGGACATGGGTTAGTGTTTGATAGGAATGGTTGGACTCGATGATCCGATGGGTCTCTTCCAACCTGGTTGTTCTATGATTCTAGGAACTGTTTTTAATTTTCTTACTATGAATGCTACGTTCTTTAATTCGTGAGTCAAGATTATTTTAGCTGCATCTTCTTGCATTTCTCTCACCCACTCCATAAAGCCAATATTCATTCCTCATACAGATAACGAGCGCGGCAAATGCGAACATTTTCACGTGTCGCTGCTTTTTTCCTGCACACACACTGCAGATGTCTCGTCTAATAGGACAGGACTGCACGAGGAGAGGCAGAGAAGAGAAATCAACTCTCCTTTCCTGCAGTTAGCGAAATGTCAATGCAGAGCTGCATAATATTATGCAGATGTCGTCCTGGGAGAACCATTTAATGGGTTACGCTAGCGAAAAAAAAAACCCATAAGTCATGCTTCGGTGCCCATCCTGGTCAGTGGTGGCTTCTGTTAGTAACTAGGAGCTGACTCACTGCTGCTTCTCTCCAGGGAGAAATGTTTCTAGAGCCGGTGGCAGAAAATTATGTGCTTTTTTTTTTTTTTTTAATATACCCAAGAAAACAATTGCCGTTTGGACCGTCTGTTGGGTCGAGACGGATTTCAAAGCAGCTGAAGTGGTTTGGAAAAGCGTCGTAACTTTCTTTTTTTTTGCCGTTATTAAAAAAAAAAAAAAAAAAGAGAAAGATGGGGGTTTCGTTTGTGTTTTCTTTAAACGTGAGGCAGAATTTCTGGAATAATATATTAGAGACGTATCAATTAAAACGCCAGACGGCGTTTTAATTGATACGTCTCTAATATATTATTCCAGGAGCGACGACTGGCAAAGCTTTCTTAGCTGCAGCTGCGGATAAAAAAAAAGCATCTGTTGTGAATGACTAGGCAAAAAGCTGTAGAAATCTCCGGAAAACGCAACATCGTGTGTAAGATTCCCACTGTCAACTAATAATATTGGATTGTTTTAGGAAAAGGGATCGATTTTTCCTTTTTTTAGTAAAAAATTTCGTGGATTTCCAGTAATATGCCTTTTAATGGATTTATTATGAGCAACTGTGGCCACAATAAGGCAGAACTGTATGATATGAACATGGAGATAAATGATCAGTCCAGAGGCCAAACTTTATTACATGTTAGTCAAGAATAATTTAAAAGTAAGTTTAAAAGTTTAAGTTTAAAAATGCTGAGGGGTGAATTCAGCAGAAGAAGGAACAAGAAGATTATGCGGAGATTTTTAACATTAATTGACCTATTGCTGTGTTTCAGCTGAAATAAAAATAAATTTAAAAGTGACCTCTGAGGATTAGCTGAAATGGAGCATCCCTGGGAGTAGAATTTCTGACTGGGAAGGTTCCAGAAAGATTTGGGGTGATAAGATTAGAATGTTCCAGACCTGGAATCTTTCCCTCGCTGGTGAGTTGAGGCTGCTCTGAGTCCATCCTGAGGAGAGAGCAGTCTCTCTTCCTTCAAGTTCTATTTTAAATAGTTGTTTTTAGAAAGAGGGGATATTAAAAACTGGAGGAACAATGCTGGGCTACAAGATTTTATGCTTCAGCTTTGAGTCTGCAGCAATAGGTCATGGTTTTTACAACTTTTTACCTGAGTAAACTTAGGGATTCATTGCTAAATCTTATGGTCTCTCCCGTGTGCTTATGCTTCTCGGTGCTGGTCTGTATTTGCCGACAAGTTGTTGGTATAATGGACCTTATAACATAATATAACATAATCTTAGCCTCACTGCCAGGTTAAAGGTTGTGCTCAAGCTTAGTAAAATGACCTGTGAGACACAGAGTAAGGGAAACTGGAAGGTGAGAAGTTTTGTATTTACAGATCTGCTTGCAGACTCTTACTGTTTTGATGGGCATGTTGGCAGTAGAAACATGGACGGTTTGTTGCACTACTTTAGAATATAAATAACATACAACTACCTGAAAGGAGGTTGTGGAGAGGAGGGAGCTGGGCTCTTCTCCCAAGTGACAGGGGACAGGACGAGAAGGAATGGCCTCAAGCTCCACCAGGGGAGATTTAGGCTGGACATTAGGAGGAAGTTTTTCACAGAAAGGGTCATTGGGCACTAGAACAGGCTGCCCAGGGAGGTGGTTGAGTCACCTTCCCTGGAGGTGTTTAAGTCACAGGTAGAAGAGATGCTGAGGGACATGGTTTATTGTTTGATAGGAATGGTTGGACTTGATCTGAGGGGTCTCTTCCAATCTATGATTCTGTGATTCTGTGAAAAGGTAACCTAAACCTAGCAGGTACTTAATGCTGCCTTTCTGGGGCTTAAGGTAAGACTTGGTGTTGATTGCCCTCAACCTAAACCTCTTATTCACTGAGCAGTGAGGGCTCCTCCAAGAATCCCTTCAGAGTCCTTAAACAATCAAACACTTGGCATTTCTTCCAGAATAAATGTGTGAGAAACAGACTCTTCAGTCTCCCAGGAAGCACTAAACATTACTGCAGACAATACTGCCAGTGGTTCTCATTCTTTCTCTGTTGTTAAAAGAGCTGATGAGCTGATTCCTTTCACAATGGGCACCCCAATTATCTGAGGGCTTCTGAAGTCTTTCAGAAGTTTTGATTACCGGGATAAAAGCTGTCTCCCTTCCTGAATAATTGAGGAGGCTTCTGTAGAACAATGAAAGGCAAATGTTTGTTTGCTGTGTGCTCACCTATTTATTCATATTTCAAGATAAATTCACACGCTAATGCTTTTTTTCCAACACTGAGATACAACCTGTGGGTGTGTTTAATCAGATGAAATGCTGCTGAGGTGAAGTGGAGCTGTGTCTGTGTATAACCAGCTTTAAAAGTAGGTTTTTTAAAAGATTCCAAATGCAAGGATGTACCTTGGTGTATGAAGGTACCAAATCAGGAGGAATATTTGAGCCATTCTCAAGCTCCTCCAGGGGAGATTTAGGCTAGAGATTAGGAGGAAGTTTTTCACAGAAAGGGTCATTGGGCATTGGAATAGGCTGCCCAGGGAGGTGGTTGATTCACCTTCCCTGGAGGTGTTTAAGGGACGGGTGGATGAGGTCTTGAGGGACTTGGTTTAGTGTTTGACAGGAATGGTTGGACTCGATGATCCGATGGGTCTCTTCCAACCTGGTTGTTCTATGAAATGTTTGATTTCATCCCGAAGCTGCAGTTTGGTAAAAAGGCCTTATGAAGAGTTTCCCTGCAGATAACTCGCCCTCTGCCATGGATACTTGGCTGCTTTCATGGGTTCTTTGAGGTCAGAGCCTCCCTCCTGAGCTTTTTGTCAGTCTAGCTGCAAAACCTCAGACTCCATCCTGTCCCACTATAAAAAAAGAGTGAAATTGCCATTCATAGAATCATAGAACGACCAGGTTGGAAGAGACCCACTGGATCATCGAGTCCAACCATTCCTATCAAACACTAACCCATGTCCCTCAGCACCTCATCCACCCGTCCCTTAAACACCTCCAGGGAAGGTGACTCAACCACCTCCCAGGCAGCCTATTCCAATGCCCAATGACCCTTTCCATGAAAAACTTCCTCCTAATCTCTAGCCTAAATCTCCCCTGGTGGAGCTTGAGGCCATTCCCTCTTGTCCTGTCCCCTGTCCCTTGGGAGAAGAGCCCAGCTCCCTCCTCTCCACACCCTCCTCTCAGGGAGTTGGAGAGAGCAATGAGGAGAGAGCATTCAGGAGACGCTGCTCATTTATCACTGGAGGAATCGTATTGGAGTGTGCATTGTATCACCTTTTATCTGGGAAAATATTCTCATCCTCACAGGGAGAAATTAGACTCCCTGGCTTTGCTTCTCCAGTTTTCCATCCGTTAGGTGAGCTTGTGATGGACTGAATCTGATACTCTGCATCCTAACAAACTATGACTGTGCCATATTAAAAAGTAATGGAGTGAAAAAACATACTCTGGACACGGGTGGACAAGGCGCTGAGGGTCATGGGTTAGTGTTTGATAGGAATGGTTGGACTCGATGATCCGGTGGGTCTCTTCCAACCTGGTTGTTTTATGTTCTAAATGAGGGTAAACTCCTTTTACCTCCATCACCAGCCTCGCAAAACTGACGTCATCAGAAAAATTAGGATTCCGTGGTTGTGTTAAAACCCTGTGCGGCTGGTGGTGAGGACTGGAGGTCGATGTGTTTCTCTAAAGAGAAATCTTTGAAGACTGCAAACAGTTCAGGGCACATAATAGAAATAAATAAATCGATATAAGGTTTGAAATTAAGGCAATGTTTTTTTTTACCTTGATAAAGAGCTTCTTAAGAAAATACTTTCTCCAGGGGAAGAGAGATGAACTGAGAATACCCATAAAGTAAAAAAACAAAATAGCTGAGATCCCAGGAGATGTGGAGTATTATAAAGGCGATGCTCTCATTAAATGAATAAATATGTCTCCTTTTGACAGTTGGTGCTATTGCTTTTAGTCAGGTCCAAATAGCATGAATAGCTTGTGAATATGAAAATAATTTGTCACCTGCAAAAGTGGAAGCTTTCGTATCATTTCGTATCACCTTCCCTGGAGGTGTTTAAGGGACGATGGGTGGACGAGGTCCTGAGGGACATGGTTTAGTGTTCGATAGGAATGGTTGGACTTGATGATCCGATGGGTCTCTTCCAACCTGGTTGTTCTATGATGCTATGATTGTGAAGAATAAATGTGGATTAATGAAGAGTTAACTGTGGGAGCAGCTCTCTGGTTTTGTACAATCAGGTTGCAGCACTGCCAAGATGTTATTTGAAGAAAGTATTATCTAATAAAGATGGTTTATGAGGTCCCATAGTGTAATGTCATTTTTTTTTTTGTTCTGGAAATATGATCCTGTCTTTGCTTTCCCCCCCGGGTAAGGTGAAGGAATTTCTGACATAGCAAGTACGATTGCGCAGTTGTAACTTTACAATCTTAGCAGACAAAAAAAACCAACTTCAAAAAATTAATAAATAAATAAAAATTAATATGCTTTGTAAGATCCATCCTTGCAAAGGATTCAATCATATCCTATGTTTTCTGTGGAAATAAACAAACATGTTGATACTGCAATCCAGTGATGAGTTTCTAAAAGAAAACACCTACTCTGACTAATAACGTTGATCTGCAATAACAACAGGATAGTTTCAGCGTCATTAAATCAGAATGTGGCTCGTTTATTAGCCTATTTATTTTAATGACCTTATATTTCATAGAATCATAGACTCATAGAATCACCAGGTTGGAAGAGACCCGCGGGATCATCGAGTCCAACCATTCCTATCAAACACTAACCCATGTCCATGCTTCTTCTTCTCTGTTTAGACACTATCACATTCTCATGTTAGCTCTTCGGGCTCATAGTTCCCTGATTTTTATTATTTTTGTAATTGGAGATGCGTTTGACCAGATCAAATTTTTAAGTATCATTGTTACTTCTTGTGTTGTGTCATTAGGTTATGTAGAATTTCTGAAGAAATAAAGTTTTTTTCCCCACATACGGCCAGTGGAACCAATAACTGGTATTGAGAATTTTTTTTTTGTTGTTTTTCAAGGTATCCTTCAAATAAAAAAAAATGCCATGTGGTGTTTTTAGTGCACGTTACCGGAGAGAATGAAGTAAACAATTTTCATAGATCATGAAACTCGATTAGATATCTAATCCCTTACTTGCAGAATGTAATCTAGAGGATTATCCTTGACCAGCTTCTCTTTGAACAGCGAATGTCTTCTTACTTGATAATTCAGTCTTGATTTTAAATTTCTGCTTATTGCAGTACTACCAGAACACTCAGTAAATAGTCTGTGAAGTACCCTTGTTGCTTAAAAATGCATTTTAAGGAAAACCTAATGTCTTTCTCCTTAAAATCAGAGGATGGTATTAAGGGGGTGTTGTGCTTTCTGGAGGATTTTGATAGGATTTTGACAGGAATGGTTGGACTTGATGATCCGGTGGGTCTCTTCCAACCTGATTGTTCTACGATTCTATGATTTCATTTTTCACTACGTGTTCCCAAACTTTATTACTCCACAAATTTTTTTTTTTTTTCCTTAGAAAGTTTGTCATTGAACTAAGAGAGAGAACTGTGTGGTGTTGCCCATCAATGGTCATAGAGTCATAGAACAACCAGGTTGAAAGAGACCCACTGGATCATCGAGTCCAACCATTCCTACAAATTAAATTACTATAAATCAAATATTCTTGCACATTTGAGACAGCCAGACCAGTGGCAGGATGATCTAAAATCTGAACTTCTGTGTGACACAAGCCAAAGAAAGAATGCCCCTTAACACTTCTTGCCTCCACCCTGATCAGGAGTAAAGCTGTGCACTCACCAAATCAATGTTAAAGACTAATTCATACAAAAAAAAAAACCCAAAACCAGCCCCCAGAACAGCTATTTGTAACCAATTGAAAGCTTTTTCAAGCTAATTCTGGAGTAGAGATCTATGCAGAAGAGAGAAGTCTGGACCTCATTACTCTCTACAAGTACCTGAAAGGAGGTTGTGGAGAGGAGGGAGCTGGGCTCTTCTCCCAAGGGACAGGGGACAGGACGAGAGGGAATGGCCTCAAGCTCCACCAGGGGAGATTTAGGCTGGAGATTAGGAGCAGGTTTTTCACACAGAGGGTCATTGGGCATTGGAATAGGCTGCCCAGGGAGGTGGTTGATTCCCCTTCCCTGGAGGTGTTTAAGACACGGGTGGATGAGGTCTTGAGGGACTTGGTTTAGTGTTTGATAGGAATGGTTGGACTAGAAGATCCGATGGGTCCCTTCCAACCTGGTTGTTCTGTGATTCTGTGAAATTTAAAGATAATCTAGTTGCTAAGGAAAAGCTGCACAAAATGTCTAACAGAAAGATTAATAAATGTTAGTCAAAGTTGTCGATAAATTAAATTTCAGGGCTCTTATAATCTCACAGGAGGGTCAAACTCAAACAAGAATGCATTCTTTTAAGAAGAGGTAATAATCAAAATGTATGTGTAAGGTTTTAGGCATGAAGCTTCTTCAAGTGTTTGTGCAACAGCTTTTTGGGTTGTTCATGGAACAATATACAAAAATCCGTCCTGTGCAAGAGTGCACAGTAAGTGGTCGCGTTGGTTCTTCTTTAAACTTTGTGGGTTTTATTTCTGTGCACACAACCTTCTACCAAGGGCTGATTACTATGCGGTGATAACACACTGGTAAGTGTTGGTTTTTAGTGGTATTGATACTGCATGGAAATAGGAGTACAAATGGGAAAATGTGAAATGCATGGAGTGATTTTGATAGGAACGGTTGGACTCGATGATCCGGTGGGTCTCTTCCAACCTGGTTGTTCTCTGATTCTGTGATTTCTGGAATTACTTTCTCCATTGACAGCCCTATAATTCTTTTCCTATTCAAAGTTCACAGATTTACTTGCATCTCAGGAGTTGACGAATTCGGCATGAAAGAAATTGAAATAAAAAAAAAAATCTACCAAGAACTGACAGTCACTATGTATAAATTGAGAAACTGGGGTTGCTTGTGTAGAAACCTTCCCTGGAGGTGTTTAAGGTGCAGGTGGATGAGGTGCTGAGGGACATGGGTTAGTGTTTGATAGGAATGGTTGGACTTGATAATCTGTTGGGTCTCTTCCAACCTGGTGATTCAATGATTCTATGATTCTATGAAATGATTCATCTCAAAATTTTTCCGTATTTTAACGTAAAAGGCCGTCATTTTAAAATCTGCTGCTAAGTGAATTTTATTATTGTATTTATGTGCTTCTGTCCGCCTTTCAATAAAACAACTCACGTAATCTGTGGATTTTGTTTGCAGATTTTCCGGCGTTGTTGGTTGGTTTTCAAGAAGGCTTCCAGTAAAGGACCCCGGAGACTAGAAAAATTTCCAGATGAGAAGGCAGCGTATTTCAGGAACTTTCATAAGGTCAGTCAAGCCTTTCTCGTGAACTGAAGCACCGTCTGTTCACCATCCTTCCCTGCAAACAGTATTTTCTTCATCTGTCTGGTTTGCGAAACAAGACAGTGAAATTCAGGTTGGAAAACAAGGTTGGAAACCTAATTCTGACACTAATAGCATGATAAATCTGCAAATTTCCAATGCACCTGAGATATCACAGGGTTTTTGAGCACAAACCCCCCTAATACGTGTGAAAACGGGGAGATACAATAAAATGACAGTAGCAAGGATATTGTGTAGCACAATAGGTATATAAATACACATATAGGTATATACCTGTAGGTGTATATTCCTTGATAGGAATGGTTGGACTTGATGATCTGGTGGGTCTCTTCCAACCTGGTGATTCTGTGATTCTATGATCTCCAGGGTCCCTTCCTACCAAGGCTTTTCTGTGAACTGTGAAGTATTTGCCATTAAAGGCATTTTTTCACAGAAAGGGTCATTGGGCGTTGGAATAGGCTGCCCAGGGAGGTGGTTGATTCACCTTCCCTGGAGGTGTTTAAGGGACGGGTGGATGAGGTGCTGAGGGACATGGTTTAGTGTTTGATAGGAATGGTTGGACTCGATGATCCGGTGGGTCTCTTCCCACCTGGTTGTTCCATGATTCTATGATTTAGTCTGACTGTGGTGAAAAATAGTTATGGAAAATCAAATACAATCATGCGATTAAGACAATGTGTATCATTATATGTATGGAAGGTGTATCAATAAACATAAAATTACTTATTCACCTACATAGAATCATAGAATCACCAGGTTGGAAGAGACCCACCAGATCATCGAGTCCAACCATCCCTATCAAAAATCATAAATATAATTCTGTTAAATAGAGGCTTCCTCAATTTTATTTGATTCTCATACCCTTCATACTGTTTTTCTGACTTGAGTTCGTGATGAAAGGTAAAGACCTAATTCTCTAACCTGCTGTTAATAACACTAGTAAAGAAATATTATATGAGCAGATTTTCTTTCCTCATTACAGCGTTTTCCCTTGAAGCTACTCTGAATTTTGGCTGTTGTTGGAGGGATGTTGACCATTTTGACATCGTATGTCCCAGGGAGGGGGTTGATTCACCTTCCCTGGAGGTGTTTAAGGGACGGGTGGACGAGGTGCTGAGGGACACGGGTTAGTGTTTGATGGGAATGGTTGGACTCGATGATCCGATGGGTCTCTTCCAACCTGGTGATTGTGTGATTCTGTTATTTTGATATGGAAATGGAAAGAGGCGTTTTCCCCTGCGCAAGAGCTATAAAATGAAATCAGACAGTAACAAAAATCACGTTATGATGTACCAGGGAGGGCAAGACAGGTTTGTCAGTGTAATTTACTTTCTCTTAATAAAAGGAGATTAAAGACATGAAGTCTTATGAATACTAACTTCCATCTAATGTTTTGATTTGCTTATAGTGAGGGAGGCTTTGCGATGTAAACAGGGAGCAATTTATTATGAAAATTGACACAAAGCTATCTAATTTTTGCTTCGCGGAAGGAAAATTTGAAATTCAAATCGACGGCTGACGAAGGTTATTAAAAGCGCATTAGATTTTAAAACATAGCAAAGTGTAATTGTCGTAATAGAGAGTCAAAATAAATTTATCCCCAATGACAATTAAGCTAAGAGAATTTTCATATTAGCAGGTAACAAGTTTCGGTTAATTTTAGAAGCAAATGAAAATATTTCAGAAATTGTTAAAATATTAGAACTTATCTTTTATACAAAATTATAATCTTTCATTTTCCTGTTTTTCAATTTTCAGTTTTTCTGTTGCTCACAGTGTTTGATTTTTGTCTCTCTATTTCATTTTCCTCTTTTGTATTTCTCTCCTGAGAATGCTGGACTGTTTTCAGTCTATATATACTCACACAGGTACAAACAAACTGAATTTAGGTTAATTTAAACACGCGATTTTCATTCTATATCTTTTCTTTTTTCATCTAGTTCATGAATTTTTCTGCTGAGCATCATAAATCTTATAGGTAATATCATAGAATCATAGAACAACCAGGCTGGAAGAGACCCATCGGATCATCGAGTCCAACCATTCCTATCAAACACTAACCCATGTCCCTCAGCACCTCATCCACCCGTCCCTTAAACCCCTCCAGGGAAGGTGAATCAACCACCTCCCTGGGCAGCCTATTCCAATGCCCAATGACCCTTTCCGTGAAAAACTTCCTCCTAATCTCTAGCCTAAATCTCCCCTGGTGGAGCTTGAGGCCATTCCCTCTCGTCCTGTTCCTTGGGAGAAGAGGCCATCACCCTCCTCTCTATAACCTCTTCTCAGGGAGTTGTAGAGAGCAATGAGGTCTCCCCTCAGCCTCCTCTTCTCCAGGCTAAACACCCCCAGCTCTCTCAGCCTTTCCTCATAAGGTCTCTTCTCCAGACCCCTCACCAGCCTCGTTGCTGTTCTCTGGACTGGTCCTGTTAATACTTCCTTCGGAATATCTACCTTTAATATATATGTTATATATATGTATTTTAAAACAGCATCAAAATGCCACTTTTGGTGTTGTTGGATTGGGATGGGGCTTATTTATAAAGATGCTGAGGTGTATTTACGCCTTTTAAAAATCAAAGGGTGTAAAGTTTTCTGAATAATGCTAATTATGTAGTGAGTTTGTATTTATTGTTTTAATTCTAATTGGTTTACTGTTTGATAGGAATGATCCGGTGGCTCTCTTCCAACCTGGTTGTTCTATGATTCCATGAATCTTTTTTAAAAAATAAGCCCAAACAATTTGGGTTAGTGGATATCTCTGTGGTCGGATGAGGATGCCTCATATGCCTATTTTATACTTATTTAAAAGGGTCACTGGGCACTGGCAGAGGCTGCCCAGGGAGGGGGTTGAGTCACCTTCCCTGGAGGTGTTTAAGGGACGGGTGGACGAGGTGCTGAGGGACATGGGTTAGTGATTGATGGGAATGGTTGGACTCGATGATCCAGTGGTTCTCTTCCAACCTGGTGACTCAATGATTCTGTGATTCTATGAAATGGTATTAGAGAGCACTGTGATTTTTTATATGACAACTGTTGTCTATGAAAATTCCCTTTGCAGTACGAAGGTATTTCTTTTGCAGTATCTATTTAAAAATCCTAATTAAAATGGTTTTTTTTTTAAGGGAAGAGGTCCACGTGCACACGAACTGATCGTGTTTTAACTGTTGCTTTCAAACACCAGGCTACCAACCAATACCAGAATAATCTCGGTAGACTGTTTGATTTTTATGCATTGGGCAGTGGTTCAGTCCTGGCAATATTACAGCAGCACAGTCTGAGGGAAAGTGAAGTAACTTGGCTTGGCAAAAGCTCTGCTCAGCTTATTAAAGGTAGCTGGGAGCAACCAGGTTGGAGGAGACTCATCGGATCATCGAGTCCAACCATTCCTATCAAACACTAAACCATGTCCCTCAGCACCTCGTCCATCCGTCCCTTAAACTCTTACAGGGAAGGTGAATCAACCCCCTCCCTAGGCAGCCTATTCCAATGCCCAATGAGCCTTTCTGTTAAAATTTTTTTCCTAATGTCCAGCCTGAACTTCCCCTGGTGGAGCTTGAGGCCATTCCCTCTTGTCCTGTCCCCTGTCGCTTGGGAGAAGAGCCCAGCTCCCTCCTCTCCACAACCTCCTCTCAGGTAGTTGTAGAGAGCAATGTGGTCTCCTCTCAGCCTCCTCTTCTCCAGGATAAACACCCCCAGCTCTCTCAGCCGTTCCTCATAAGGTCTGTTCTCCAGACCCCTCACCAGCCACGTTGGTCTTCTCTGGACTCGCTCCAGAGCCTCAACATCCTTCCTATGGTGAGGAATCTGGGTACCTCAGTGGTAGCTCATATAGAAGTGAGCAGTACTGATACTTAGCAACACTTAGAAATAACGAAGACTTAGAGAATCATAGAATCACCAGGTTGGAAGAGAGCCACCGGATCATCAAGTCCAACCATTCCTATCAATCACTAACCCATGTTCCTTAGCACCTTGTCCACCCGTCCCTTAAACCCCTCCAGGGAAGGGGACTCAACCCTCTAGGGAAAGAGAGTATTAGGGTAACAATTCAGATTTTATCTTTCTTTTACATTTATTTAAATTTTGAAAAATGAAAAGACAGTTCTTTTATTCTGTATTCCGTCTAAATTTACCTATTGCCATCTGTGTTTTCTAAAAATGCTGAAGATACTTAAACTTTTAAAAATCTCAATTTCATCTTGAACACAAGAAGAAATTATTCACTATCCCTTTCAGTAAATTCTTCAGTATCATATTCAGTGTCATGTACAGAAATTATTCAGTATCTGCTCTCAGACCTCTGCATATTTCTTTGCATCAAACTTTGCTTATACCCTGATTTTTTTAATATATAGATTCACTCTGTCCTTCTTTTTTTGCTTGTATTATTAGCTGCTTTTTCAGTTAACAGATGAGATTCTTACCGGTGTTAGAGGAGTGGTTTCCACTTAGTGCTGACAGGAAGGAACAGTCATTTGGTAGTAGTTTCTTCATCCCTTATTCCTCTGAAATAACAGCTGGAGACCTGTCCCAGAGGCTTAACGTGGACGTCGATATGCTACTTCTTGGCAAAATTCCTGGAGAGTGGCGTTACCATAACAACACATCTTCTTCCAAGGATAAATGCACATGCGGAGAGAGGGAAAACTCTTCTGCTTCCTTTGTGAATCAGTTTTGCTTCTACATGATCCATTATTTCACTTTTCTGCTCTTGAGGTGTCTCTTCTTCCTCCTAGAATCATAGAATCACAGAACAACCAGGTTGGAAGAGACCCACCGGATCATTGAGTCCAACCATTCCTATCAAACACTAACCCTCAGCACCTCATCCACCCACACCTTGAACCCCTCCAGGGAAGGTGACTCAACCACCTCCCTGGGCAGCCTATTCCAATGCCCAGTGACCCTTTCTGTGAAAAACTTCCTCCTAATCTCTAGCCTAAATCTCCCCTGGTGGAGCTTGAGGCTCTTGTAATTTTGTCTTTTATATTTTGTTATTCTTTCATGAAATTGGCTTATTATTTTTCTCCTGCCTCTTAGTACATTTTTGCCTCAAGTCTTGTTTTACCCCCAGTCCTGTTGTTGACTGTCACCTCCTATTCTCACGCAGAATATTCTAAATTCAGGAAAACGCATTTCATCTTAAATACTCTTAAATACAAATTTGGGTTTGCCCAAACACGTAAAGGTCCCAACAGCCTTACAGCTCTGTTAGAATCCATTTCTTAGACTCCTAAGGGTTAATTCAGATGTGAACAGACATCAGAAGGGTTTTTGTCTGAATCCTGCTCAGAGTAGAGCCAGCTCTGAGGTAGGACTTAGTTGCTGAGGGCTTTGTCAGCCTGAGTCTTGAAAACCTCCAGGAGCAGGGACTGCAGAGAGAGCCTCTCCAGTCAGCCTGTCCCTCTGCTTCCCAATACTCCACACATGATCAGAGATGTGATCTAATGAGTAAAGAATAGAAGTCGCTTCCCTTGATGTACTCAATGTGCTTCCGTTAATCCAGGCATTTCCTCAGTCCTGATATTCTCTATGCTTTTCAGTCAGCATATTCCCTTTTTTTTGTTTTAAGAGCTGAAGTGAGGTGCTGAAGGACGTGGTTTGGAGATTGGTGGGAACAGTTGGACTCGATGATCCAGTGGGTCTCTTCCAACCTGGTGATTCTGTGATTCTATGAAATCACATCCAGCTCTGAAGCTGTGACAAAATGAGTCTTTGGCAGTTGACTTTACCCATGCAGAAGGAGCCACTACTGACTGCAAATAGGATGACTGAAATCTGAGCTGAAATGAGATATTTTGCTTCTTGGAGATAATCCTCTCTGTAGACCTTTCGTCTGCATTGGGCCATAGAATCATAGAACAACCAGGTTGGAAGAGACCCACCGGATCATCGAGTCCAACCATTCCTAGCAAACACTAAACCATGTCCCTCAGCACCTCATCTACCCGTCCCTTACACACCTCCAGGGAAGGTAAATCAACCACCTCCCTGGGCAGCCTATTCCAATGCCCAATGACCCTTTCCATGAAAAACTTCCTCCTAATCTCCAGCCTAAATCTTCCCTGGTGGAGCTTGAGGCCATTCCCTCTCGCCCTGTCCCTTGTCCCTTGGGAGAAGAGCCCAGCTCCCTCCTCTCCACAACCTCCTCTCAGGTAGTTGTAGAGAGCAGTGAGGTCTCCTCTCAGCCTCCTCTTCTCCAGGATAAACACCCCCAGCTCTCTCAATCGCTCCTCATAAGGCCTGTTCTCCAGCCCCTTCACCAGCTTTGTTGCATCTCCTTTTCTCCTTTTGCAGTGTTCCAAGTAACATTTCCATATTATTGCCTCCTTTGCCCTTTCCTTGCTGTGATAGTTAACATAGCTCTTGCTTCTTATATTGCCCTCTGATTGTTGTCATGATATTTCTGCATTGAGGTAGATCTCTGCTCTCTGGGCATCACTCACTGGAGTCCCTGTTCCTCACCGGTTTGTTGAGTTTTGCTCTGTTACATTGCTTCTCGTGTGGTTTTCCTCAAAAGATGGTAGCATGTGGACCGTTAGTAAGAAATAAGATGAGTGATTACATTTTGTAGCTCTCTCTTCTGCTTCTGTTTTTGCTAGCTGGGATTTAAACGGCAGGAAGGGAGTGCACAACGCGAAACAGAAATCCATTTATGTAAGTTCAGACCTTTTCTTCTGCCCAAGCAATTTGCAGGACTCTTCACAGTAGAAATAAGGTTCAGTAGGTGGAATCACAGACTCATTTCCCTCTCAGTTTCAAGCTCCACCAGGGGAGATTTAGGCTGGACATTAGGAGGAAGTTTTTCACAGAAAGGGTCATTGGGCAGTGGCAGAGGCTGCCCAGGGAGGGCGTTGAGTCACCTTCCCTGGAGGGGTTTAAGGGACAAGTGGATGAGGTGCTGAGGGACATGGGTTAGTGTTTGATAGGAGTGGTTGGACTTCATGATCTGGTGGGTCTCTTCCAGCCTGGTGATTTCTGTGATTCTATGAAATGACTCATGTTTCATTGGCATTAAACCCAGAATTCAAAATTTTATTAACACCAGTTCTTTCTAGCAGTGGGAGGGCAGCCTTTCAGAGTATAATTACTCTTGCCTCTATCTTTCTTTTCTGGTTATGCAGGGAATCACACGGCACTATTTTTCAAAAGACAAACATGGAAGCAATGGTTCATATCTCTATTTGAGAGTAAAAATTACGTAACCAATAGGATACCGAGGAGTTTATTTGATAATGTGGCCCCTCTCATTTGTGTTTCTGAGGTGAGGCAGTGTGTCAACCTGTTTCAAACCCAACACATAAAACTAGAACAGCTTCTTTAACTTTTATATGGTTTGGTGTACGTGAGCCAGCACTCTGCTCTTACTGTAAAGAAAGAATAGAATCATACAGTCACAGAAAAACCAGATTGGAAAAGACCCACTGGATCATCAAGTCCCAGCATTGCCATCAATCTCTAACCCATGTCCCTCAGCATCTTGTCTACCTGCATCTTAAACCCCTCCAGGGAAGGCGAGTCAACCCCCTCCCTGGGCAGCCTCTGCCAGTGCACAATGACCCTTTCTGTGAAAATTTTTTCCGTATGTCGAGCCTGAACCTCCCCTGGTGGAGCTTGAGGCCGTTCCCTCTTGTCCTGTCCCTTGGGAGAAGAGCCCAGCTCCCTCCGCTCCACAACCTCCTTTCAGGGAGTTGGAGAGAGCAATGAGGTCTCCGCTCAGCCTCCTCTTCTCCAGGATAAACACCCCCAGCTCTCTGCTTGTAATAGGTCCATTTTTGTGGAGAGATGTGTACAAGAAGAATGTAACTTCTGTGTGAAACTATGAGTGTCTCAAAAAAACTTCCTTTGATAAAAACACAGGAAAGATGTTGAGGCTCTGGAGCGAGTCCAGAGAAGAGCAACGAGGCTGGTGAGAGGTCTGGAGAACAGACCTTATGAGGAACGGCTGAGAGAGCTGGGGGTGTTTATCCTGGAGAAGAGGAGGCTGAGGGGAGACCTCATTGCTCTCTATAACTCCCTGAGAGGAGGTTGTGGAGAGGAGGGAGCTGGGCTCTTCTCCCAAGGGACAGGGGACAGGACGAGAGGGAATGGCCTCAAGCTCCACCAGGGGAGGTTCAGGCTGGACATTAGGAAAAAAATTTTAACAGAAAGGGTCATTGGGCATTGAAATAGGCTGCTCAGGGAGGTGGTTGATTCCCCTTCCCTGGAGGTGTTTAAGGGACGGGTAGATGAGGTCCTGAGGGCCATGGTTTAATGTTTGATGGGAATGGTTGGATCCAGTGGGTCTCTTCCAACCTGGTTGTTCTAAGATTCTATGATTCTGTGATAAAAAGAAGTAAATGTTGGGGAGTTTGGAAGAGGCAATTCGCATAACTCTTTTCCTGTCACATTTGAGTTATAGGAATTTCTGTGCTATGTAGGGAGGTAGTGTGATTTCAGAGACAAAGGAAAGATGAAATATGTTTAAAACAAAGCCCCTCTTCCCCTGAATGGAGACTTTTTCTTCACTTGCCTTCCATTTTGTTCAACCAAATCTCTCTTGTGGGTACTGAGAAGCAGCACCTCAGAGCTTGCTACTCTTTTCATTGTCTCTTCCAGGCATTAAATTCCCACCAGCAAATACAATAAAATTCTATTGTTTGTTCATTTTGTGCTGGCAATAAGTGCATGAATAATCTCCCTTAAAAAAAAGTTCTGTCAATATATTGAATAAAACAGGCTTAATGCACTGATCAACAAGAGAACACATAAAATCATCTTTATGGATGTTCGGTGTCCCCAGTTGTATGTGGTTATGTTTCAAGCAAAAGTTACTGTGAAATTACAGAGAGTGGTGGGAAATGGTGTTAAATCCAGCTGGAGGCCTGTGACAAGTGGTATCCCCAGGGCTCAGTGCTGAGTCCAACCCTGTTCAATGTCTTCATCAACGACCTGGATGAAGGCATCAAGTGCTCCCTTAGCAAGTTTGCAGATGACACTAAGCTGGGTTGAATTATGGACCTGCTGGAGGGACAGGAGGCTCTGCAAAGGGACCTAAACAGGCTGGATCCATGGGCTGAGACCAGTGGGATGAGGTTTAACACGGCCAAATGTCGGGTCCTGCACTTGGGGCACAACAACCCTGAGCAGAGCTACAGACTGGGAGAAACCTGGCTGGAAAACTGCCAGGAGGAGAGGGACCTGGGGGTGTTGGTCAACAGCGACTGAACATGAGCCAGCAGTGTGCCCAGGTGGCCAAGAAGGCCAATGGCATCCTGGCTTGGATCAGAAATGGTGTGACCAGCAGGGCCAGGGAGGTGATTCTCCCTCTGGACTCGACACTGGTGAGACTGCTCCTTGAATCCTGTGTTCAGTTGTGGGCCCCTCAGCACAAGAAGGATGTTGAGGCTCTGGAGCGAGTCCAGAGAAGAGTAACAAGGCTGGTGAAGGGGCTGGAGAACAGGCCTGATGAGGAGCGTCTGAGAGAGCTGGGGGTGTTTATCCTGGAGAAGAGGAGGCTGAGAGGAGACCTCATTGCTCTCTACAACTCCCTGAGAGGAGGTTGTGGAGAGGAGGGAGCTGGGCTCTTCTCCCAAGGGACAGGGGACAGGACAAGAGGGAATGGGCACAAGCTCCACCAGGGGAGATTTAGGCTGGAGATTAGGAGGAAGTTTTTCCCAGAAATGGTCATTGAGCATTGGAATAGCTACCCAGGGAGGTGGTTGATTCCCCTTCCCTGGAGGTGTTTAAGGCACAGGTAGATGAGGTCCTGAGGGACATGGGTTAGTGTTTGATAGGAATGGTTGGACTGGATGATCCGATGGGTCTCTTCCAACCTGCTTGTTCTATGATTCTATGATTCTTCCAACCTGGTTATTCTATGATTCTGTGATTCTATGATTTATACTCTACCTTCTTAAGTGTTTTTTGTCAATTTAAAAAATTTATAAATGTAAATAGCCTTAGGAGGAAAAAGAAAACAAATTATAGTAAAAATTCAGTAGTTCTGCGTAATAATTTTATTTGTACTATTTATAAACTGGCCTAAAATACCTTTCTTCATTTTTTTTCAGGTAACTGAGCTGCACAATATCAAAAACATAACTAGATTGCCTCGAGAGACCAAGAAGCACGCGGTGGCAATTATCTTTCACGACGAGACATCAAAGACGTTCGCGTGTGACTCAGGTAAGCAATGGGTTTCGCATCAGCAGATCGAAGAAATCGAGGTGCACATCAACTTCTTGCTGAGACGAATTAACTTCAAGCAGCAGGTAGAAATCATTAGGTTAAAGAATTATTGTATGGAAAAGAACTTGGAAATGTACAGATTACGTTTTTGAGGGGTTTGGTAAGCGGTTTTTTTTAAGTATACTTTGGGAAGAGGTTCGGACATGGTTTAGTGTTTGATGGGAATGGTTGGACTCGATGATCCGATGGGTCTCTTCCAACCTGGTTGTTCTGTGATTCTATGATTCTAAGTGTTGATGGAGTTACAGAGGTTTTTCTTCCATTGCTTATCTTTGACTGTACACAAGACGGTCTAGAAACTAGAGATTTTCAGTTAAACTTATAAAACTGGATAAAAAATACCCGTGGGTTGTTATTAAGTCAAGATGTGAAAGGTGCTTTTTTTTTTTTTTACCAAGTTTTTGCTGTAGGCACTTACTAAACTAATAATTATCCTGCCACTGAAAATAAAAGGTAAATACCAGCTAAAACCTCAGGATATTCTAAAGCTGATTACATGGTGTAATGAATGAGTTGAGGACAGACTTGGGCATCACGGTACATAATCACAAGTAGTTACTAGAGTGTATTTTCCCAGAAAAAAATGTGTTTTAAACAGTGACAGAATTTTTAATGATCAAGTTTGTTCTGCGACGGGTTTGAAACTCTGCGTTTTAGACGTGTGTCTTACTATGATCGTGTAGATATTGCACGGTGCTACCATCTAGATTAAATAGATGGAAACTAAATTCAAGAAGCATGTGGAGGAGGTAGGTTTAAAGTGGTTAAGGTCGTGAATTATGTGGATTTTAAGTCAAGTATCGCAACCTTGTATATCAACATCCCATGACATGTAGTGAGTCTTTCATGAATCTGTATTGGGACCAGTTCCGTGTCTTCATTGGCAATGTGGATGATGAGATGGAGGGACTCTAAGCAAGTTTGGAGTGACCTTCCTTGTCATCTCCTGCTTCCCATGCTCCTGTTTTCTTGGCTGGGTATATTTTCAAGCATAAGGGTAGGGAGGTGGTTGATTCACCTTCCCTGGAGGTGTTTCAGGCACAGGTGGACGAGGTGCTGAGGGACATGGGTTAGTGTTTGATAGGAATGGTTGGACTCCATGATCTGATGGGTCTCTTCCAGGCTGGTGATTCTGCGATTCTGTGACCCAAATTGGGAAGGCAGGGCTGATGTCATTGGCACCCGGAGAAATGGGCTGATGGAAACCAAATGAGAGGTCTTGCCTCTGAGTTGGAGTAATCCCAGGCACCAAGGGGCTGGGTAGCAGCTCTGCAGGGAAGTCCTTGGGTCCTAGTGAACAACAGGCTGAACATAGCAACAAGTCTGGTGAGGGGTCTGGAGAACAGACCTTATGAGGAACGGCTGAGAGAGCTGGGAGTGTTTATCCTGGAGAAGAGGAGGCTGAGAGGAGACCTCATTGCTCTCTACAACTACCTGAAAGGAGGTTGTGGAGAGGAGGGAGCTGGGCTCTTCTCCCAAGGGACAGGGGACAGGACGAGAGGGAATGGCCTCAAGCTCCACCAGGGGAGGTTCACGCTAGAGATTAGGAGGAAGTTTTTCACACAGAGGGTCATTGGGCATTGGAACAGGCTGCCCAGGGAGGTGGTTAATTCCCCTTCCCTGGAGGTGTTTAAGGCACGGGTGGATGAGGTGCTGAGGGACATGGGTTAGTGTTTGATAGGAATGGTTGGACTCGATGATCCGATGGGTCTCTTCCAACCTGGTTGTTCTGTGATTCTCTGATTCTCTAGTTATTGTGTTTGAGCATATTTCTACTTCCTTTCCCCCGATGGTTTTCTATCTGCCATTTGCTGACGCTGGAGTGGAATCGAGGCGTCAGCCGAGCTAAAGAGACTTCTGCTCATCCAAATGGAATTCAGGTCAGATCTCCTGGGATTGGTGAACATGCCTCACCCTGTAAAATGATGCGACTTCTGCATTTTTCTGCCCTCTCCTGAGGACAAGCACACATTTGGTGACAGCGCAAAACTCATGACGTTAATTTATAGGTTTAATTTGGAGTATTGACAGGTGATGTATGGCTGGCTGAGCCTGGGGAGAGTTCAACGAATAACACGATAATTTACTGCTCCAAACCCGAAACAGCCAATCTATTTTTGTCACTCTTCAGCTTGCGTTCCGTTTGGCTACTTGAAGTGTGGACGGGACTGTTGGCAGGTTAGCTTCTTCAAGCCTTTTGAAACACTTATCACTGAAGGGAGACAAGCTGAGAGGAACTGCTTGTGTAAATAAGCACAGAAAGATTTGGGTGGTGATAATCTGTACTTAACCGTGTCCTCAGCGTGGGATGTTCCACTTCACGTCCGACCTAGGCATTTGGGCAAATTTGTGCACGTTAGGGAAAAAAACCAACAAAAATTCATCGTGGTTTAGTGTTTGATAGGAATGGTTGGACTCGATGATCCGATGGGTCTCTTCCAACCTGTTGTTCTATGATTCTATGATGTGCTTTCTTAAAATTTAGGGTCCTGATCCATATCCCTCAGAACTGGGAACTCCACCATCGCAGCCCAGGCTGACCCCAGGCTTGGTGCCTCCTATTAGCTCACTTGTGTTGGTGATCAAGTCCCCTCTAGTAGGGTTATCGAATACTGGCTTAAGAAGTTATCCTCAATGCATTTCAGGAGTTTCCTGGCTTGCCTGCACCTTGCCCTGGTACTTCTCCAGCAGATCATACAGCAGATCGTAGAATCATAGAACAACCAGGTTGGAAGAGACCCATCAGATCATCGAGTCCAACCATTCCTATCAAACACTAACCCATGTCCCTCAGCACCTCGTCCACCCGTCCCTTAAACACCTCCAGGGAAGGGGACTCAACCCCCTCCCTGGGCAGCCTATTCCAATGCCCAGTGACACTTTCCGTGAAAAACTTCCTCCTAATCTCTAGCCTAAATCTCCCCTGGTGGAGCTTGAGGCCATTCCCTCTCGTCCTGTCCCCTGTCACTTGGGAGAAGAGGACATTACACTCCTCTTCACAACCTCCTTTCAGGGACTTGTAGAGAGCAATGAGGTCTCCTCTCAGCCTCCTCTTCTCCAGGATAAACACCCCCAGCTCTCTCAACCGCTCCTCATAAGGTCTGTTCTCCAGACCCCTCACCAGCCTCATTGCTCTTCCCTGGACTTGCTTTAATATTTTTTTTCAAAAAAGGAAATTCAGTCTTATCCCCAAGAAGCAAATTGTATAGCAGGCATCTAAAGAAGCTGAATTAAAATAGTTGGTGCTTCTCTTAATGCAGTTGGAGAGCAGTAGGGGTTAAACAAGTGTCCTGAAGCACACTGCTCTTCTTCAAATCGATAGGGCATTAATTGCAATTCATTCAGTTCTACATGAAAATTGCCCTGAAACAGAAATATGTGAACATATTTTCAGTAACCGCAGTCCAGTTACATTCATTTTCAATGTTTTCATAAGCTGTTCAGAGAAATTAACCTTTCGGCTCCAAGGGCTTTATTTTTTTCCAATTTATCTCTGGCTGCTTTTAAAGTTTTGATCTAAGCAGTTCCGGCTGCTTCCAACTGCCTTGCAAGTTAATCTGAGGATAAAACTGAAGTGGATCAATGGAGGTGATGCGTTGGGTCTCTTCCAACCTGTTATTCTATGATTCTATGATTTATCTTTAAAAATATGACTTAAGTGAAAGTGTAGTTAACTGTTGCTAAGAACCGACCGAAAACAAATTCTAATAATCTTATTTGCCTGATGTGTCGTTGCATTAAATGCAATTCCCTGCAACACATTCTGTAATTATCTGGCAATTTCTTCAGATTCATGTCCTATCAAAAGTTGCCATTTTAGTTAAAAGGTAGACGGAGGTATAATATAATAGCAATTCAAGTGATACTCTAAGGGTTTATTTTTAAAATCTATGGCCACATAATGCTAGAAAAGCGAATGGGAAGAATTTGGAAGAAGATTTGTGTCATTTCTGCCTGTGGTCGTGTCCAAATATTAATACTTGTTAGGCAAGTTTGTCTCCGTGTGTGTGATTTAGTAAGAAAATAGTGGTAGCCGGTGAATTATGAGCGTTTAAATCATTGATTTGGTAAAGCTGTCAGAGCTATAATTTTTGTCTCCATTGTGAATCAAATGGATGGCAACATGGAAAAAATTTGTATGTGTGTTGATGAATACAGGAGAAATAAAAATTGTCGTTAATGAGTACCTAGAAAAACTCAAGTTTATATCTCTTAAGTAACATATATGTAAAAACCATTCAAACTCAGGTTTTGAAGTTACAAGCATTATACATGAATCTGTCAACATAATCCTTGGGCCTCGTGGGGGATCAAATCAAGGGAGTAAACAAAAATACCAATTTTTTTTGGATGTAAACAGAAAATCTTTCTCTCTTTGTAGCTCAGCAAATCACTCCTTCAAATTTTAAGTATCTGTTATGTAACAAGTTTCTTTCATTCATGCTTCAATCTCTTATCATACTACTGGTTTGTTGCACGGAAACCAATTCATTAATTTTAAAAATGATAAAGGTGCTGTTCAAAGGCGTATGATAGGGTTTATTATGAAAATATAAAGAATAATAAATGTCTATGTGTCCTTATCTGACTCAGAAGGAAAAGAAAAGGAGACAATTATGTGTTTGGTCACTTTTTGGGGTTTGGCTGCTTTCATGCTTTCGTTGTAAAAGAAAAGAAACCTGTTGTCAAATTCGTTTTTTATGAGTAAGTCAGTAAACCCCTGGTTACTCTCACACATCGTAAAATCAAGAGGCTCTCAAGAGGGATCTGAACAGGCTGGACCACAGGGCAGAGTCCAATGGGATGAGGTTTAACAGGGCCAAATGTCGGGTCCTGCACTTGGGCCACAACAACCCTGTGCAGAGCTACAGACTGGGAGAAGCCTGGCTGGAAAACTGCCAGGAGGAGAGGGACCTGGGGGTGTTGGTCGACAGTGACTGACCATGAGCCAACAGTGTGCCCAGGTGGCCAAGAAGGCCAATGGCATCTTGGCTTGGATCAGAAATGGTGTGACCAGCAGGTCCAGGGAGGTTCTTCTCCCTCTGGACTCAGCACTGGTGAGGCCGCTCCTTGAATCCTGTGTTCAGTTGTGGGCCCCTCAGCACAAGAAGGATGTTGAGGCTCTGGAGAGAGTCCAGAGAAGAGCAACGAGGCTGGTGAAGGGGCTGGAGAACAGGCCTGATGAGGAGCGTCTGAGAGAGCTGGGGGTGTTTATCCTGGAGAAGAGGAGGCTGAGGGGAGACCTCATTACTCTCTCCAGCTCCCTGAGAGGAGGTTGTGGAGAGGAGGGAGCTGGGCTCTTCTCCCAAGGGACAGGGGACAGGACAAGAGGGAATGGCCTCAAGCTCCACCAGAGGAGATTTAGGCTAGAGATTAGGAGGAAGTTTTTCCCAGAAAGGGTCATTGGGCATTGGAATAGGCTGCCCATGGAGGTGGTTGATTCCCCTTCCCTGGAGGTGTTTAAGGCACAGGTAGATGAGGTCCTTAAGGACATGGTTTAATGTTCGATAGGAATGGTTGGACTCAATGATCCGATGGGTCTCTTCCAACCTGGTTGTTCTATGATTCTATTTTTATTGCGTTTGATAAGGTGGTAGAGCTTAGAAATAGGACACGGTCTGCAAGCAGAAGGTAGAAGAATATTTAATTCAGCCGTTTACTCATTTAAAATCATTAATGCATAAAATAAGAAAGACATATAGCAGCATATATATATTGTCCAATTGTTAAGTGCAGTGGTGGTTCTAGTTGACTCCTTTTTGAGTGACAGTGATCAAGTTTTTTTATACCTAGTCTTAATAACTCATTTCTATTTATCACCATTTTTTCTGCTTGTTCTCGCCATTAAAAGATATCATAGAATCATAGAACAGCCAGGTTGGAAGAGACCCACCGGATCATCGAGTCCAACCATAACGTGAGCCAGGGAGAACCTGGATTTGAATTTATCTTAAGTCGCGAGAGATCCCATAGAGGACTTTTGCCTGAAATCCAAATGAGGAGCACCGGAGGCTACTGTTTGCCAGGACATGAAGCTGACTCTTCCATAAAGGAAGAATTATGCTCTGCCCTGAAGTACTGTGTGTGTTTATAAATCAGTTCACAACTAAGCTGTACGTGAGCAATTAATCATAAGTATCCATAAATTACAGCTTCACCTTCAGATACTCCTTTTCACTGTGATCAGCACCACTGATTTACAAACGTAAATGCTAACCCAGTTCTCACTTTGTATGGTTCGAAATATTAAATCTAAATATTCTTTATCGTTTTGAGATGGCTTGTTTACCCTTAAATACGGACGAAAGATGGAAATAAAACATCTTTCCTCAGTGAGTCTCCAGCTAACGTGCCCCTTCAGCCATTATTCATCAGAGTTCTTGAAGTTTCAAATTATTTAGCCTTTGTGTCTTCTTGCGAGATTGCATTCATCAAGCCTTATTCTGATTTTCTTGGAGGAAAATTATTTTTCCCAGAAAGGGTCATTGGGCACTGGCAGAGGCTGCCCAGGAAGGTGGTTGATTCCCCTTCCCTGGAGGTGTTTAAGGGACGGGTGGATGAGGTCCTGAGGGACTTGGTTCAGTGTTTGATAGGAATGGTTGGACTCTATGATCCGGTGGGTCTCTTCCGACCTGGTTGTTCTATGATTCTATGATATCTTTTAATAGCTTTGCCAAGAGAAATAAAAATGTTGTGGGAATCTAAATCTGGAATGCTACAGGGATTCTGAAATAAATCTGAATAGTAAATTCTGAAATAAATCTGATATACCAGAAAAATGCTGTTGCTGCCAGTCCTGGAATAGCTGCACGAACTGACGTGATAGAACCCTCTGTGTGTTACGTGAGTGGTGACAGCCCCTTTCTGGACACTTGACTGATGGTGTTTGTGTAATTCCCACTACAAACGAGCTGCCTGAGGTTGTTTTACTTTCATGCCGTTGTCACTTAATGTTAATAACTGCTGAAACACGTCTGGATTGACAATCCTGGGGAGCTGTCAAATTCCCTCGCAGGATTCGTCTAACTGGCCCATTAGTTTCAGGCAAACTGTTTCTTCAAGTGACAGGGGACAGGACAAGAGGGAATGGCCTCAGGCTCCACCAGGGGAGATTTAGGTTGAACTTTAGGAGGAAGTTTTTCATGGAAAGGGTCATTGGGCATTGGAACAGGCTGCCCAGGGAGGGGGTTGATTCACCTTCCTTGGAAGTGTTTAAGGGACGGGTGGACGAGGTGGTGAGAGACATGGGTTAGTGTTTGATAGGAATGGTTGGACTCGATGATCCGATGGGTCTCTTCCGACCTGGTTGTTCTATGATTCTATGATTCTGTGTTCAGGCAGGTTTTCATAATTATTTCTTTGCACTTTGAAAGTCTGAATTGAGAGTAAAAGTTCCTTAAGGATATTTTCTGAGCAGTGGTGCTCCCTCAGCTCGTCTGCTGGACACACTAATGCTTGAGGAACATTTATGGCATAATGAGACTCTCTAGTCCCTAGTGTGAAGTAGAATACACAATCTGTAAAGATACCTGTAAATCTACCCTTAAGGACCAATTTACCCACTAAATAGCATTTTCTTCCCCTAATGGTATCATTCATTTCACCGAGTACAGTGATATTTTTTCTTTTAATAGCAGGAATTAGCCATTTACCTAAAGAAAAAAGGAAAACAAATATCCTGTAGTTATCTTAGCACTAGTATTGAGCAGGGGAGGTAATTCTTTCCTGAATCAACTATTTCTCTTTGTTGTTCCATACATTCTCCCTTTCTTCTGCAAGTCAAATTCTGATTCTGTATGAAAACAACATTCTCAAGCAACATTTCAGGTAGGATACTGTTTTCTACGGCTTTAACCTTGGTTAGGGATTGTTAGCTCACTTTTAGGGTTTGAGTGAAGGATACTCTTTCATTGTAGCTTTACACTGGAAAAGAGTAATGCAGAGAAGAGTAGATACCTGCAAATAAAGTCTGGTTTAGGGAATTACTTTAATGGACAGGAACATCAATATGATTCTATGAATCCTTGTTCTATGATTCTATGAAATACTTTCAAATAAATTGCCTTCAAAAGCATTAAGTTAGCAGGATGGTAGACAGCCTCGTAGCTGAGCACTGGATGTTTCAGCAGATATTTTTCATGGAATCATAGAATCTCCAGGTTGGAAGAGACCCACTGGATCATCGAGTCCAACCATTCCCATCAAACACTAACCCATGTCCCTCAGGACCTCGTCCACCCGTCCCTTAAACACCTCCAGGGAAGGGGAATCAACCACCTCCCTGGGCAGCCTATTCCAATGCCCAATGACCCTTTCTGTGAAAAACTTCCTCCTAATCTCCAGCCTAAATCTCCCCTGGCGGAGCTTGAGGCCATTCCCTCTTGTCCTGTCCCCTGTCCCTTGGGAGAAGAACCCAGCTCCCTCCTCTCCACAACCTCCTTTCAGGGAGTTGTAGAGAGCAATGAGGTCTCCCCTCAGCCTCCTCTTCTCCAGGATAAACACCCCCAGCTCTCTCAGACGTTCCTCATAGGGCCTGTTCTCCAGACCCTTCACCAGCTTCGTTGCTCTTCTCTGGACTCTCTCCAGAGCCTCAACATCCTTCTTGTGCTGAGGGGCCCACAACTGAACACAGGATTCAAGGAGCAGCCTCCCCAGTGCTGAGTCCAGAGGGAGAAGAACCTCCCTGGCCCTGCTGGTCACACCATTTCTGATCCAAGCCAGGATGCCATTGGCCTTCTTGGCCACCTGGGCACACTGCTGCCTCATGGTCAGTTGCTGTCGACCAACACCCCCAGGTCCCTCTCCTCCTGGCAGTTTTCCAGCCAGGCTTCTCCCAGTCTGTAGCTCTGCTCAGGGTTGTTGTGCCCCAAGTGCAGGACCCGACATTTGGCCGTGTTAACCCTCATGCCATTGGACTCAGCCCATGGATCCAACCTGTTCAGATCCCTTTGGAGCCTCCCAACCCTCCAGCAGATCCACACTTCCACCCAGCTCAGTGTCATCTGCAAACTTGCTGAGGGAGCACTCGATGCCTTCATCCAGGTCATTGATG
Source organism: Coccyzus lansbergi (assembly GCA_033558105.1). NCBI lineage: Eukaryota > Metazoa > Chordata > Aves > Cuculiformes > Coccyzidae > Coccyzus > Coccyzus lansbergi. The sequence goes on along the minus strand of JAUMJK010000409.1, from coordinate 1,598,980 downwards.
AAGACATTGACCAGGGCTGGACCCAGCACTGAGCCCTGGGGACACCACGTGTCACTGGCCTCTAGCTGCAGTTAACACCATTTCCCACCACTCTTTGGGCCCTCCAGCCAACCAGTTTTCTACCCAGGAGAGTCTGCGAATTCATACTGAGGCTGTTTTAATCAGCAGCACATTGTATTGCGCAAAATAAGAACTATCCATACGTTCCCCCAGGCAACAAGAAATCACCACATGGGTTTGCATTTGCATCGTATATGTCTGAGTGTGAGTGATGTGCTCCATTAAAAGTGCCCTAATTAATGGACACTCTGTTTAATAACATATTTTAAATAATAAGGGTTTTGAGTCATCAATAGATGATATTTTTCCTAATGAAGGACAGAGTTTATTTTAAGATATTATTGATTTTTATAAGAAATTATGCGCCTGAAGACAATAGTGTTATTTGCCAGTGAGAAAAAAAAAAGGAAATGAAGTTCCTGCGTATATTGTATGTGGCACAGTATAATTGCACATCGGTCCTGTGGGATTGCTGGGATATTTTTCCTATTAACTTCTAATTAAGGCCTGGTGAGTTTTAGAAGAGATGAATCGGAACGTGTGGCTTTTCTGCGTCATCTCACTTTCTCGGTAGAGAGTATCAGGTTTAAGTCCTGCTAATCATAGAATCATAGAATCACCAGGTTGGGAGAGACCCATCGGATCATCGAGTCCAACCATTCCCATCGAACACAAATTATTCAGTTTATTCAGAGTGCGAATATTCAGTTGGGTTTGGGCCTCTTGTAGAAATAGTTTCAAGGGAGGAAGAGTCAAGCAATTTGTGCAGAAAATACACAAAAAATATTCAGAAAGAGGGAACTAACGTTTTGGGTTTGCCCAAGGACAAAGTTTGTTATTCATAGAATCATAGAATCGTAGAACAACCAGGTTGGAAGAGACCCACCGGATCTTCGAGTCCAACCATTCCTATCAAACACTAAACCAAGTCCCTCAGCACCTCATCTACCCGTCCCTTAAACACTTATTCACCTCTAATACTGCATACGTTTTATTTCCAACTTAAATCTTTGGTCACATCCCTTTCTGTGGGCTCCGTTGGAAGAGGAAGAAAGAAACATCCTCATCTTTGTTTTTGAACTTTGGAAGTTGCGTATAAATTGATTCCCCTTCCCTGGAGGGGTTTAAGGTGCGGGTGGACGAGGTGCTGAGGGACATGGGTTAGTGTTTGATAGGAATGGTTGGACTCGATGATCCGGTGGGTCTCTTCCAACCTGGTTGTTCTATGATTCTATGATTTAATGTATTTTAGAAAATCTGCATTTTACTCCATTGTTTCATTGTATCTGCACCCAGACTGGAAATGCAGAATGAGAAGATGGTAAACAAACACAAAACTAACCTTTCTAATTGTACAAACATCTAAGCAGAGAGGAAAGCACACTGGCAATTCCACAAATGCAGCTTAACCTCAGTGTGTATCCAAAACAGGATTCATGAGAAAGCAACAAATTCTACTCATAACTATTCTCACACTACGTTTCCAGCAGATTTTTGGAGAAACAAAGCAATAAAAAGTATTTTTCTAGGAAGGTGTTTCTTATGAACATCTTTGTTTTCATCTCCTCAATCCACCTACCTCTTCTGGAACTGTGATATCTAGATCTTGACAGTTTGGATCCAGAAACTGCCTTTCAATGTGTTTCACTCTGGCAGTTTAATTTAAGCTGCTGCTTCTTCACTGCCACACACTGATGATTATAGACCTAGATAAGACCGTTCTGCAACCGCCACACAGAAGAAACTTATCTTCCTGCGAGCACTGTAAGTGCAAAGTGCAAAGTGTAGATATAACATGCCTCGTATGGCCATCTCAGTCAAAATCTGTCTTGCAAAACCGATCAACTTAATACTACAGATAATATAGTTTCAATGCAAAACTGGAATATCATAGAATCATAGAATCACCAGGTTGGAAGAGACCCGTCGGATCATCGAGTCCAACCATTCCTATCAAACACTAAACCATGTCCCTCAGCACCTCGTCTACCCGTCCATTAAACACCTTCAGGGAAGGGGAATCAACCCCCTTCCTGGGCAGCCTGTTCCAATGCCCAATGACCCTTTCCCTGAAAAACTTCCTCCTAAAGTTCATCCTAACTCTCCCCTGGTGGAGCTTGAGGCTGTTCCCTCTCATCCTGTCCCCTGTCCCTTGGGAGAAGAGCCCAGCTCCCTCCATTCCACAACCTCTGCTCAGGGAGTTGGAGAAAGCAATGAGGTCTCCTCTCAGCCTCCTCTTCTCCAGGATAAATACCCCCAGATCTCTCAGCAGTTCCTCATAAGGCCTGTTCTCCAGTCCCTTCACCAGCTTCATTGCTCTTCTCTGGACTCGCTCCAGAGCCTCAACATCCTTCTTGTGCTGAGGGGCCCACAACTGAACACAGGATTCGAGGAGCAGTCTCACCAGTGCTGAGTCCAGAGGGAGAAGAACCTCCCTGGCCCTGCTGGTCACACCATTTCTGATCCAAGCCAGGATGCCATTGGCCTTCTTGGCCACCTGGGCACACTGCTGGCTCATGGTCAGTCAGCTGTCGACCAACACCCCCAGGTCCCTCTCCTCCTGGCAGTTTTCCAGCCAGACTTCTCCCAGTCTGTAGCTCTGCATAGGGTTGTTGTGCCCCAAGTGCAGGACCCGCCATTTGGCCGTGTTAAACCTCATCCCATTGGACTCTGCCCAGCGCTCCAGCCTGTTTAGGTCCCTTTGCAGAGCCTCCCGACCCTTCAGCATGTTATATCCTTACGTCACTCCAGGAAAAATTATGGTCTTTATATAGATTTATGCTTTTTGCCAGCATATATATTATTCTGTGATGAGGTTTAGGCAGAAGAGAAATTGCGAGAGGGAAGGGAAGGAAATATGTGAGCACTGGAATGGCTTTGCACTGTCACCTTTGTGCTACCAGCCTTTCTGCACTGATTCACCAGAATTTATCTCTAGCTAGAAGGAGATGTTGGGCGACTCAGTGGATATCCTCCCTGGGAAGTCATGACTTCTCCCAAGGGACAGGGGACAGGACGAGAGGGAATGGCCTCAAACTCCACCAGGGGAGGTTTAGTCTGGACATTAGGAAAACAATTTTTCCCAGAAAGGGTCATTGGGCATTGGAATAGGCTGCCCAGGGAGGTGGTTGATTCACCTTCCCTGGAGGGGTTTAAGGGATGGGTGAACGAGGTGCTGAAGGACATGGGTTAGTGTTTGATAGGACTGGTTGGACTCGGTGATCCAGTGGGTCTCTTCCAACCTGGTGATTCTATGATTTTCTGATTCTATGACTTACCCAAGTGCCAGTGCATCGCTCTCCACGTCCTCCAGAATGTGACAACATGTCTTGTACTCCGCTTTTATCATATCCTTGGCATGAAGCCCTTTCCGTAGGAAGGTGTGATTTATAAGGCATGGTGCTAGTTCAACAGACTGCATCAGTATCCAAGGAAATGGCAAAGGGTGAAGGAGAGGAAGAGAAAACGGAAGGGAAATTTCTTCATGCATGATCAGAATATGAATCATAGAATCATAGAATCACAGAACAACCAGGTTGGAAGAGACCCATCGGATCATCGAGTCCAGCCATTCCTATCAAACTCTAAACCATGTCCCCAAAAAATTTTGGATGTAGGCTTTTTAAGAAATGAATCTTACTCCTTTTTAAAGCCCTAGGTTTGTATTGCTTTCTAGAGAAAGACCTGTTCTTTCCTGACCTCTGTCAAGGAGGCTGTACCTGTTGAATTTAGGGAACAGTGCACTGTAACCTCAGTGTGTTCTTCTTATGTACAAAGTTAAATGTCATCTGGGGAAACTGGCAAAATGTTCTGTCTCTTATTACCAGAAGCTGAGGCTACAGACTGGGAGAAGTCTGTCCAGAAAGCTGCCAGGAGAGGGACCTGGGGGTGTTGGTCGACAGCAACTGACCATGAGGCAGCAGTGTGCCCAGGTGGCCAAGAAGGCCAATGACATCCTGGCTTGGATCACAAACGGTGTGACCAGCAGGGCCAGGGAGGTTCTTTTCCCTCTGTACTCAGCACTGGTGAGGCTGCTCCTTGAATCCTGTGTTCAGTTGTGGGCCCCTCAGCACAAGAAGGATGTTGAGGCTCTGGAGAGAGTGCAGAGAAGAGCAACGAGGCTGGTGAAGGGTCTGGAGAACAGACCTGATGAGAAGCGTCTGAGAGAGCTGGGGGTGTTTATCCTGGAGAAGAGGAGGCTGAGGGGAGACCTCATTGCTCTCTCCAACTACCTGAGAGGAGGTTGTGGAGAGGAGGGAGGTGGTTAATTCCCCTTCCCTGGAGGTGTTTAAGGGACGGGTGGACGAGGTCCTGAGGGACATGGGTTAGTGTTTGATGGGAATGGTTGGACTCGATAATCCGATGGGTCTCTTCCAACCTGGTTGTTCTATGATTCTATGATTCTGTGTTATGAGAAGACCAACTTCGGGTGTCTGTGTCCAGAGACAAAGACTGCAAAAAGTCAGGAAGGGTCACAGGAAACCCCTTTGCTTACTGTAGACGGAAGAAACCCCTCAAAATCTTCTGTGTCCCTCTGACAACAACCACATTTCGCTCTTGGCAATTCTGAAATGGGCTCTGTCGTTTGAGCTGTCTGCCTGGTGACTTGGTCAGCTGACAGCCGGAATAACTCAGGACAATTTATTCCTTAATTATTCAGGACTCTTAGCAAAGGAGGATGTCCCAGGGCTCTTGGAGATGTGGGATTGTGTGCCTGTCTTTCTCCAGCAAATATTTCCGTCATTTGAGAACGACGCCTAATGAGGAGAGGATGTGGGAACTGTACCAATTAGGCATGGAACGATTTTGCTTGGATATAAATTTTCACTAATTACCATGAGTCATCGTCACTAGACGCTTCAGGGCTTGCATGCCATACTTTTCTGTGTCCCCGGATTTCATCACTGCATTGGAGACATTGTCACAGAAGTATTTTCCAGATGTTCCCAAAAATAGGAATGAAAAAAAAACCCACCTGTAACGATTTAAGAGACATTTCTAGATTACTGGAGCCACTCGGTCCTAATGATGTTGAGATCATCTAATCATCTTTGGAGGGGCTAAAGCCTAGCTAGGGAGACCTCATTGCTCTCTCCAACTACCTGAAAGGAGGTTGTGGAGAGGAGGGAGCTGGGCTCTTCTCCCAAGGGACAGGGGACAGGACAAGAGGGAATGGCCTCAAGCTCCACCAGGGGAGATTCAGGCTACAGGTGAGGAGGAAGTTTTTCATGGAAAGGGTCATTGGGCATTGGAATAGGCTGCTCAGGGAGTTGGTTGATTCACCTTCCCTGGAGGGTTTTAAGGGACGGGTGGACGAGGTCCTGTAGGACATGCTTTAGTGTTTGATGGGAATGGTTGGACTCGATGATCCGGTGGGTCTCTTCCAACCTGGTTGTTCTATGATTCTATGATTCTATGACTGGCCAATTCCATGAAAGATAATAAAAAATCCTTTCTGTAAATACATCGGTAGTAAAAGGAGGACCAGGGAGAATATTCAGTCTTTATTGGGTTCAAAGGGAACAACTGTGACAAAGGATGATTGAGGGCAACCAGCACAGCTTCTCCAGGGGAAAATCCTGTGTGACCAACCTAGAGGTTTTCCATGATGTGGTAACTGCAGCAGTGGATGTGGGTAAACCAACAGACGTGATCTATCTGGACTTATCTAAAGCGTTTGACACAGTCCCCCAAAACATCCTTCTCCCCAAATTGGAGAGACGGGGATTGGATGGATGGATGGATGGTAGGGTGAATAAGAAACTGGTTGGATAGTCGCAGTCGAAGAGTAGCAGTCATTGGCTCAAAGTCCAGATGGAGATCGGTGACTAGCAGTGTCCCTCAGAGGTCCATACTGGGACTGGTGCTGAAAGGAGGTTGTGGAGAGGAGGGAGCTGGGCTCTTCTCCCAAGGGACAGGGGACAGGACAAGAGGGAATGGCCTCAAGCTCCACCAGGGGAGGTTCAGGCTAGAGATTAGGAGGAGGTTTTCCCCTGAAAGGGTCATTGGGCATTGGAATAGGCTGCCCAGGGAGGTGGTTGATTCCCCTTCCCTGGAGGTGTTTAAGGGACAGGTGGTTGAGGTGCTGAGAGACATGGGTTAGTGTTTGATAGGAATGGTTGGACTGGATGATCCGATGGGTCTCTTCCAACCTGGTTGTTCTATGATTCTGTGATTCTATGAAAAGAAGCATGACAAGCAAGTCAAGGGAGGCGATTCTGTCCCTCTGCTCCTCTCTTGTGAGACCTCACCAGTACTGCCATAAAACTGACCAGTAAGGACACATTGATTTTCTTTCCCCTCTTCTTTCAGTAAAATGTTAACATTAACAATTTTTTTTCCTGTTTTTTTTTTTTTTTTTTCCAGAACTAGAGGCAGAGGAATGGTGCAAGCATCTTTGCATGGAGTGTCTAGGAACCAGGCTCAATGATATAAGTCTCGGGGAACCAGATTTGCTTGCTGCTGGAGTCCAGAGAGAACAAAATGGTAAGTAACTTTGTAAAGGCTTCTACCTAAGTTCTTAGGTGATGTTCCATGTTATCTTTAGAACCATAGAACAACCAGGTTGGAAGGGACCCACCGGGTCATCGAGTCCAACCATTCCTGTCAAACACTAACCCATGTCCCTCAGGACCTCATCTACCCGTCCCTTAAACACCTCCAGGGAAGGGGAATCAACCACCTCCCTGGGCAGCCTATTCCAATGCCCAATGACCCTTTCTGTGAAAAACCTCCTCCTAATCTTTAGCCTAAATCTCCCCTGGTGGAGCTTGAGGCCATTCCCTCTCGTCCTGTCCCCTGTCCCTTGGGAGAAGGACCCAGCTCCCTCCTCTCCACAACCTCCTTTCTTTGCTTGTGTTTGTTGTTGTGAGGATTTTTACTGTTAGCTAGAAGCAAGTAATTAATAACTAAACATTTGGATGTGTTTTCGAGACTTTATCCTATTTTCCCTACAAATAAAGGTGATTAAATTCCCTGCCAAATTGCACACGTAGAGTGACTTCATTGAGTTTACATTTTCCTGTCATGGGAAATGATGAACGTTTCTGGTTCTGGGATAAATGTCCTCTATGCAGAGGAATAAAGCAGCGGCTGTTGTGCCACACCCGATAAAAGACAGCGATGAACACATCAACACCATTTCGAACTGCAAAACCTGTCTTGAATAATGAAATCCCTTAGCAAGTTTGCAAATGACACAAAGCTATGTGGAAGTGTGGATCTGCTGGAGGGTAGGAAGGCTCTGCAAAGGGACCTAAACTGACCCAGGCTGAAGCGCTGGGCAGAGTCCAATGGGATGAGGTTTAACACGGCCAAATGGTGGGTCCTGCACTTGGGGCACAACAACCCTATGCAGAGCTACAGACTGGGAGAAGTCTGGCTGGAAAACTGCCAGGAGGAGAGGGACCTGGGGGGGTTGGTCAACAGCTGACTGAACATGAGCCAGCAGTGTGCCCAGGTGGCCAAGAAGGCCAATAGCATCTTGGCTTGGATCAGAAACGGTGTGACCAGCAGGGCCAGGGAAGTTATTCTCCCTCTGGACTCAGCACTGGGGAGGCTGCTCCTTGAATCCTGTGTTCAGTTGTGGGCCCCTCAGCACAAGAAGGATGTTGAGGCTCTGGAGTGAGTCCAGAGAAGACCCACGAAACTGGTGAAGGGGTTGGAGAACAGGCCCTATGAGGAGTGGCTAAGAGAGCTGGGGGTGTTTCTCCTGGAGAAGAGGAGGCTGAGAGGAGACCTCATTGCTCTCTACAAGTACCTGAAAGGAGATTGTAGAGAGGAGGGAGCTGGGCTCTTCTCCCAAGGGACAGGGGACAGGACAAGAGGGAATGGCCTCAAGCTCCACCAGGGGAGATTTAGGATGAACTTTAGGAGGAAGTTTTTCAGGGAAAGGGTCATTGGGCATTGGAATAGGCTGCCCAGGGAGGTGGTTGATTCCCCTTCCCTGGAGGTGTTTAAGGCACAGGTGGATAAAGTGCTGAGGGACATGGGTTAGTGTTTGATATGAATGGTTGGAGTCGATGATCTGGTGGGTCTCTTCCAGCCTGGTTGTTCTATGATTCTATGAAATACAGGTTAAAAGGGCAGCAACAGATTCTAGTCAGAACAAAGCCTGAGCTTGTAAATCTCATCAAATGGCTGTTTGTAACACAACTTTCCAACAGACGTGAACAGGAAGGATGCTGTGGGTAGAATATGCAATAACAAAAGAAACACTGTGATTATCTTGCCATTTAATTTCTATTAATGAGCACGAGGGCAGCAAAAGTGTGCTCAGTTATTCCTCCCTGAATTATAGCACTCGCTGATTGTTGATGCCTTGATGTTTTTGCAAAATCCAATAGCTTTAAACAAAGTAATAAACCAAACTACCTCAATCATCGTAAAATGTCAAGCCAACTATCATTATAAACAAAATTGTTTAGTGTTTGATAGGAATGGTTGGAGTCGATGATCCGATGGGTCTCTTCCAACCTGGTTGTTCTATGATTCTATGATTCTATATCAGTTGTATTAATTTTGTAGGAGAGTCCAGATATCTCTGAACCTGCTAACATAAGGTATACCAAAACCTTAAGGAAATTTTGCTCAAAAATCAGATGGTGATCGAGGGTGGATGTATTTGCTTTTGAAACAAACACTAATAGTTTTCATAGAGTCACAGAATCATAGAACAACCAGGTAGGAACAGACCCACCAGATCATCGAGTCCAACCATTCCTATCAAACACTAAACCATGTCCCTCAGGACCTCATCCACCCGTCCCTTAAACACCTCCAGGGAAGGGGAATCAACCACCTCCCTGGGCAGCCTATTCCAATGCCCAATGACCCTCTGTGTGAAAAACTTCCTCCTAATCTCTAGCCTAAATCTCCCCTGGTGGAGCTTGAGGCCATTCCCTCTTGTCCTGTCCCCTGTCACTGGGGAGAGGAGCCCAGCTCCCTCCTCTCCACAACCTCCTTTCAGGTACTTATAGAGAGTAATGAGGTCTCCCCTCATCCTCCTCTTCTCCAGGATAAACACCCCCAGCTCTCTCAGATGTTCCTCATAGGGCCTGTTCTCCAGCCCCTTCACCATCTTCGTTGCTCTTCTCTGGACTCTCTCCAGAGCCTCAACATCCTTCTTGTGCTGAGGGGCCCACAACTGAACACAGGATTCAAGGAGCAGCCTCACCAGTGCTGAGTCCAGAGGGAGAAGAACCTCCCTGGCCCTGCTGGTCACACCGTTTCTGATACAGAAATGATCAGACTCCACTCAAAGCATCCTGCTTTCTTTATGGAAATAGGAAATTTCCTTTCCTTATAGGCTATGGCCTATAAGCTCTGCCAGGGGAGATTTAGGCTAGAGATTAGGAGGAAGTTTTTCATGGAAAGCGTCATTGGGCATTGGAACAGGCTGCCCAGGGAGGTGGTTGATTCCCCTTCCCTGGAGGTGTTTTAAGGTGTGGATGGACGAGGTGCTGAGGAACATGGGTTAGTGTTTGATAGGAATGGTTGGACTCGATGATCCGGTGGGTCTCTTCCAACGTGGTTGTTCTATGATTCTATAGGTTTAAAGCTCATATGTATTAACTGTTGAGAGAATGAGGTGAGCAGGTGGAGTTTCTTAACAAATGTGAAGGGAAATAAATCTTATCAAAAGCCTGTGATGTGAGCAGAAAAATATCTTGAAATTTCTCAACCTCTTTCTTTAATAAATTCATGTACTGTCCGGTAGCTTCCAAACACAGAGGCATCTATTGCATTTCAGAAGATATAGATTAGTTGTTTTGTATAAAAAGATATAGATTAGTTCTTTTGTGTGAATTAGTGTTGATTCAATTGTTTTAGTCTAGAAATTAATTGCAGTGCTACCAATCAGCATATACGAACATGATTAACATCTTCATTGTTCTTGTTAAATAGATCAGAGGAATCAAAGGGGGAAAACACGTATTTTTTGTACGAAACACATGAATAAGAGTGCGTGTGGGGTATCATTAGCCATAGTCTTTTAAACAAAGTGGCTGAATATGTATAAAGCAATATTTAACAATCGTGTTCTGCTAAATAATTAGTTACAGTGTCTCAGACAAATAGTTCTGATACCTATTTGGTTTCTTCCCTCAACCCCTTGGTGCTCAACTCTGCATTTAAATCAGTATACTTGAAATTCAAATTTGTCTCCTTAGTTGCTTTGTTCAGAAGCAAAGGCAAATTCTGATTTGGAGGGTCTCTTAACGAGCCTAGAAAGGGGGGGAGAGCGCACAGATTCTTACTACCAGCATGAAATGAACATGGGTTCACAAAAGGCAGGTCTTGCCAAACTAACCTGATCGCCTTCTATGACAAAGTGACTCAGCTGCTGGACGAGGGAAGGACTGTGCATGTGGTCTTCCTGGGCTTCAGTAAAGCCTTTGACACAGTTCCTCCCAGCATTCTGCTGCGGAAACTGTCACCTCTGGCCTGGCCAGGCACACACTCTCCTGGGTGGAAAACTGGCTGGATGGCCGGGCCCGGAGAGTGGTGGGAAATGGAGTTAACTCCAGCTGGAGGTCAGTGACAAGTGGTGTCCCCAGGGCTCAGTGTTGGGTCCAGCCCTGTTCAATGTCTTCATCAATGACCTGGATGAAGGTATGGAGGGTACCCTTAGCAAGTTTGCAGATGACACAAAGCTGTGTGCAAGTGAGGATCTATGATTCTATGAAAAGGCTGCCCAGGGAGGTGGTTGATTCACGTTCCCTGGAGGTGTTTAAGGGATGGGTGGCCGAGGTGCTGAGGGACATGGGTTAGTGTTTGATGGGAATGGTTGGACTCGATGATCTGGTGGGTCTCTTCCAACCTGGTGGTTCTATGATTCTGTGACTCTATGAAAACTATTAGTGTTTGTTTCAAAAGCAAATACATCCACCCTCGATCTTCTCCTACGCATACGTTTCTTATCAGTTTGATTAAGTTCCAAGTGTGCTACGTTTTGCTCTGCAGCTGATGTTGGGTTTAATCAGAGATGCTTTCTTCCCTCTCTGACACCCTCCCCTTAGACACTGACCTCCCATGCAAAGTCAGCAAATGTTTCCTGACAGTTTGAGGAGACCATATGTCCTGAATACCCTTCATGCAACAATACCCTCAAACACATCAGGGGAGTTGAGCATTTCATAGAATCATAGAATCCCCAGGTTGGAAGAGACCCACCGGATCATCGAGTCCAACCATTCCTATCAAACACTGAACCATGTCCCTCAGCACCTCATCCACCCGTCCCTTAAATCCCTCCAGGGAAGGGGAATCAACCACCTCCCTGGGCAGCCTCTGACAGTGACCAATCACCCTTTCTGTGAAAATCTTCCTCCTAATGTCCATCCTGACCCTCCCCTGGTGGAGCTTGAGGCCATTCCCTGTCGTCCTGTCCCTTGGGAGAAGAGCCCAGCTCCCTCCTCTCCACAACCTCTTTCCGGAGTCACTTCTGTTCAAGGCTAGAAGTTTGGCCTTCATTTCTGAGCCATCAGTAATTAAGGACTTTATTATCTTTTTAACATGGTGTAAATTCTTTTTTTAACTGACAATGCCTTATTCTGTTTGTTTTTTTTTTTCCAGAGCGATTCAATGTATATCTTATGCCTACGCCAAATCTAGATATCTACGGGGAATGTACGATGCAGATCACGCACGAAAACATCTATCTCTGGGACATCCACAACGCCAAGGTCAAGCTCGTCATGTGGCCGCTGAGTTCTTTGAGGAGATACGGACGGGATTCAACGTGGTTCACGTTTGAGTCTGGAAGGTAAGAGCTAAGGACAAGCAGCAAGACAAACAAATTTCTGAGAAGTGTCCAATAAGTTAAATTAACCTCTCATTATAAACAGAATACACGGTCTCTCCATGGTCTTCTATTTGTTGAATGTTACTTTTTAATATATTCAACCCAGTGTTTGAACCTGGTTCCAACCTGGTTGTTTTATGATTCTGTGATTCCTGGTTCCAACCTGGTTGGTTTATGATTCTATGATTCCTGGTTCCAACCTGGTTGGTTTATGATTCTATGATTCCTGGTTCTATGATTCTATGATTCCTGGTTCCAACCTGGTTGTTCTATGAGTCTATGAATGATTCCTGGTTCTATGATTCCTGGTTCCAACCTGGTTGTCCTATGAGTCTATGATTCCTGGTTCTATGATTCTATGATTCCTGGTTCCAACCTGGTTGTTCTATGAGTCTATGATTCCTGGTTCTATGATTCTATGATTCCTGGTTCCAACCTGGTTGTTCTATGAGTCTATGAATGATTCCTGGTTCTATGATTCCTGGTTCCAACCTGGTTGTCCTATGAGTCTATGATTCCTGGTTCTATAATTCTGTGATTCCTGGTTCCAACCTGGTTGTTCTATGAGTCTATGAATGATTCCTGGTTCTATGAGTCTATGATTCCTGATTCCAACCTGGTTGTTCTATGAGTCTATGATTCCTGGTTCTATGATTCTATGATTCCTGGTTCTATGATTCTATGATTCCTGGTTCCAACCTGGTTGTCCTATGAGTCTATGATTCCTGGTTCTATGATTCTATGATTCCTGGTTCCAACCTGGTTGTCCTATGAGTCTATGATTCCTGGTTCTATGATTCTATGATTCCTGGTTCCAACCTGGTTGTTCTATGAGTCTATGAATGATTCCTGGTTCTATGATTCCTGGTTCCAACCTGGTTGTTCTATGAGTCTATGATTCCTGGTTCTATGATTCTATGATTCCTGGTTCTATGATTCTATGATTCCTGGTTCCAATCTGGTTGTTCTATGAGTCTATGATTCCTGGTTCTATAATTCTGTGATTCCTGGTTCCAACCTGGTTGTTCTATGAGTCTATGAATGATTCCTGGTTCTATGAGTCTATGATTCCTGATTCCAACCTGGTTGTTCTATGAGTCTATGATTCCTGGTTCTATGATTCTATGATTCCTGGTTCTATGATTCTATGATTCCTGGTTCCAACCTGGTTGTTCTATGAGTCTATGAATGATTCCTGGTTCTATGATTCCTGGTTCCAACCTGGTTGTCCTATGATTCTATGATTCTTGGTTCTATGATTCTATGATTCCCGGTTCTATGGTTCTATGATTCTATGATTCCTGGTTCCAACCTGGTCGTTCTATGATTCTGTGATTCTATGAAGTAAACATCAGTATAGCTTATTTTTAAAATTCCCCTGGCTTTTATTTCACTGTTGCTGAATTGTCATTCTTAACGTTTCCGAGTCTGGCTGTGCTCGAACACTAGGGTGATATAATTGGAGAACTTCTCATGTAGAAGAAATTAATTCTGAATCTGAATAAAAGCTCATCACGCGGTATGAATGGAATAACTCCTGTTACGGCAGATATGACTCTTTTTGGATGTTCCCGATGACTGATTTCCGCCCTAGTGTATAATTACAAGCAGGAGCACTGAGAACATTGTGAATCCATAAAAAGGCTCTTTTTTTTGGATCGAATTGCCAATTCCATCGTCAGATCAGTTTTAAATGTCCGCGGAGCTCTATTTTGCTTCCTTTTCATACCTTTTTAATGTATTTCAGGTCTCGCCGTTAGGTCCACTGCCTTTTCTTTGTTGAACTACATGAAAGGAGGTTGTGGAGAGGAGGGAACTGGGCTCTTCTCCCAAGGGACAGGGGACAGGACGAGAGGGAATGGCCTCAAGCTCCACCAGGGCAGGTTTAGGCTAAACATTAGGAAAAAATATTTCACAGAGAGGGACATTGGGCACTGGTAGAGGTTGCCCAGGGAGGTGGTTGATTCACTTTCCCTGGAGGTGTTTGAGGGACAGGTGGATGAGGTCCTGAGGGACATGGGTTTAGTGTTTGATAGGAATGGTTGGACTCAATGATCCGATGGGTCTCTTCCAACCTGGTTATTCTATGATTCTATGACTTTCCCAAGTGAAATGCATCGCTCTCCACATCCCCCAGAATGTGACATCATGTCTTGTACATGGGTCTCTTCCAACCTGGTGATTCTGCGTTTCTGTGCAGAAATATTTCTGCATATCTCTCTGTCATTGATGATGTTTCATTTTATATTTTTTTATGATTCTAGCGTTTTCCGTGTTTGTCATTCTCCTTGATGCTGAGCGTGAATTTTCTGAAGCAATCTGTGAAATTGCAGATGTGTTTACGCTCCGGGTTAGCCCCAGTGCCTTATTGAAAAATCTTTACATACATTTTGATGTGTAGTTACATAATCACTATCATTAACAAATATTTTCAAAATTGCAGTCAGTGATCGCGAACAAAAAGTAGGTAGTGGCCGTAATTCCTCTACAATTTCTTATAGATGAGTTCCAACCTAATTCATAACTTTGTGTCTCCAGACTGATGTCACCAGAGCATTTTAAAGCTCTGCTGTCTTTCTGAGTTGACTCCATTATAAAATCATGAAGACATGATTACTTTTTTTTAAAATTTGGTACCGTTTTCCTAAAAATCAGCAATGGCTGACCCTTGTTTCAGCTTAATTTCAACGACTGAGCTGCGGGGCTGATTCGAATAGGAATTGGAATAGGCTGCCCAGGGAGGTGGTTGATTCACCTTCCCTGGAGGTGTTTAAGGGACGGGTGGACGAGGTCTTGAGGGACTTGGTTTAGTGTTTGATAGGAATGGTTGGACTAGAAGATCCGATGGGTCCCTTCCAACCTGGTTGTTCTACGATTCTATGATTCTAAATATACGGTTTTAGCAAGAATGATTTGCTGAATTGTTCCTTCCCTGAGGCTTCAGTCTGTCTCATGTGAAATTAGTTCAAGCAGCAATACCCACACAATACCAAAAAGCAAATAAAATGCTGAAATAATACCTGAAACCTACCATGTTATTCGATCTGCTGCAGGGTAGGGAGGCTCTGCCAAGGGACCTAAACGGGCTGGATCCATGGGCTGAGTCCAGTGGGATGAGGTTTAACACGGCCAAATGCCGGGTCCTGCACTTGGGGCACAACAACCCTGAGCAGAGCTACAGACTGGGAGAAATCTGTCTAGAAAGCTACCAGGAGGGAGAGGGACCTGGAGGTGTTGGTCGACAGCGATTGACCATGAGCCAGCAGTGTGCCCAGGTGGCCAAGAAGGCCAATGGCATCTTGGCTTGGATCAGAAATGGTGTGACCAGCAGGGCCAGGGAGGTGATTCTCCCTCTGGACTCAGCACTGGTGAGACTGCTCCTTGAATCCTGTGTTCAGTTGTGGGCCCCTCAGCACAAGAAGGATGTTGAGGCTCTGGAGCGAGTCCAGAGAAGAGCCGCGAAGCTGGTGAAGGGGCTGGAGAACAGGCCCTATGAGGAGCAGCTGAGAGAGCTGGGGGTGTTTATCCTGGAGAAGAGGAGGCTGAGAGGAGACCTCATTGCTCTCTACAACTACCTGAAAGGAGGTTGTGGAGAGGAGGGAGCTGGGCTCTTCTCCCAAATGACAGGGGACAGGACAAGAGGGAATGGCCTCAAGCTGCACCAGGGGAGATTTAGGCTAGAGATTAGGAGGAAGTTTTTCACAGAAAGGGTCATTGGGCATTGGAACAGGCTGCCCAGGGAGGTGGTTGATTCCCCTTCCCTGGAGGTGTTTAAGGGACGGGTGGACGAGGTGCTGAGGGACATGGGTTAGTGTTTGATAGGAATGGTTGGACTCAATGATCCGATGGGTCTCTTCCAACCTGGTTGTTCTATGATCCTGTGAGGGGATTGGTGGCAAAAGAGGCTGAGCACATTGAATAGGAGGTGATAGGAACGGGCTGTTCAAACCCATCGTCAGGCTAAACCAGAAAAAAGATAAAGAGGGACTTGTGATAAAAAGAAAAAGGTAGCTGTTTATCTGACCACCCCCTGCAGCACCTTTTGGAATATGTGTAGCATTTGAGGAACAGAATCTAATCAGAAGATATGAGCAGAAAGTAGGATGAGTGCTTGTCATTGGCAGATTATCTCAAATATTTCATTTCATAGGTACTTTGCCTTTTCATGGAAGGCTTCTTTAAGCCCTGCTGGACCAATATCTCAGAGAGAAAAAAAAAGAAAGAGAGAAAGATGAGTATGATTAGCTCTCAGCCTCAGAAGCACAGGTGAAATGAAGGGCAGCCAAGGAAAAAGTGTTCGATGCGTGAGGAAATAGTGTCAAATAGCTGGTAAAAAGGGCCATCAGAGAAATTGTGGCAGAAGTAATGATACACGGGAATAGAAATGTGTGTTAGCATTTATCTTGAGACTAATATGCTGTCTGTGATATGAAGGATACTTATAAAATGAGTGTTGCAGAGTGAAAAAATGGGGGAAGTATTTCAAAAGACTAAAATATTACATAGGATACTCGAGAAATATTTAATGTCATGCATGAAATAATAGCAAACATATAAAGCTATTATATGTAAACATCCAGGGAAGGCACTGTCATCTTTTGCTGCATGAAATCCATCATTATCCATTAGATATCGTAGAATCATAGAATCACCAGGTTGGAAGAGACCCACCGGATCATCGAGTCCAACCATTCCTATTCAAACACTAAACCATGTCCCTCAGCACCTTGTCCATGTGTCCCTTAAACCCCTCCAGGGAAGGTGATTCAACCCCCTCCCTGGGCAGCCTATTCCAATGCCCAGTGACCCTTTCCATGAAGAACTTCCTCCTAATCTCCAGCCTAAATCTCCCCTGGTGGAGCTTGAGGCCATTCCCTCTTGTCCTGTCCCCTGTCCCTTGGGAGAAGAGCCCAGCTCCCTCCTCTCTACAACCTCCTGTCAGGTACTTGGAGAGAGCAATGAGGTCTCCCCTCGGCCTCCTCTTCTCCAGGATAAACCCCCCCAACTCTCTCAGCCATTCCTCATCAGGCCTGTTCTCCAGCCCCTTCACCAACCCATAAAATGTTATATGAGATACGAGATATTCTGAGGAAATGCATGAGAAGCCCAAGTGTGTTACTGTAAATCTTAAATACTACTTTCCACATATTTTTCATCCTTTTGGATGCTTCTCCTGTCCTTTGTCGGTGTGACTTGATGTATGTGATTCTTTGTGATGAGTTTCTTTTTTTTTTTTCCTTTGTTTTCACACTTCTTTTACCCACTTCCGTACTTGAAAAGAGAATCTGGATTTAAAAGACAAATTCCAAAAATTATTTTGAGGGGTTCTCAAGGCTTTATCAGGTTCCCACTTAGCTGAAAACAAAAATGCAGTTGATTTTAGCTATCTAGGTGATGAGAAATCCTTACAAAGAGTTTGTGAACTGCTAGAAGCACTAATTGCAAGGATATCGTATATACAAGCAGAGTTGGGGCCAGAGGTGCAAGGGGAGCGCAGCGAGAGTTGCATGATCCATAAAAACCCACCTTCCCTGGAGGTGTGTAAGGCACAGGCGGACGAGGTACTGAGGGACATGGTTTATTGTTTGATGGGAATGGTTGGACGCAATGATCCGATGGGTCTCTTCCAGCCTGGTCGCTCTGTGATTCTATGAAAAGAGGTGCTGCTGCTTGCAGCTGAGGGAACACAGTAAATCTCGCCCCTTCCATCTGGCTTATACCGAATTTAAAGCAAGCGCAGGGGAAATCACACTTCCTCTCTTAATTTTGTAGAAAATTCGTGGAGTTTCAGAGAACATTTTACACTTGATGTGGGGGCTGAACCTTTTCTGTAATTATTTTTTGCTGTTACGTAATTATTGCCTGTCTAGTTCACTGTCAAATGCATTCTTTGACCTCTTGTGTCTGTATCCTTGTCCAGTTGAAGTTCAGACCGAAAATGTGGCTTTCGGATAAGATCTTCTGCTCTTCCTGTCAGCACCTGAAAAATAACAGGGTTTCCCTGGAGGTGTTTAAGTCACGGGTAGATGAGGTCCTGAGGGACACGGGTTAGTGTTTGATGGGAATGGTTGGACTTGATGAGCCAGTGGGTCTCTTCCAACCTGGTGATTCTATGATTCTGTGATTTTTTTGAGCAAACTCCTGCCTTGTCTCCTCCCTGGTACTTCTGCCTGTCGCAGAGGTTGCCGCTACGGCAATTTGTTCCCCGAACTGAGGTTGACAACCTGCCAGTTTAGAGATTAGCGTTGATGAGTCCTGGGGTATCATTAGCATACGTTAATTACTCATTAGCGTATGTACAGTGCGCAGATGAGTGTCTCTGAACTAAACCTATGTGCCCATAAATATTTGCATGTGACTTTCTGAAAATTCCCCTGTGGCCACGATGGTCAAAGCAGAAGCTCTCGCAGCTCAGAAGACAGAGACAGTGACATTGAAAGAATACATGAGCAATGAAGCTGGTGAAGGGGCTGGAGAACAGGCCTTATGAGGAAAGGCTGAGAGAGCTGGGGGTGTTTATCCTGGAGAAGAGGAGGCTGAGGGGAGACCTCATTGCTCTCTACAACTACCTGAAAGGAGGTTGTGGAGAGGAGGGAGCTGGGCTCTTCTCCCAAGGGACAGGGGACAGGACGAGAGGGAATGGCCTCAAGCTCCACCAGGGGAGATTTAGGCTGGAGATTAGGAGGAGGTTTTTCACACAGAGGGTCATTGGGCATTGGAACAGGCTGCCCAGGGAGGGGGTTGATTCCCCTTCCCTGGAGGTGTTTAAGGGACTGGTAGACGAGGTGCTGAGGGACATGGGTTAGTGTTTGATAGGAATGGTTGGACTCTGATCCAGTGGGTCTCTTCCAACCTGGTTGTTCTATGATTCTATGATTCTAAATATTGTCAGCACATCTACAATACTGCCCAGTGTCATAGCTTCTGAGCACAAAACGTTCCTCAAGGATGAAGTGAAATAAACAATTAGAATCACAGAATCATAGAATCACCAGGTTGGAAGAGACCCATCGGATCATCGATTCCAACCATTCCTATCAAGCACTAAACCATTTTCCATGTCAATTATATCTATGCAGATCAGTTCCTTGGCTGTTACTACACCAGCATCTTTTAACTAGAAGATGCCTTCTTCTTACAAAGCTCATTACTTCCTAAAAAAGGATTGATTAAGGTAAGAAAACCGTGAGGGACATGGTTTAGTGTTTGATAGGAATGGTTGGACTCGATGATCCGATGGATCTCTTCCAACCTGGTTGTTCTGATTCTATGATTCTGTGATTCTAAGAATTGTCTCACGCTGTGTTCAGAATTAATTCAGACTCGAGCCATTATCAGCTGAAAATATTTCCATCCACAACTCTCTTGGAAAGGAGAAGTCCCCAACACAACAGTGACTTCTGGGCTTGAAAAGGGAAAGAAAAGAAGGAGCTAAAGATCCTGCAGCACTAAGTTTTATTGCTTCTGTTGTAGCGAACAGTTGATGTGCTGCCACAGGGCTCCTGTATTATTACCCTATAATTTCTTTTAGGTAGTAATTGCTTTATTTGGGTTTTATGTCTAACATTTTTGTATTTGTCGGAGTCAACAGCATTCGTGCAGATTAATGCTGCTTCACCTCTGTTTGTTCTGCTGCTAAAGACAGTGAGAAAAACTGAGCAATACTCTTACGAGATGTCTTTTTCTTCACTGGGGAATTCATTGGGCTCTTAGCAGCTTTGCAGAAGTCATGTCGCCAATATTCGTGTTTAAATATGATCCCAGCTTCCAGGGCTTGGTACTTACACGTCTCTCGTTCAAAAATAATAATGAGTGAGAAGACTTAATCAAAAAAGGTAGCTGTTTGCAGTCTTTGCAATCTCTTTTTCTTAGGCCAGTGGTTTTCACCGCTCTGTTTGCTCTACACTCAGCCGGAACTGCTGCTTCTGTGCCAAGATGATAATAGCAAGAAACGAGTTCTTGGTTTGTCTTTCACGCAGCTGGTAAAGACAGATATTCATCCAAGACATCGTTAAACAGCATTTAATCATTACGAACAAGACCTGAGCTTTGCAGTCTAACAAAACTAATTAACGATATTTTCATGCTTGTGCTATTACTTAAATTGTCGAGAATGCAAATGTCTTGTTTGTTTAAGAACATGTCGATAACTGGTTTTATTATCCTCTTTTTAGTTTTGATAAATCCCCTTTTTCTGTAATAGATGTGATTTTTTTTTTTTCTTTCCAGAAAATGCAAGGAGTCAACAGTCACAATAAAGTGGCTTGTTCTGCATATATTTATGCAGGAATGACCTACACTGATTTCTTAAATAATATGAACCTAATACTGACACGAGAGGGTAATTTCATAGAATCATAGAACAACCAGGTTGGAAGAGACCCACTGGATCATCCAGTCCAACCATTCCTATCAAACACTAAACCATGTTCAACATTGAATCCTTCTTACAGTTGATAAATATGTAGGTCACCTTTTATAAAATTAGTCTATAAGGACTATAGTCTATAAGCCTATTCCTGCACTTGGGGCACAACAACCCTATGCAGAGCTACAGACTGGGAGAAGTCTGTCTAGAAAACTGCCAGGAGGAGAGGGACCTGGGGGTGTTGGTCGACAGCGACTGACCATGAGCCAGCAGTGTGCCCAGGTGGCCAAGAAGGCCAATGGCATCTTGGCTTGGATCAGAAACTGTGTGACCAGCAGGTCCAGGGAGGTGATTCTCCCTCTGGACTCAGCACTGGTGAGGCTGCTCCTTGAATCCTGTGTTCAGTTGTGGGCCCCTCAGCACAAGAAGGATGTTGAGGCTCTGGAGCAAGTCCAGAGAAGAGCAACGAGACTGGTGAAGGGTCTGGAGAACAGGCCTTATGAGGAACATCTGAGAGAGCTGGAGGTGTTTATCCTGGAGAAGAGGAGGCTGAGGGGAGACCACATTGCTCTCTCCTACTCCCTGAGCGGAGGTTGTGTAGAGGAGGGAGCTGGGCTCTTCTCCCAAGGGACAGGGGACAGGACGAGAGGGAATGGCCTCAAGCTCCACCAGGGGAGATTTAGGCTAGAGATTAGGAAGAAGTTTTTCACAGAAAGGGTCACTGGGCATTGGAATATGCTGCCCAGGGTGGGGGTTGATTCCCCTTCCCTGGAGGTGTTTAAGGGACGGGTGGTTGAGGTGCTGAGGGACATGGTTAGTGTTTGACAGGAATGGTTGGACTCGAGGATCCAGTGGGTCTCTTCCAACCTGGTGATTCTATGATTCTATGAAGGAAGAAGATGCAAAAAAAAAAATGTAGTTGTAGTCATAGTGAAGTATTGGAATTCAACTTCTTAGACTCCAGAATATTGCTTCTATTATAGTTTAGCTTTTAGGGTCTAGGACACACAAGGACACAGTGTAGGACATGTGAGCCTCTCACAGCATGTTTACCATTACGTATGGATGGAGATATTGCACAGTTACACATTGATTTCCACATTCTGTCTTTCATGCATGACTTCAAAAAGTCAGTATTTCTGCTTTTTAAGCTGTAACTACCATTGAGAATTAATTACAGTCTTTATGGTACTAACTATATTTATTCAAAAATCAAATTAATTAACATAATAAGATTTTAATGAGAATGCATGGTAAGCCTTGGTAGCAATCAAATAAAAATTGACTGAAATGAATCCAAGACAGTATCTTCCTTCTTATCAAAGCTGTACCTTGGGGGAAAAAACTAAAATACATTTTTTTTCTACTGTGTCTTATGAGGGATGTGAGTAAACCTGGTGGAAATCGATCAGAGAATTGCGGCGCGAGTGGATGGTCATTGGTAGAGTCCAGAGAAAGATATAACCCTGCTTTCTGCACTTCTGTTGAGCAAGAAGTCGAAAGCATGTGACATTCTGACCAGCAGGTCCAGGGAGGTTATTCTCCCTCTGGACTCAGCACTGGTGAGGCTGCTCCTCGAATCCTGTGTTCAGTTGTGGGCCCCTCAGCACAAGAAGGATGTTGAGGCTCTGGAGCGAGTCCAGAGAAGAGCAACGAAACTGGTGAAGGGTCTGGAGAACAGGCCTGATGAGGAGCGTCTGAGAGAGCTGGGGGTGTTTATCCTGGAGAAGAGGAGGCTGAGAGGAGACCTCATTGCTCTCTACAACTACCTGACAGGAGGTTATAGAGAGGAGGGAGCTGGGCTCTTCTGCCAAGGGACAGGGGACAGGACGAGAGGGAATGGCCTCAAGCTCCACCAGGGGAGATTTAGGCTAGAGATTAGGAGGAAGTTTTTCCCGGAAAGGGTCATTGGGCATTGGAACAGGCTGCCCAGGGAGGGGGATGAATCCCCTTCCCTGGAGATGTTTAAGGGACGGGTAGATGAGGTCCTGAGGGACACGGTTTAGTGTTTGATAGGAATGATTGGACTTGATGATCCGATGGGTCTCTTCCAACCTGGTTGTTCTATGATTGTATGATTTACAAATGGTGCATTTTCCCAAACAGACCTTCATGCTGTCCTGTCGTGGGGGAAATATTTTAAAGTGGTAACAGTGCAATATTCTGCAACTGCATGAAAGGACAGGAATTTGACATCTCAGCTTCATTTCACTATTTCAGTTAAGGATAAAAATAAGGATTTTTGGTTGGACTCGATGATCCGATGAGTCTCTTCCAACCTGGTAATTCTGTGATTCTATGATTCTGTGAAAGTTGTCTGAAACCTGAGGTGCCGAGAAACGTGAGATGCCCTAAGTCCTTGCTTTACACAAAAAGGATAAAAGAGAATGATAAAAGGAAAATTCTTAGTTCTTCATATATCCATCTACCTTTTGATTCGCAAATAATTTAGCATTAAAAAAGGCTAATTTGTAAATCTATTACTCAAAAGTGTGTTAAACTACATACAGATAACTAAAATGGTAAATATAGAATCATAGAACAACCAGGTTGGAAGAGACCCATCGGATCATCGAGTCCAACCATTCCTATCAAACACTAAACCATGTCCCTCAGCACCTTGTCCACCCGTCCCTTAAACCCCTCCAGGGAAGACGAGTCAACCACCTCCCTGGGCAGCCTGTTCCAAAGACCCTTTCTGTGAAAAACTTCCTCCTAATCTCTAGCCTAATCTCTAACCACGGCAAACCCTGGGCTGATCGGCGACAAGCAGCTTAATTCCCGAATCTTAACCGTTTCCCATTACCAGCTTCCTTGGTTTTATCCCTGTAGGATTTTTCATCCTCTGAAACCGACCAAAAAAAAAATCATATTTCGCTTCAGTCTCTTAAACCTCGTCATTTTTTTTCCCCAGACTTTCCATTTCACGCTGTTTGAATTTTATTAAGATCTCTTTACACAAAAGCAGATCAGCAGCTATATGATGCCCTGAGGGACCTGCAATGCTGTTGCCGTAATGTCACAAAAACTCTGGAGACGTTTTGTTTCTACCAGAAGCTCTTTAGGGAATTGTGGCTGAGGATATAAAACAGCTTAAGTGTTTGCAGCAGGGAGCTTGGGCTCTGTTGGAATTTAATACAGAAGTTGGGGGTTTTTTTTAAAAAAAATCTATTAATTGCCAAATCACATTAGTACTGATCAAATTGATCGACTTGAATGGTTGGACTCCATGATCCAGTGGGTCTCTTCCAACCTGGTTGTTCTATGATTCCATGAGAATCTATGAGAATCTGATCTATGAGAACCTGTGTCCAAAGAGGATTGTATTTTCTTTACATCTTGGGATGGAGACTGTTGTAATTCAAGAATTGTGTATAGTATCCGTATGAATAATAACATGAATCAGCCATTCGTAAGACTATGACATACTTTTCCACAATTCAGCTAATCATCACTGAGTATTTTAGTATTTTCACCAAATATTTTCCCGAAGGGCCTCTGTTTTGTTTGCCTCCAACACGTTCTGTTCTTCCCAAACACAGCCGTGCGTAAGTTCTTTCGAGAAGGTTCATGAATCATAGAATCATAGAACAACCAGGTTGGAAGAGACCCATCGGATCATCGAGTCCAACCATTCCTACCAAACACTAAAGCATAGAATCACCAGGTTGGAAGAGAGGTCGGTCAGTGTTCTCTTAAAATGTCACCTTCTCAAAGTCATGATGTGCCACGAACTTCTGGAGCCAATTGGTTGAAAGAATTAAATTTAGCTCCTACTTACTAGTCCAGACACCTTAAACAATGCCCTAAATAGCCAACTGTATTACCTCGAGTTTTTATTCTATGATAAAACTTCTTTTTCACTACCCGGAAGATGATTAAAACTGAATTTAAAGGTTATGTTCATGAGCTCTGCACATCTCTTGGAATACGTCTTTCCTCGCTGGTAAAAATAACTGCAGATGTTCGGAATCTCAGTCTAACTACAAAAATTGGCATTTTCTACTGCAAGGAGTGCACTTTTTATAACATGGAGATAAAAATGACACATCACTCGTATTTTTTTTCCTTAAATCTGAATGCAGGATGTGTGACACGGGAGAAGGGCTGTTCACCTTTCAGACACGGGAAGGAGAAATGATCTATCAGAAGGTCCATTCTGCGACCCTGGCGATAGCAGAGCAGCATGAAAGATTGATGATGGAAATGGAGCAGAAGGCACGGGTAAGGTCCTTCCACCAAAATGTTTGAACTTCTAAAAACTAGTCATGAACAAAACAAGTATGGGATAGTGTGAGCCTGAGGACTTGGCTATAACAAAGGTAATAGGTGTGTGGCTAAGACAAAACAGACTTCTGCATTTATGTATTTTCATTTTCAGGGATTTTCAATGTGTTCTAGACAAGAATCTATTGTTTGGTGTCTTTTTAGAACAGTTAATAACATTTAACTTAACAAGTTTGCAGGTGACACAAAGCTGTGTGGAAGTGTGGATCTGCTGGAGGGTCGGGAGGCTCTGCAAAGGGATCTGAACAGGCTGGATCCATGGGCTGAGTCCAATGGGATGAGGTTTAACACGGCCAAATGGCACATCCTGCACTCAGGGCACAACAACCCTGTGCAGAGCTACAGACTGGGAGAAGTCTGGCTGGAAAACTGCCAGGAGGAGAGGGACCTGGGGGTGTTGGTCGACAGCAACTGACCATGAGGCAGAGGTGTGCCCAGGTGGCCAAGAAGGCCAATGGCATCATGGTTTGGATCAGAAACGGTGTGACCAGCAGAGGCAGGGAGGTTCTCTTCCCTCTGGACTCAGCACTGGTGAGACTGCTCCTCAAATCCTGTGTTCAGTTGTGGGCCCCTCAGCACAAGAAGGATGTTGAGGCTCTGGAGCAAGTCCAGAGAAGAGCAACGAAGCTGGTGAAGGGACTGGAGAACAGGCCTTATGAGGAGTGGCTGAGAGAGCTGGGGGAGTTTATCCTGGAGAAGAGGAGGCTGAGGGGAGACCTCATTACTCTCTACAACTCCCTGAAAGAAGGTTGTGGAGAGGAGGGAGCTGGGCTCTTCTCCCAAGCAACAGGGGACAGGGCGAGAGGGAATGGCCTCAAGCTCCACCAGGGGAGATTTAGGCTAGAGATTAGGAAGAAGTTTTTCATGGAAAGGGTCATTGGGCACTGTCAGAGGCTGCCCAGGGAGGTGGTTGATTCACCTTCCCTGGAGGTGTTTAAGGGACCGGTGGATGACGTGCCTAGGGACATGGTTTAGTCTTTGATAGGAATGGTTGGACTCGATGATCCGGTGGGTCTCTTCCAACCTGGTTGTTCTATGATTCTATGATTCTATACCCGCAGTTATGCAAAGGTAACTCAGAGAGTCCTCTCCCCACATGCTCCATCACTGTCAAAATATCTTGCTCACACTCCTGAGAGAATGACTTCCACAAAGGACAGGTCAATACCACAGTGTTCAGCTCCTTGTCCTAATTACTCCCCAAGTAAGTCTGTCTTTCTATGTTTACTGAAGAACAGAAACGTGAAAAAGATGTTGATTTCTGTGACAACAGTTTGTTAGGCTGAATTCTTCCCTCAGACTCTGCATCTTTCCGAGTAACAGCTGAAAGACTGGAAGCCATAAAAAGTGGGGGGTTTGGTGATTTATGAAGAAAGGTAGATGAGTTTTCCAATAAAACTAGACAAAGCACAAGAAGGATGTTGAGGGAGTGAGTCCAGAGAAGAGCAACAAAGCTGGTGAAGGGTCTGGAGAACAGGCCTTATGAGGAGCGGCTGAGAGAGCTGGGGGTGTTTATCCTGGAGAAGAGGAGGCTGAGGGGAGACCTCATTGCTCTCTACAACTCCCTGAAAGGAGGTTGTGGAGAGGAGGGAGCTGGGCTCTTCTCCCAAGGGACAGGGGACAGGACAAGAGGGAATGGCCTCAAGCTCCACCAGGGGAGATTTAGGCTGGAGATCAGGAGGAAGTTTTTCATGGAAAGGGTCATTGGGCATTGGAATAGGCTGCCCAGGGAGGTGGTTGATTCACCTTCCCTGGAGGTGTTTAAGGGACGGGTGGACGAGGTCCAGAGGGACATGGTTTAGTGTTTGATGGGAATGGTTGGACTCGATGATCCGATGGGTCTCTTCCAACCTGGTAATTCTGTGATTTGCATGATAGTTGAGATGCATCAGCTTTGGACAGAAGCAGTCAGTCTTACACAAGACTAAAATAACCTTAGGGAAACAGTAGCAATTGTTGGGAAGTCCAAGAAAAAGATAGATGACAGAGTAAATGGAAGAGCTGGTAAAAAATGACTGTATTCTGTTAGACTGAAAGTGTTTGAATAATAGCGCAAAACCAGGAAAACGCGTCATTATAAATATATTTCAACATGGTTTAGTGTTTGATAGGAATGGTTGGACTCAATGATCCGATGGGTCTCTTCCAACCTGGTTGTACTATGATTCTGTGATTTGCTTTTAAGTTGTCTGCTCAGTAAGAGAAATTGGGTTTGTGAGGCCATACTAAGTGCTTAGACCAAGGCCAGGACCACAGAGTATTTTCCTTTCATGCAGCCACCACTTTCACATTTTGCACCTATCACTCAGCAGTTATACTGCTTCGCAGAGCTGTTTCCATTCTGCCATCAGCTGACTCCCCTGAAACCTCACTTATAAAGGCTGTGGACATAGGGTATACCTTCCCTGGAGGTGTTTAAGGGACGGGTGGATGAGGTGCTGAGGGACATGGGTTAGTGTTTGATGGGAATGGTTGGACTCGATGATCCGATGGGTCTCTTCCAACCTGGTTGTTCTATGATTCTGTGATTCTATAATATCAGACTCTGAGAGCAGGCTGAGAAATAGAAATGACTCATCAGCCACACAGGGTAGCGTGTACTTGACTCCTGGATGAGGCTGCCCTGTGATCTGCAGAGGAAGATCAATCAGTAGAGCCCTGCTGGAGGCTTCCCTGTAGCCTGCATAGAAGTTGTTGACTGTGTAGAAGAGACTGAATAAACCCATTGAGTTTATACTTCAACTATTAAGCTAATGTTAGCTTGATTTTTAAAAGCTCAGCTGACGGATTCACCTTCCCTGGAGGGGTTTAAGGGACTGGTGGACGAGGTGCTGTTGGACATGGGTTAGTGTTTGATAGGAATGGTTGGACTCGAGGATCCGGTGGGTCTCTTCCAACCTGGTGATTCTATGGTTCTATGATGGGTTGCTGAACTTTAAGGGGTCATCTGTGTCATCTGTAGCATTTAAGTTGTATTTGTCGTAGAAGAAAATATCTGGTGATATGTGTTATTTTACACAGAAAAAATATGTGTTATTTCCCGTTAGCAAGTATAACTCTTACTCCAATGTCTACCCATGCCTCAAGCTCCACCAGGGGAGATTTAGGCTGGAGATTAGGAGGAAGTTCTTCACACAGAGGGTCATTGGGCATTGGAATAGTCTGCCCAGGGAGGGGGTTGAGTCACCTTCCCTGGAGGTGTTTAAGGGAGGGGTAGATGAGGTGCTGAGGGACATGGGTTAGTGTTTGATAGGAATGGTTGGACTCGATGATCCGGTGGGTCTCTTCCAACCTGGTTGTTCTATGATTCTATGATTCTATGAAGTAAAATCATCTCAGGCAAGGGTAGAATTGAATTTTTCCCCACCATGACCTGAGTGAGGCCCCTCGTGACTACTACTGCTTCAAAAACATTCAGAACTCCAGCGCGAGCTTTCAGTTTCTAATGGCAAAGCAGCATTTAAATTACATCACCAACTACCAAAATATCCCATCCGCTCTTATGCAAAGACTTGTCAGCTCCGCTCTCGCAGCCACCCACGCCACTTACCTACACACTCCACAAACCTTGATGCTGTCTGCAGTGTTTCTGACATGACAAACAGCTCCCTGCCCTGCTCTGTCACCTCGTATCATAGAATCACCAGGTTGGAAGAGACCCATCGGATCATTGAGTCCAACCATTCCTATCAAACACTAAACCATGTCCCTGAGCACCTCGTCCACCCGCACCTTAAACACCTCCAGGGAAGGTGAATCAACCCCCTCCCTGGGCAGCCTATTCCGATGCCCAATGACCCTTTGATGCCATTGACCAGAAGCCAAGATGCCATTGGACTTCTTGGCCACCTGGGCACACTGCTGGCTCATGTTCAGTCGGCTGTCAACCAACACCCCCAGGTCCCTCTCCTCCTGGCAGCTTTCTAGACAGACTTCTCCCAGTCTGTAGCTCTGCATAGGGTTGTTGTGCCCCAAGTGCAGGACCCGGCATTTGGCCGTGTTAAACCTCATCCCATTGGACTCAACCCATGGATCCAGCCTGTTTAGGTCCTTTTGCAGAGCCTCCCTACCCTCCAGCAGATGAATCAATCCCCCGGTGAATGGCTTGAGAATTATTTTTCTAGCAATAGTTAACTTAAACTGTTCCTCTGTTAAGAGAGATTGATGATATGAAGCTACCAGCACGGTTACACAAGCAAGTTGTCTAAAAAGGTGCACGATGCCAAAAAACTCCTTTGCTTCTATACAAAATGCTCCTCAGCATTCAGCTAAGGAGAGGGCTGGGAAGAGCCCAATAGGGTTCAGTCAGGCATGCAACACCTACCGTGTAATTACAGCAACCATTCCTAATTTATCACTCGTATCACCCACACCTTTTAGCAAATGAGACGGCTAATGAAATCATCAATTTTTCTCAGGGAAAAGTTCTGGGGCTCTTCGCTTCCTGCATCATCTGGGAACAAATATGAATTTCAACTTGACGGTGCCTCTCTGACTGCTCTGTCACCTCTGTAAACAGGCAATATTTGGCAAAGTCCAAGAAAACAGTACAAGAAAAAGTACAAGAAAACACACCAGCAGTGTGCCCAGGTGGCCAAGAAGGCCAATGGCATATTGACTTGGACCAGAAATGGTGTGACCAGCAGGTCCAGGGAGGTTCTTCTCCCTCTGTACTCAGCACTGGTGAGGCCGCTCCTTGAATCCTGTGTTCAGTTGTGGGCCCCTCAGCACAAGAAGGATGTTGAGGCTCTGGAGTGAGTCCAGAGAAGAGCAAGGAAGCTGGTGAAGGGGCTGGAGAACAGGCCCTATGAGGAGCGTCTGAGAGAGCTGGGGGTGTTGAGGCTGGAGAAGAGGAGGCTGAGGGGAGACCTCATTGCTCTCTACAACTCCCTGAAAGGAGGTTGTGTAGAGGAGGGAGCTGGGCTCTTCTCCCAAGGGACAGGGGACAGGACAAGAGGGAATGGCCTCAAGCTCCACCAGGGGAGATTTAGGCTGGAGATTAGGAGGAAGTTTTTCACGGAAAGGGTCATTGGGCATTGGAATAGGCTGCCCAGGGAGGTGGTTGATTCCCCTTCCCTGGAGGTGTTTAAGGCACAGGTGGATGAGGTGCTGAGGGACATGGTTTAGTGTTTGATAGGAATGGTCGGAGTCGATGATCCGGTGGGTCTCTTCCAGCCTGGTTGTTCTATGATTCTATTCGATGATTTGGAGAACACCTTTTTTTTCTTTTGTGAAATAAAGGGAAATAGCCTATACTGTTCCCGTTAATACTGGCAAAAATAATAGCTGATGAAGCCACCCAGCGCTTTCAGGAGACAGGTATTATTATAATAATTATACTAATGAGTAAAATAAGGCGCAGAAAGATTAAGGCCAGATTCAGCTGCATGGGAATTGCCCAAGGTCATAGAGCAATCAGCTGCAGGCTGCAAATAGCACAGCAACAAAACAACAAAACGAATCCCGAATCGTCGTCAGTTACCTCTTCACAGAAGAATTAAATTGTGAATAAAAGTTCTTTCACGTGATTTCCAGTCGTTTTTGGAGCTGCAGTGTCATTCTGTGTGCCCTGTCATGCCAGGCTCTCCTCTCTTCCAGCAGCTCTGTTCACGAGTTCTTTAGTATTGCCTGAGGGAGTCAGTAAGACTTTGATGAATAAGAAACTTCTTTATCAGTGATGTACAGAGGGTCATGCTGCTTTTCAAAAAAATAGGCGAATTATAAAAAGTAACAACCTGAGAGGGGATCAAAAAGTCTCCTCATAGTCCTAAAGTTGCTCTTTCCCAGAAAGAGTCATTGGGCAGTGGCAGAGGCTGCACAGGGAGGTGGTTGATTCACCTTCCCTGGAGGGGTTTAAGGGACGGGTGGACAAGGTGCTGAGGGACATGGGTTAGTGTTTGGTGGGAGTGGTTGGAGTCGATGATCTGAGAGGTCTCTTCCAACCTGGTGATTCTATGATTCTGTGATTCATCAGCGAGGGCTTAATGAAGGTTTTCCATGCTATGGTAGAAGCATACATCGCTCTGTTCATAGAGTCATAGAATCACCAGGTTGGAAGAGACCCACCAGATCATCGAGTCCAACCATTCCTATCAAACACTAACCCATGTCCATTCCTTATGGCTGTGAAGCTGCTATAGTCTCGTCATATATTCAGTCTGTCAGAATCCATTTCCATAAAGGAAGCTGTCAGGCAGGATTCATCTGGCTGCCTGTTGAATGCATATTTCTGTAGCGTCTATGATTCAAAATCTATTGACAAATCAACACCGATTCTTGTTTATAAAACGACAGGACTTGTTGGCTCTTCGTCAGTCTTGTCTCCTTGTAGGTCACAGTGGTAAAAGCTGCAATTGCCATAGCGAAGAGATTTTATAAGATACTTTTTAAAATAGAATCATAGAACAGCCAGGCTGGAAGAGACCCACCGGATCATCGAGTCCAACCGTAGTCACCCCATTCCATTCTGTCCCCACTGCTTTGGGGCTCAACTCCAGCCTCCCCAGTCACCCCATTCCCTCCCCAGTCACCCCATTCCCTCCTCATCACCTCACCTCCAGGAACCCCACAACTCCTTTCCCTCCCCATCATTTTGGGGCTCAGCTCCAGCAATCCCAGTAACTCCATTCCCGTCCCTCCCCACTGCTTCGGGACTCAACTCCAGCCTCCCCAGTCACCCCATTCCCTCCCCAGTCCCCCCATAAATAATGACATTTATGTAATGTTTCCCGCATGGTTCAGTGATCACCTTTACACACTTTTTGTATTCCGTGAAGTTAAAAAAGTGATCATTATGGTTGGACTCGATGATCCGGTAGGTCTCTTCCAACCTGGTTGTTCTGTGATTCTATGATAAAGTTGCAGATTTCCATGGCAACAGGTATAATCCTGTTTCCTTTGTTTCGTGAAGCTGGAACTAACCAGTCCAGAGACAAAGGATTCTTGTTAAGTGGATTTCAAAAGGCTTGAGTTACGTGGCATGAGGTTATGTGCCTACAACCTCCACTATACCAAGTACCTTTTGCCAGTTAAAAAAAAAAAAACCTGAGTTATTGTGTGAAAAATAAATGGAGAAAAGTTGCCAATTGTAGGATTCATTTGTCTGATGCAAATTTGTTGAAAAGATACGGCAATTGGCCAACACTTCTCCATTTCCCCCTTTCAAAATTTGCTTCCTGATTTGCAGCTGGTTTTGCTAATTACTAAACTAACATCAGTAAAGGAAGCAAAAATGTCACTGGTTACTTTTACGTGCAGGAATTTGGACGGTGAGTCTTGTCTCCCATTTTAAGCTGTTTCTGGACTCCAAAAATATATTTCCAAAGATACGTTATGAGTGTTTATTTAGAAGCAGGTGCCTTGCCTTTGAATGAATTCTTATGGCAATTTTAAAACTGAGGAATGTCAAGAATTCTCTGGCTTTATCTATCTGTATATGACCCGTTAGCACAGCCAGTGGAAATGAATACCCTTTAGTTTTATATAGAATCATAGAATCATAGAACAACCAGGTTGGAAGAGACCCACCGGATCATCGAGTCCGACCATTCCCATCAAACACTAAACCATGTCCCTCAGCACCTCGTCCACCCGTCCCTTAAACACCTCCAGGGAAGGTGACTCAACCACCTCCCTGAGCAGCCTTTTCCAATGCCCAATGACCCTTTCCATGAAAAACTTCCTCCTATTTCCAGCCTAAATCTCCCCTGGTGGAGCTTGAGGCCATTCCCTCTTGTCCTGTCCCCTGTCCCTTGGGAGAAGAGCCCAGCTCCCTCCTCTCCACAACCTCCTTTCAGGTAGTTGGAGAGAGCAATGAGGTCTCCTCTCAGCCTTCTCTTCTTTAGGCTAAACAACCCCAGCTCTCTCAACCGCTCCTCATAGAACCTGTATACTAACTTCTCAGTGGATTTTAAATCTGTAAAATCTAATTCTGTGATTCTAAAGTCAGTGGAGCTACTGAAGTAAATATTAAATGAAATACTCCTTTCTCCTTTCTGCTTATGTGCTCTCCAAAGCTGGCCCTTCTCCCAAGTGCCAGAGGACAGGACGAAAGGGAATGGCCTCAAGCTCCACCAGGGGAGATTTAGACTACAGATTAGGAGGAAGTTTTTCACAGAAAGGGTCATTGGGCATTGGAATAGGCTGCCCAGGGAGGTGGTTGATTCCCCTTCCCTGGAGGTGTTTAAGGTGTGGGTGGACGAGGTCCTGAAGGACATGGGTTAGTGTTTGCTAGGAATGGTTGGACTCAATGATCCGATGGGTCTCTTCCAACCTGGTTGTTCTATGATTCTATGATTAAACTAATATATATGATTATGTATATTATGTATATATGTTTATTGATGTGCTCAAGCATATTTTTTTAGCCCCCACCCCAATGTAGCATATTGCAAAGCTAAAACCTAATAATTCAAGTGCCTTGCACATGTATGGCTAACCCCAGTCTGTAGGAATCAAGATCCATTTATAGGGTTTAAAATCATAGAATCACTAGGTTGGTGGCTAGTCCTGATAAACTTTTTATCCTTCATCTGCCTAGAAATTGTTTATTTCCAGGATTAGCTGCTCCATGATCTCCCTAGGGATGTAGGTGAGGCTGTAGTTCTTCTTTCTCGTCTTCCTTGGAGAAAGCAGACATTGCTTTTTTTTCCTGTCCTCATGTGCCTCTCCCAACTTCAGTGTTGTTTTAGCAAACCAAATAAGACCTTCTGCAGTACTGGCTTCTATTAATACTTTAATTCAGTTGTCTCGTCCTAACCCTCGCTTCATTGACTTGCGCTTTATATCATCTCTGAACAAACACTTGGAATGATGCACATCGTTCACTGGTGGGTTTGAAACAAGACAAGGCTGCAAATGGACGTTTCAGTGATGAATGGATTGAGATGAATGGATTGTGTCAGAAATGGTGTGACCAGCAGGTTCAGGGAGATTATTTTCCCTCTGCACTCAGCACTGGTGAGGCTGTTCCTTGAATCCTGTGTTCAGTTGTGGGCCCCTCAGCACAAGAAGGATGTTGAGGCTCTGGCGCGAGTCCAGAGAAGAGCAACGAGGCTGGTGAAGGGGCTGGAGAACAGGCCTGATGAGGAACGTCTGAGAGAGCTGGGGGTGTTTATCCTGGAGAAGAGGAGGCTGAGGGGAGACCTCATTGCTCTCTACAACTACCTGAGGGGATGTTATAGAGAAGAGGGAGCTGGGCTCTTCTCCCAAGGAACAGGGGACAGGACAAGAGGGAATGGCCTCAAGCTCCGCCAGGGGAGATTTAGGCTGGAGATTAAGGGGAGATTTTTCACAGAAAGGGTGATTGGGCATTGAAATAGGCTGCCCAGGGAGGTGGTTGATTCCCCTTCCCTGGAGGTGTTTAAGGCACAGATGGATGAGGTCTTGAGGGACATGGTTTAGTGTTTGATAGGAATGGTTGGACTCCATGATCCGATGGGTCTCTTCCAACCTGGTTGTTCTATGATTCTGTGATTCTGCGCATGGCTCTATGTGATCTTACAGTTTTGTTCACTTCGTTTTTTAGCTCCAGACCAGTCTGTCTGAACCGATGACGTTATCCAAGTCGATTTCGCTTCCTCGGAGTGCGTATTGGCATCATATCACCCGGCAGAACAGCGTTGGAGAAATCTACAGTTTACAAGGCAAGTTCCTCGTGCGTAAATGCCGTGTCCGTTAACTGGTTGTTCTATGATTCTACACACCTTTTCTTCCTAATACCTGTTCATACCCGTAGAGACCTGCTCGTTGTCAAAGCATCAGCTCCCAGGTTCTTCACGGGTGTGGGTGGAAGGTGGGTTAGCAAGGAAGCAAACTGTGAGCATCGCTTCAGCCCTCACCTTGGCAGCTGAGAGGAGCTGTCGCAGGGGGTGAAATCACTCTCTGCTGCTGCTGTGATCTCATCTGAACTTGAAAAAGGTGTGTGTCACCTTCAGACAGGAGATGTTCGCTTTAGAGACTCATCCATCAAGCTCAGTGCTGCACTTAATGTATATTTATAGCTCTTTACATTCAAGAAATTAATTTTAGGATTTCCTCTGAATATCTTGTAAACTCTAAAACGGTATTACTAGAGTCTACCTATATTCAGGTTACTTCTAATACCAGTAAAATAAGAGCCAAATTTACCGTTAAGCACAGTTTCAAAGTGTTTCCGTCGTGGCAATTATTTCAGACCTGGAGTCTGAAGTGACGAGAATTTAATTAATAACAGCTGGTGATGTGTAAGGAGAAATGACTATGTGCTCAAGCCACCTTAGGTAAATTGGCTCTTCGGGAGTTATTTAGCAGTCAGATTTAACTTAATTAGTAGTGTGAGTTGAGCTGATAATTAATATGCTGTAGAGGAGGAAGGTGGGGGATTTAGGGTTGGTTTTTCTTAAAAAAGACTGCACTTCAGATAAGAAAAGGCAATTCGATAAATGGTTTAGCATCTTCTGTCCTGCCCATGACAACACTTAAATGTGAAGTCCTGAGAAGATCAAAGCACAAAATAATAGTGCTAAAGGACTACAGGAGCACAGGTTGCACCAATATTCTAAAAAATGAAGTGGGCTGGTTGCTCTTCATACAACTATTTTTTCATTCATATCTTCTTTGCATTCTTTCCCTTCTTGATTGCGCCGATAAGATAAAAGTAGTAATTTAGTTGTCCAATTAATCTTGTCAGTAGGAGCAGTGTGGTGGTTTCTTTCTACCACTGGCAGCACATCACGGCGAGTGTTCACTTCAGATTTTACAGGTTGGTGCTGCAGGTCTGGTAGGAGTTTCTATCCACGATGTGCTGAGGTGCTTCTCCTCTCCATCTGACGTGACATCGCGCTTGTGGAGAGGAGGGAGCTGGGCTGTCCTCCCAAGTGACAGGGGATGGGACGAGAGGGAACGGCCTCAAGCTCTGCCAGGGGAGGTTCAGGCTGGACATTATTTAAAAAATTTTCACGGAAAGGGTCATTGGGCAGTGGCAGAGGCTGCCCAGGGAGGGGTTGAGCCACCTTCCCTGGAGGAGTTTAAGGGATGAGTGGACGAGGTGTTGAGGGACATGGTTTAGTGTTTGATAGGAATGGTTGGACTCGATGATCCGGTGGGTCTCTTCCAACCTGGTGATTCTATGATTCTATGACATGGTAGAAACTGGAGTAAGGATGGAGTCCGTGGCTCAGTAGTGTATAACATCAGGCTCTGAAATTTACACTATAAATATGAAAAACTCTGTCCTTCCCTACCTGTGATAAAAAAAAAATATTCACATTAGGATTCGGAGCAGTGTTACCATGAAGCCAACCCTATCTTGACTCTAAATGGTAGACATGAGGCCCCAAGCGGAACCAGGGTTCTCAGTGTTCAGCAAACACCCTAACTGGGGGATGAAGATGAAATGAAAAGATCTTTACTACTCTTTTTAATGACTTAAATACTTGTGTTATTGCTCATCACCCGAGTTTACATACGGCAAGACTGGATCGTAGCTGTTTTCTTTGACTTGGTTGCCTGTGTGACGTAAATGCGGCATCGGTGGTTGTACTCCCAGCAGCCAATCAGCTGAGAATTAGCTAATTAGGTGCAGGAGTGTTTTTTACCTCCAGAAAACATTTCTAGTTCATTGTATCTCTACCACCGTCTTTGTCTTTCTGAATGAAATGGAATTGAAAGAGGATTTTGATTAGTTGTTTGGTTTCAGCTTCCAATAAGAATGGTCGTCTGCTGCCTTGGAACTTGCACGTTGTTCTTCCATTTCGTTAATGAAGCATTTATATGCTGTCGGTTTGATTCTTTTCTGTGCTGTACGTCTGCGAAATTGTCATTACCGAGTATGATCAGTTAATGAAAACTACATGAGGCGATTTTGCATTTTCACCTCCCTTTGCTACTTTTCCCGACGTCTGTATAAATAGATAACAATAGCAGAATATTTTCTTCCTGAATAGCTATTACACACATGCCAGAGAAGCACCTCTGTGTCCATGCACTTGCCTATTTTGCTAAATTATCAGTGAGTCTTGCTTTTTAATAAGGTTTCTGCATCCTGCACTGAGATGGCTCTTGCAAAGTTGTTGGGTCTCCTAGTTTCATGGTCGTGAGGTGTGGGGTCTCCTAGTTTCATGGTCATGAGGTGTCGGGTCTCCTAGTTTCATGGTCATGAGGTGTCGGGTCTCCTAGTTTCATGGTCATGAGGTGTCGGGTCTCCTAGTTTCATGGTCATGAGGTGTCGGGTCTCCTAGTTTCATGGTCATAACATGTTAGGTCTCCTAGTTTCATGGCCGTGAGGTGTGGGGTCTCCTAGTTTCATGGTCATGAGGTGTCAGGTCTCCTAGTTTCATGGTCATGACGTGTTAGGTCTCCTAGTTTCATGGTCATGTGGTGTCGGGTCTCCTAGTTTCGTGGTCATGTGGTGTCAGGTCTCCTAGTTTCGTGGTCATGTGGTGTCAGGTCTCCTAGTTTCGTGGTCATGTGGTGTCAGGTCTCCTAGTTTCGTGGTCATGTGGTGTCAGGTCTCCTAGTTTCATGGTCATGTGGTGTCAGGTCTCCTAGTTTCATGGTCGTGAGGTGTCAGGTCTCCTAGTTTCGTGGTCATGAGGTGTCGGGTCTCCTAGTTTCATGGTCATGACATGTTAGGTCTCCTAGTTTCGTGGTCGTCAGGTGTCAGGTCTCCTAGTTTCATGGTCATCAGGTGTCGGGTCTCCTAGTTTCGTGGTCATGTGGTGTCGGGTCTCCTAGTTTCATGGTCATGAGGTGTCAGGTCTCCTAGTTTCATGGTCATGAGGTGTCGGGTCTCCTAGTTTCATGGTCATGAGGTGTTTGGTCTCCTAGTTTCATGGTCATGAGGTGTCGGGTCTCCTAGTTTCATGGTCATGTGGTGTCGGGTCTCCTAGTTTCGTGGTCATGTGGTGTCAGGTCTCCTAGTTTCATGGTCATCAGGTGTCAGGTCTCCTAGTTTCATGGTCATGAGGTGTCGGGTCTCCTAGTTTCGTGGTCATCAGGTGTCAGGTCTCCTAGTTTCATGGTCATCAGGTGTCGGGTCTCCTAGTTTCATGGTCATGACGTGTTAGGTCTCCTAGTTTCATGGTCATCAGGTGTCAGGTCTCCTAGTTTCATGGTCATCAGGTGTCAGGTCTCCTAGTTTCATGGTCATGAGGTGTCGGGTCTCCTAGTTTCGTGGTCATCAGGTGTCAGGTCTCCTAGTTTCATGGTCGTGAGGTGTCAGGTCTCCTAGTTTCATGGTCATCAGGTGTCAGGTCTCCTAATTTCGTGGTCATGAGGTGTCAGGTCTCCTAGTTTCGTGGTCATGAGGTGTCAGGTCTCCTAGTTTCATGGTCGTGAGGTGTCGGGTCTCCTAGTTTCATGGTCATGTGGTGTCGGGTCTCCTAGTTTCATGGTCATCAGGTGTCAGGTCTCCTAGTTTCGTAGTCATGAAGTGTCAGGTCTCCTAGTTTCATGGTCATCAGGTGTCAGGTCTCCTAGTTTCGTGGTCATGTGGTGTCAGGTCTCCTAGTTTCATGGTCATGAGGTGTTTGGTCTCCTAGTTTCATGGTCGTGAGGTGTCAGGTCTCCTAGTTTCATGGTCATGACATGTTAGGTCTCCTAGTTTCATGGTCGTCAGGTGTCGGGTCTCCTAGTTTCATGGTCGTCAGGTGTCGGGTCTCCTAGTTTCATGGTCATGACATGTTAGGTCTCCTAGTTTCATGGTCATGAGGTGTCAGGTCCTAGTTTCATGGTCGTGAGGTGATGGAATCAACCCAGCAGTGCAGGTCCCGAGATGTGCTTTCTATCTCCTCTCCTCACGTGTGGACATCCCAGATTTTGGAAGTAATCACAAGCAAGGCTATTGCTGAAATTACAGCCCAGAGCCTGTTTATGTGATTACGTAGAAGTTAAAAATGCAATTTTAGAAAAGCCCGTTCTCCACGTAATTGTTGGAAACGCAGCATCAATTTGTATGATTGATTGTCGACAGACTTCGGCCACTTGTTTTTATCCATTATTGCTGTTACGTTGTTACAAGACATCTCAGCAGGTTCGCAGGAGTTGTGCTTGCGAGGTGACAGTTCTATCATCGCCAAACATTTCGTGTCACAAGTGTTTCTGATGGAAAAGATAACCTGTTCTGGGTTAGGAAATGGGAAGGTATTTCGTTCAATCCTGTCAACTGCCTCATTATTCCCCATTCATCAGAGCAGGTATTTCATTCCGAGAAATAGCTCAGCGCTTTTTTCATCCCTTTCGTGCCTCTTATGGAAACGCTTTTCGTCGATCAAGTGTGTGCGTTTTAGTTGAAGCGTCAGTCTGTTTGTGGAAAGTCTTGTTTTTCTCCTGTCACCGTATATTAACGAAGACAAGACGTTTTTAAGAAGTAAAGGGGGGGAGGGAGGCAGGAGGGAGCAGGGTCAGAAGCAGCAAATACTGAACATTATCTGTACAAGTGTGTGATTTTTTCAGTCCTAATTTATACTGATTTGTATGCACTAGTGATGCCTTTTTACTCCTTAGAATATCTATGAGGAGGTCTCAGTGCCTGTGGCTGCAACATTCTCGTAAATTCTGCATCAAAGATCTTCTGTGGCTTCTTCTCTGGCTTAAGAATGAGGAAAAGGGTTTTTTCCTGAGCATCTTGATCATTTCGGACCATTTCCCGATTTGCTGGCCAGCATGTCAAAGCAAAGAAATGCTCCATCTTCTGCTCATAGATTGCACCAGCACCTAAAGTCTTAGGACTGAAGAGGATGAGGAAAAGGACCAAGTGTTTACAACCTTCTTTCCGCTTTTTAGTGTTTGGTAGGAATGGTTGGAATCGATGATCCGATGGGTCTCTTCCAACCTGGTTATTCTATGATTGTATGAAAAATAATAATAATAATAAAAAAAAACCAACCAGCACATCTAGGAATATCATGGCAACTGTAGGAATAGTTTAATAAAGCCTTCTCCGTACATAGCATGAAATTGTCCCAACATAATACTGTTGAGGTACAGGTTAATACCTAGAGAAGGGCTCCACGATCAGTAAAGCAGTATTCAGCTTCAATAGTAGGGGAGCAATGATGCCCTTATCTCCCTGAAAACAGCCTTAGTCAGTATCACAGAATCACAGAACAACCAGGTTGGAAGAGACCCATCGGATCTTCTAGTCCAACCATTCCTATCTAACACTAAACCAAGTCCCTCAGCACCTCATCCACCCTGTGTCTTAAACACCTCCAGGGAAGGGGAATCAACCAACTCCCTGGGCAGCCTGTTCCAATGCCCAATGACCCTCTGCGTGAAAAACCTCCTCCTAATCTCCAGCCTAGGAGCTCTAAAGCCAAACTCTGTGAGTCGCTGCTTCAAAGTGCTTTTAAACCAGGAGTGATAGATGGAATTAGGTGTGAGCCCTGTTTTTGCTGACATCAGGGGAGTAAATTACCTTTACTCTTAAAGGAACTGTGACTCACCAATCTGATGGTTCACACAGCAGTTGCAGTTTGCACTTACCTGGGGAAGAGGAGGCTGAGGGGAGACCTCATTGCTCTCTACATCTACCTGAAAGGAGGTTGTGGAGTTGAGAGCTGGGCTCTTCTCCCAAGGGACAGGGGACAGGACGAGAGGGAATGGCCTCAAGCTCCACCAGGGGAGATTTAGGCTGGAGATTAGTTAAAAAATTTTCCCAGAAAGGGTCATTGGGCACTGGAACAGGCTGCCCAGGGAGGTGGTTGATTCACCTTCCCTGGAGGTGTTTAAGGGATGAGTGGACGAGGTGCTGAGGGACATGGGTTAGTGTTTGATAGGAATGGTTGGACTTGATGATCCGGTGGGTCTCTTCCAACCTGGTGATTCTGTGATTCTGTGATTCTATTGGTCTCTTCTTTTATTCCAAGAAGCTCTGTTTGTTCCACTGGGAAGTAACTTAGCTGTCATGTTTGTTGCTGTTCAGTTTCCGAGCTTTGGAGAATCTGGCTGTAACTGGCTTACCTCTATATGAATATTTATACAACAGAACCCTTTTCATGCTGGAAAGCGACAGGCTGCTCTCTCATGAATGTATCTTATGATTGATTGTACATTTTGTAGTAGCCGACAGGATTAAACCATTCCCTTTGTGTCTTGTTTCTTTATTTGAGGGAAATTGTGTGTAATTTGATCAAAGGCAATACTGCAACAGCCCTGCCACAAAGCTGATCATCTTGAACTGTTGCTTATTTATTTAGTTGCATCACGTTGCTCTCGTGATATCTTGAATTTAAAAATGCTCAGTTGGAATAATGTTCCTAAACTGCTTTATGTGTCTCATACGGTTGGACTCGATGAGCCGGTGGTTCTCTTCCAACCTGATTATTCTGTGGTAATCATAGGTCACTAGGCATTGGAATAGGCTGCCCAGGGAGGTGGTTGATTCACCTTCCCTGGAGGTGTTTAAGGGACGGGTGGAGGAGATGCTGAGGGACATGGGTTAGTGTTTGATAGGAACAGTTGGACTTGATGATCCGGTCGGTCTCTTCCAACATTGTGGTTCTGTAATTCTATGAAATGGCACAGGGAGAAATGACAGTCAGAGCTACAATTTCTAGTCTAAACTGTCAGTGTTAATCCATGGGCACTTCTTCTTTATCGAAACTAGTCAAACCTAGGTGCCATCCCCTTGCTAAGCAATTAAGCCATTCTGCTTCGGCATCACATTTGAGGGAAGGAGGAGAAACGGCAGAGGCGTCACCCCAAGTTCTGTGACTGGCAGGTTTTATCTGCACATAACCACCTGACAGCATAAATTTGCAGCAAGCACCTTCGCTCCATTTTCACATCATGCCTCTTTTTCAGCAGAGGGGTAGAACAGGAGGCAGTCGCTCTTGACCACTCGGAAAAATGTGTCAGACCCTGAACCTCGAAGTGTAATTGCCCTTTTACTCAGGCCTGGAGGCTTGTGCTGGAAGAAAGATCTTTCTGCTTGAGTGTCTTCTCCCAGCGAAGGGAGAAACGAAATGTCACACCAGTTATCCAAGCAGTGGACAGTGGAAGGAACACTGGCTGCTTTGTGAAGCTGCGGCTGGAGTCCCAATTACTAAATTACACTGAGAAGGCTTTTTTTCATATTCATAGAATCATAGAATCATAGAACAACCAGGTTGGAAGAGACCCATCAGATCATCAAGTCCAACCATTCCTATCAAACACTAACCCATGTCCCTCAGCACCTCGTCCACCCGTCCCTTAAACACCTCCAGGGAAGGTGAATGGATGTGCACAACACTTCAGGGGTGTGTTGGTGGTGGAAATAAAAATAATGATCCAGCTTGTCGAGGATATTTAAACCAGACCAGGGATTTTGCGAAGTTGCTTCTCAGCAAAACTCAGTCAGCCAAAAAGTATAACAGGATGGGAAATATCATACACTATTGTTTTATCAGGAAATTTGATCTTTATAGGGTGGGGGGAAAGTTTCCACTTTTCAGGTGGAACCGTCTTGTTCTCATCTGCTGTGCTGAGTCCAATGGGATGAGGTTTAACACGGCCAAATGTCGGGTCCTGCACTTGGGGCACATCAACCCTGAGCAGCTACAGACTGGGAGAAGTCTGTCTAGAAAGCTACCAGGAGGAGAGGGACCTGGCGGTGTTGGTTGACAGTGGCTAACCATGAGCCAGCAGTGTGCCCAGGTGGCCAAGAAGGCCAATGGCATCTTGACTTGTATCAGAAATGGTGTGACCAGCAGGGCCAGGGAGGTGATTCTCCCTCTGGACTCAGCACTGGTGAGACTGCTCCTTGAATCCTGTGTTCAGTTGTGGGCCCCTCAGCACAAGAAGGATGTTGAGGCTCTGGAGTGAGTCCAGAGAAGAGCAACGAGACTGGTGAAGGGGCTGGAGAAGAGGCCTTATGAGGAGCGTCTGAGAGAGCTGGGGCTGTTTATCCTGGAGAAGAGGAGGCTGAGAGGAGACCTCATTGCTCTCTGCAACTCCCTGAAAGGAGGTTGTGGAGAGGACGAAGCTGGGCTCTTCTCCCAAGGGACAGGGGACAGGAGAAGGGGGAATGGCCTCAAGCTCCACCAGGGGACATTTAGGCTAGAGATTAGGAGGAAGTTTTTCACGGAAAGGGTCATTGGGCATTGGAATAGGCTGCCCAAGGAGGTGGTTGATTCGCCTTCCCTGGAGGTGTTTAAGGGACGGGTGAACAAAGTGCTGAGGGACATGGGTTAGTGTTTGATAGGAATGGTTGGACTCGATGATCCAATGGGTCTCTTCCAACCTGGTGATTCTCTGATTCTATGATCCAGATGCTTTATATCCAATTGATACACTCTTCTCATGCATGAAAGTAATTTGCACTGTAACACAGTTAATTAATATTCGCAGTATTCAGTAGCTGTGCTAACATCTCACGTGGGTCACAGAACCTTCTGCTAAATGCTGCGACATGTGACATGGTTTAGTGTTTGATAGGA
Source organism: Coccyzus lansbergi (assembly GCA_033558105.1). Classification (NCBI taxonomy): domain Eukaryota; kingdom Metazoa; phylum Chordata; class Aves; order Cuculiformes; family Coccyzidae; genus Coccyzus; species Coccyzus lansbergi. The sequence continues at coordinate 1,556,058 of JAUMJK010000409.1, read as the reverse complement.
ATGGTTGGAGTTGATGATCCGATGGGTCTCTTCCAACCTGGTTGTTCCATGATTCTATGATTCTATGACAGCAGCAGTGATGAAAGGAGCTAAGATATTAAAATCTTTTAAGTAGCAATGACATTCCAGCTGACAAAGCACCAGTTTAAAAAAAAAATGGATTTATTTAGAGCTTCTCAGACAGGTAAACAGCCAAAGGAGCCCAGCAAGACGTATTACAGGTGATAAAACAGTGAACGGTGTGTCCCAGCTTACTATATGTCCATATATTTCTCTTCACTCCTCTCAATAATATTTAGTGTGTGTTCTATTTAGTGTGTGGAATAGGCTGCCCAGGGAGGTGGTTGATTCCCCTTCCCTGGAGGGGTTTAAGGCACAGGTAGATGAGGTGCTGAGGGACATGGGTTAGCGTTTGATAGGAATGGTTGGACTCAGTGATCCGATGGGTCTCTTCCAACCTGGTTGTTCTGTGATTCTATGAAAAATGGAAATTGGGGACCTACAAATCCTTTGGAAGGCTCAGTTGTCTGATCATAAAATCAGGTAGTTTTCTATCATCTGTTGCTTGACAAGCTTTGAATTACTCGGGAAAAAAATGGGGGAGGAGAGTGAAATATAATAATTTTATTTCAGTACTGAAATTATTCCTCCAAATTTTAACCGTCGAATGTGTCTCTCCCTGTTTCTCATCGTCCAGGGCTCGTGAGGAGACCTCATTGCTCTTTCCAACTCCCTGAAAGGAGGTTGTGGAGGGGAGGGAGCTGGGCTCTTCTCCCAAGAGACAGGGGACAGGACAAGAGGGAATGGCCTCAAGCTCCACCAGGGGAGGTTCAGGCTAGAGATTAGGAGAAAGTTTTTCCTGGAAAGGTTCACTGAGCACAGGCAGAGGCTGCTCAGGGAGGTGGTTGATTCCCCTTCCCTGGAGGTGTTTAAGGGACGGGTGGACGAGGTGCTGAGGGACATGGGTTAGTGTTTGATGGGGAATGGTTGGATTCAATGATCCGATGGGTCTCTTCCAACCTGGTGATTCTATGATTCTATGAAATATGGTGGTTTTATTATGCAGAACCAGTGTCCTGACTAATCAGGATTGTTCACTTACTACACACGTAAGTCATAACATAAAATATTTTAGTTCTTGTTCTTCTTTAGGTATAAATTCTTTCTATTCTGTTGCTAATTGCCTTCCTGTTCTATGAGAGGTGTCTCACGCCTCAGCTTCAGGACTCAGCTCAGTACTCTTCACTACTGCTTTATTCTGTTTAAGAAGCAATAAGTAAAAGTCATCACAATTACTGGGGGTTTTTTTAATTACTATTTTATATACTATTATTTTATATATTACTATTATATCCCTCCAGGGATGAGGAGGAAATAAAAAGATAAACCCAAAATAACTGGGAACAGCTCTTTGCATTCTTCTTTATTTTCTAAAATTGCTTTCTTAGGTATTTGTAGGTGGTTTTCCCCTTAAAATTGCCCTTGGTAGCCTCTTAAAAGAGAGGATATATATGTTTAATTTTAGTTGGGCTTTACAGTCGCAGCCTGGAGATGGCACTATGTACAGCACAGTTTTGGAAGCTGCCGTTTCACCTCAATGTAGAAAATATGTCATCGTCTTTCATCAGATATATTACCTTCCGAATAATTCCTGTACTTTAGCTTCCTTTTAAATCACAGCTCATTTCCAACTCTCTCAGTTCTTATTCTCCTCCTGCTGGAAAGCTACTTGTGTTCTGTTATTTATTTTTCCCCTTTTCGAGCTGTGCTAATAAACCTGAAAATTTACCCGCGAGTTAATTTTTGCAGTGTCCATGGAGAAGCGGCACCATAACTCAAGAACACCATCTCCTATTGTCTGCTTGGACGTTAAAAGCTGCTCTGGAATAACAGGCACTGAGAGCAGAAATAGCCCAGAGAGTACCAAGCCAGGCAGGTGGAAGGCAAAGCTGAGTTTAGTCTTTTTTTTTTTTTTATTGTGTCTTTGCATATTCTGTGCAGCAATACACAAAAGGCTGCTCTGAATTTCACTTGCTTCTGTGTGGCTGCCAGGAGCTGGAAGTGAAATGGAGCGAGAAATTCCTCAGATTCCATTCAGAAATGTTGAAGTGGATCCTTTATCTTGCTTTTTTTCCCCTTCTGCTGCTAGTGGCTCTGGACCATCCGTCTTCCTCTTCGCTAAACTGCTACCCAGCACCAATATCTTTAAGATTCAACCATCCCGTTAGGGGACAAGATGAGAGGGAATGGCCTCAAGCTCCGCCAGGGGATGTTCAGCCTGGACATTAGGAAAAATTTTTTCATGGAAAGGGTTATTGGGCAGTGCCAGAGGCTGCCCAGGGAGGGGATTGATTCGCCTTCCCTGGAGGGGTTTAAGGTGCAGGTGGACGAGGTGCTGAGGGACATGGGTTAGTGTTTGATAGGAATGGTTGGGCTCGATGATCCGGTGGGTGGGTCTCTTCCAACCTGGTGATTCTGTGATTCAAATTTATAAACTTTTTTCAGCATCAAGGTTGTTCTATGATTCCTCATATCTGGCTTGCCTGCCCAGATTGACTGAGATCACACGTCTGTGCAAATGCACCTCATATGAAAACATGGGACTCTCTTTTTTTTGGGCTTCATTCCTGCTTTTGGTCCACAAAATCTGACTGCTTGGTGCCACTTGCATCTTCCTGGCTGGGAGAATAAGATACACTCCATCCCCCTTCACCCCAGGTCCTCAGGTGCTTAACCACAGCAGCAAATTTCAGGATGAAGAGGCCCAATAGTACACCTCAGATAAGGAATCAGAGAAAGGCCTCTCTTAAATGCTTTTCAGGTCCTGGATAAGCTGAAAACTGTGAAGTTTTTCCCACAAAGGGTCATTGGGCACTGGATTAGGCTGCCCAGGGAGGTGGTTGATTCACCTTCCCTGGAGGGGTTTAAGACACAGGTAGATGAGGCCCTGAGGGACATGCTTTAGTGTTTGATGGGAATGGTTGGACTTGATGATCCGGTGGGTCTCTTCCAACCTGGTGATTCTGTGATTCAAATTTATAAACTTTTTGTCAGCATAAATAATTTTTTAGCCTCATTTCACTTCAGATGCTCTGATATGAAGTTAGAAATCGACGTTCACTTCACCTCTATAATATCAGTGGAACTGCATGACTCCCTTATAGCTTTTTGTGGAACAGTCTATCCAAGGGGAAACGTCAACGTGAATCGAAATGCAATAAATGTTTAACAGTGAGATATTCTCTATCATCAAAGCGATATGTAGAGTATAAACTTGCATTTTTGCATTGCATATTTTAGTAAGAAGCTTCTTGCCAAATCACTAACAGTTTAGCAATGTTTCCAAGCAATTCGCATTACTTGCAGGTAGTGAAACAGTTATCACTATAGCAAAGCCCTAACGATTTTCTTTGTTTCGAGATACCACACTTGATCTTAGCCAAAAGGCCAAGAAGGGAGGAGGAGGAAGTTTTTCATGGAAAGGGTCATTGGGCATTGGAATAGGCTGCCCAGGGAGGGGGTTGATTCACCTTCCCTGGAGGGGTTTAAGGTGCATGTGGATGAGGTGCTGAGGGACATGGGTTAGTGTTTGATAGGAATGGTTGGACTTGATGATCCGATGGGTCTCTTCCAACCTGGTTGTTCTATGATTCTAAGATATTTACATGGGAATGTACCTCTCACAAAACTCCAGCATTATTGTGCCCAGAGTGAAGCGTTAAAAGATTTATCCTTGAGACTCAAAAATTTGACGTATTATAAATTGGCTGGTTTTAAACTGCCTACCCTGCAATATTTTTAGCGTTTGTATGGAAAATTTCTTCTTTTCTAGAGGAGGACTTGATAGTGATGCCAAAAACTTTTTAAGATAAATAAATAGCACTGGCAGAGGCTGTCCAGGGAGGGGGTTGAGTCACCTTCCCTGGAGGGGTTTAAGGTGCAGGTGGACGAGGTGCTGAGGGACATGGGTTAGAGATTGATGGGAATGGTTGGACTCGATGATCCGATGGGTCTCTTCCAACCTGGTGATTCTATGATTCTCTGATGAATAATACCCTTTACAGTTCTGGAAAGCGATAAGGATGTGTAACAAGTATATCCTGCTCAGGTGCTTCGTGATCTTGTTGTCGGCACAAGAAAAATTATTCATTTCATTTCGATTTCTGAAGAAATCTAAAATGTTGTTTCATTAAGAATTAAAAAATGAAACATTTTAAAACGTCAGGGGTGGGTTTTTTGCATTTACCGTTAGAATCATAGAATCATAGACTATATTAATATTAATATATTAATGTATTTCCTGTATATTTTATAATGAAGTTCTCATTGATGAGGTGCTGAGGGACATGGGTTAGTGTTTGATAGGAATGGTTGGACTCAATGATTCGATGGGTCTCTTCCAACCTGGTTATTCTATGATTCTATGATAAACAGAGTTTGATTAACACACAGTTTGTGACCTAGAGTATTGGGCGAGTTTTATTTTCCTCTATCTTAAACACGAAATGTTTTGGATTTTTTGGATTTTTTTTCTCTTCTAGGACAGGACCTTGGAAAGGTATTATTATGTCTGCTTCATCCTTTTTTTTTTTTTTTTTTTTTTTTTTAAAAATTTACTCTCAGGATCATAGAATGCAATGAAGCTGCAGCCCAAAGCAATTAGGTATGAATGATTCATCAATGTAATTTAATGTAACCTGGCAAATTGCAAGAAAATTAGGGTTTTTTTCCTGATCTTAATTACGTCGGAAGAAGTGGCAGTTCACACAAGGATCTTATTTCACGACACGGTGCTTATTTGTAACAATTCTTTAGAGGAAAAAAACCAGTGGTTTCCTAGTAACAGCAGTGACTGATGCACATATAAGCAGATTGATCACAACTTCTAAGAGAAAACTTGCAGAACTCAGCTAAACGAAAATTAAAAAAAAAAAAAAAAAAAGAAAAGAGAAGAGATCCAGGGATGAGCTTTAAAAGTTCCCTTACTGCTGCTTCTTGGGTTTCTCACTGCTTTGGATTCAGAATTTCTAATACGAGATCCAATATAAATGTATATTTATACAATGTGTATATTATATACAATGATTAAAAATTAATAGAAACAGAGACTCCTGTGTTCCAGCTTCTGCCAAAGGCCTTTTGAGTACCTCGTATTCGATAGACATTAGGTAAAATAAAAAAAAAAACAGGCTTTTTGCAGCTGCCCAGCAGGGTTTTATCTGCGATTTCTTAATCTCTGAAAAGATGATTTTAAGAAAAAAAAAGACCACAACGTTCTTCTAATGCAGTTTTACTTTTCTAGGTAGTAATAATGATAATAATAAACTTCGTTTTGGAAAATAAAATGTGGCATTTCCATTCCCAAGCATACGAGCACAAAACGGGAGTCATTAAATTAAAGCCAGTTGGATATCTTCATTAGTGCAACGTTTGGTATATTTGCACTGGGGACTGCTCTGAGACTTCATGACGAGACCAGAACTATAATTGCTATAGAAGTTTCTATAAATATTATAGAAAAATACGTTTTTTTTGAAAGAGCACTTCTGTGAATCTACTAGTGCAAGTTAATAAAATAAAAATAAAGTGAATCACTTAGAACCATAGAACAACCAGGTTGGAAGAGACCCACCGGATCATCAAGTCCAACCATTCCCATCAAACACTAAACCGTGTCCCTCAGCACCTCATCCACCAGTCCCTTAAACACCTCCAGGGAAGGGGAATCAACCACCTCCCTGGGCAGCCTCTGCCAGTGCCTAATAACCCTTTCTGTGAAAATCTTCCTCCTAATCTCCAGCCTAAATCTCCCCTGGTGGAGCTTGAGGCCATTCCCTCTTGTCCTGTCCCCTGTCCCTTGGGAGAAGAGCCCAGCTCCCTCCTCTCCACAACCTCCGCTCAGTTAGTTGCAGAGAGCAATGAGGTCTTCCCTCAGCCTCCTCTTCTCCAGGATAAACCCCCCCAGCTCTCTCAGCTGCTCCGCATAAGGCCTGTTCTCCAACCCCTTCACCAGCCTCGTTGCTCTTCTATTAATGCCACACATACTCTCCAGTCGTCGCCCTAGTGTCACGAAGCAATACAATACCAGCCCATCAGAGTCTGTGTCCACAACGAAAGACTTCAAGTAAATTAAAGGCCTCGTTACATCCTACTCTCCTTGTCCCACAGGTCACAGCCTCGGCTCGGCGAAGGTGTCTCGGGCGCAGACGTTTCCCAGCTACACCTCGGAGCAGGGTGAGGAGCACCAGCAGTCGCTCTCGCTGGGCAGCAGCTTTGCCTTCAGCTACGGCTCAGGCCTGGTGCAATGACAGCTGGGGCGACCGGCCAAGACGGACAATCGAGCCTGAAGCCTGCTCCCCGGGCCGGGGAGGCGCCAGCCCCCTCTGCATCCACCATTTGCCGTGAAAGATGATGCCTACCGGCTCCAGCCGAGTCCCCACCGACGCGGAAACCTGGAGGGTTGGCTTCCCCCAAAGCAGAGGCTGAGTCTTTATTTATTTATATTGCTGTTCCTTTTGTCAAGACGTTCAGGAAGTGGGGGGAGGGGGAGGTGGGAGGGAGAGGGACGCGTTCGTGTTGTGAGAAAGACTGTGTTGGCGTGAAGGTTTCTGCATGAGCGGAGAAAGCCCCTTCGGGGGCTCCGTTACGATGGCACATGTGACACTGGGGCCTTCCTACCCGCCTCCGCCAGCAGGCCGGCCTGTCTTCACCCATGGCTTATTGACGTCCTCGCTGCAACCCACTGACCTCTGGAGTCACCAGGATGTCACCGATTCAGTGTCAGTGCCGCCAGGTCACCTTCAAATCCGAGTGAGTTCGCTCATTACCTTAGAGTGACAGATAACTGGAGCATCAGGCTAATAGGGTTTGCCGGGAACGGAGAGTGATGCATTCAGGTAAGGTCGTTGCCTGGAAAGGCTCTAAACTAAAATTCCCAGGACGCAAATTCATCCTTTCCTGCTAGGTGCATAATCCTAATGGGAACATCCCTATCGGCAGCACCGCCTCATCCTCAGAACTGCCGCGAAGTCCTCTTCCTTGCAAATTCTTTAGGTAACCGCTCCTGCCGGCCTAACTTTCAAGAGCAGGAAAACAAATAACGAATAAAATCAAATAAAAATTCAGACAAATAAAAGCCCAAGTGGCACCCGTCTGCGCCACAGCTGGGACAGAGACAATGGGACTGAGCAACCGAGCTCCCTTGTCGTGTTTCTGGTCAGCGTCACTTTGGTTTTCCCCATTTCCTTCTCAGATTTATGTTTTAGACGCATATTGTGTTCTGTATGATCACGCGTCGGGCGTCGCTTTACTTTGGAAAGAGGGGAGGAGTGCATCTCAATGCGGCATTTCTGTCTTCGGAAGACATCTTTAAAAAATTAACTGTAATAAGTGTGTTTATGATGTGTAACGAGGGAGTAAGTTGGAAGGCACTGCCTGTAGGTGGGGAACGAGTTTTATCTATGCTGAACGTTCAGCTTTTTTGTAAATGGCATCAAATATTTCTATATTTATCTTACGATGCCCCTGAAGTGTTTGGAATTGTGGGAAGAACAATCTGCCCCCTTGATTGGGAATTGTGGGAAGAACAATCTGCCCCCTTGATATGATCTGAGCAGCCTTTTGTTCCGTCCCTAGTGTGAAACAGTTGCCGCGATTGCCGGAGGGATTCGTCTCATTAGCTGTTTCGCAGGACGGGTCGAGGAAGGAGGAGACATTCAGACTTTTTTTTTGCAATGAAACAGTCGGTTTTATGTTAATTTAACTGAGAAAAATCAATGCCGTTTGGTTGGGTTTTATATGCATATATCTGTGTGTATGTATGTATTAAAAAGTATGGAAGAAATGGCTTTTCATTAAACATCTACTGATACTCTGTCCAGCTTTTCTCCAACCGTTTTTCAGGTTAAGGAACCTTCCGGCTTCCCACACCTCAGTGAGCAGCTGCTGAATGAGAAAAACTTTGTGATCTGCTTGAATGAAACGCTTCTATCCTCCACAGCCGGTTTTATTTATTTTTCCTCTTTTCCTCTCTCTCATTCTCTACCTCTTTTCCTTCTCACGCTTCTCACACTCAGGAACAGAGCAGCTCCCTGCAGAGAGTATTTTGATGAGCTAGAGCGGAAAACCGCTCTCCCACCCTCTCAGGGAGCTGGAGCTATGGTGCTCTCTGAGCTCCACCCATCAAGGAAGCTTCATTCACACTTTTATGTCCAAATAAAACTTCTAGTTGACAAAGTGCTTCAGGAAAATTCCCAGTTTGCAAGTGTTACATGAGAAATGTAATAGAAAGGGATGGACACTCTACTAGTGTAATTCCACTCTTCAGTGTAGGGTTTTGACAGGTTTTTTTGACTTTCGAGGACGTGGCCAGTTATTTTTATTCCTATGCAACTGCGATTCCTTCACTTACCCTAGAATTAGACATTTGCTCTAAAAATCCTCAGATGAAGTTTCCAGTATGTTCTGCAGATTTCTGTGCCGTGTCCATGTAACTGGTTTTCCTCCGCGAGTTGAATACGAGTCGTTTAATACTCACACATTCTACGTTGTCCCAAAAGTAACTGGTTTTCCTCTGTGATTTGAATACAAGCCATTTAATACTTACGCATTCTACACTGTCCAAAAGTAACTGGTTTTCCTCTGCGATTTGAATACGAGTCGTTTAATACTTAACATATTCTACTTTGCCCAAAAGTAGGGAAAGGGCAAAACCGGAGAGTATCTGAACTGCTGTATGGTTCCAGCCCCCATGTACTTTAAGAACGTGTCTAAATCCTGAAGTCAGTACTTCAGCTGTGTTTAAATAAAAAAAAAATTAGGTCTATATTGTGTGCTCTCTCCATTTCCTGAGGACTAGTTGCTCTGTCACCGATGCTGTTGCCTTCTTGTGACGTCTAGTTAATGAAACTGTAGATGCTGTGTCCAAACAAAACAAAAAAAAAGGTGGGGAGGGGAGGGATTGGTCTTGTATAGGAATTTCACCACAAGAAGGATGTTGAGGCTCTGGAGCGAGTCCAGAGAAGAGCCACGAAGCTGGTGAAGGGGCTGGAGAACAGGCCTTATGAGGAATGGCTGAGAGAGCTGGGGGTGTTTATCCTGGAGAAGAGGAGGCTGAGGGGAGACCTCATTGCTCTCTCCAACTACCTGAGAGGAGGTTGTAGAGAGGAGGGAGCTGGGCTCTTCTCCCAAGGGACAGGGGACAGGACAAGAGGGAATGGCCTCAAGCTCCACCAGGGGAGATTTAGGCTAGAGATTAGGAGGAAGTTTTTCACACAGAGGGTCATTGGGCATTGGAATAGGCTGCCCAGGGAGGTGGTTGAGTCACCTTCCCTGGAGGTGTTTAAGGGACGGGTAGATGAGGTGCTGAGGGACATGGGTTAGTGTTTGATAGGAATGGTTGGACTCAGTGATCCGATGGGTCTCTTCCGACCTGGTTATTCTATGATTCTATGAAATAGAGTGAATTTAGTTCAGTGCAAATGCTATTTGTTTCATTGAGCTTTTCAGCACTGAAGAATCGGAGAAAGGAATAAAATATTCCTATTGAGAGCAGACAGAGAACACGTGGTTCTTTTAAGAGATTAATCTCTTTGAAACTCAGAAAAATTGCTTCTGAAACTCAGTAAAATGGTTCTTTTTGGATAGTGCTGTCTGGCTCAGCAGCGTAAGCAGAGCAAACTGCTTTTCCATACAGCGATAAGGTCTTGAGCTGTTTCATGTGACATTTATTTTCTGTCTTTGAGTTAATGGATCAACGGAAGTTCAGGTTTTTTTAAAATGTGGAAGCTTTAATGAGTTATCAAAATCACACACTTAGGACCTGATTCAAAGGGCATTAAAATCAATAGAAGAGCTGACTCCCATCAACATTAATAGGCCTCAGTTCATCTTTGCTCTTTCAGTCGTCTTCAAAACATTCCTCGAGAAAGAGCTTCATTCTTTCATTTTATTTTTTTTTCACACACTTAATAAATCTGAATCTGTGTATTTTTCTAGAAGAGTCTTTGGAAATAAACTTTTACATATTAAGTCCTACAGCTGTATACTCTGATGATAATATATTTACAAATTTTAACAGTTTCAAGGTTGCACAACTAATCAAGTCCTTGTGGAGTGAGTCCAGAGAAGAGCGATGAAGCTGGCGAAGGGGCTGGAGAACAGGCCTGATTAGGAACGTCTGAGAGAGCCGAGGGTGTTTATCCTGGAGAAGAGGAGGCTGAGGGGAGACCTCATTGCTCTCTACAACTACCTGAAAGGTGGAGAGGAGGGAGCTGGGCTCTTCTCCCAAGGGACAGGGGACAGGACGAGAGGGAATGGCCTCAAGCTCCTCCAGGGGAGGTTAAGGCTGGTTAAGTTTTTCACACAGAGGGTCATTGGGCAGTGGCAGAGGCTGCCCAGGGAGGTGGTTGATTCACCTTCCCTGGAGGTGTTTAAGGGACGGGTAGATGAGGTGCTGAGGGACATGGGTTAGTGTTTGATAGGAATGGTTGGGCTCGATGATCCTGTGGGTCTCCTCCAACCTGGTGATTCTATGATTCTATGATTAGAGATGGAAGTAAAACTGAATATGTTATTGGTCCCACTTATTATTACCTCCCTATTGTACCATTGGTAGATAATCATCTGTTAACACGACTGCTGTTAGCCACATGCTGATATTTTGTATTGATTTGTTTTGCCAATGAGATAACTCTGCAGACAATCAATCATTTTCATAAGCAGAGGGCGAGTGGCATTAGAGCAGAGTGATGGATTTCCTACAAAGTTCAGCCTTGGCTGTAGGAGAATTTAGTGTGCAAGTTGGTCTCTTAAAGCTCCATATCCATTTCAGTCTCTTAACCTAGAGAAGGATCGTTTTACGAGGTTGTTTTTATGAGTTAACCTGCCTTATCTTTGTGAGAAACTGTAGCACGAAAAGCTTTTGACAGTGTGTGATTCATGTCATGGGCTAAGGAAACAAATCAAAATGGGATTTTTACCACTGCTTGTTGTGCCAAGTGTAATAAACTATTATACGTTTGCCGGATGAAGGTTGCAGAGGCCACTGTGTCATCACTATTACATTTATCAACCGCGGTTCTGCAGGTGGACATAAACATCATAGAATCATAGAATCCCCAGATTGGAAGAGACCCATCGGATCATCGAGTCCAACCATTCCTATCAAACACTAACCCATGTCCCTCAGGACCTCATCTACCTGTGCCTTAAACGCCATAAAGCCTGTTGTAGTGTCAGCATGAAACATCCATGATCTAATTGGCTTCCCTGTGGACACTCCGTGTCGTCTCAAGTTAGAAAGAAAGGTCAGAAATCAAACAACAGACGGCAACTGGCTGAAGTAATTAAGTAATGAGCATTCAGTCCACATTGCAGGGAATGTTTAATTGTTTGAACAGGGAAATGAGGAGCTAAGCAGTTTTCTCCCTTTTCATAGAATCGTAGAACAACCAGGTTGGAAGAGACCCATCGGATCTTCTAGTCCAACCATTCCTATGAAACACTAAACCAAGTCCCTCAAGACCTCATGACCTCAAGACCTCAAGACCTTACTCTAGGAATTAATTTTCATAGAATCACCAGGTTGGAAGAGACCTGTCAGATCAGCGAGTCCAACCATTCCCCTTCTTCGAGAGATAAAGTGTCTATACACATAAATAACACATTGAATACATTAAAAAGTTCTCCCAAGTAGGAAGAGAATGTTGATTTGAGGAGAGCACAAGTTTTAATTCAAAATTTTGTTTTCATAGAATCGCAGAATCTGGTGAGTCTCTTCCAACCTGGTGCTTCTGTGATCCTCTGATTGTAAATGCAGAGCCCCTGAGCTCTATTGGAGACTCCTCCCTCCCCAGGTGTTGCTGCTTTGCCCTCTCCCAGGTATCCCTTTATCTTCCAGCAAAGCCCAACAGCCTCTAGCTGTGCCCAGCCGGGCTGTGGGCAAGGGATGCATCTCCTGGCATCGCTGCTCCCCTGGCATCACCTCACTGGTGAGTCCCCATGGCACACCCTGCGTCCCACGGTGAGCGTGGTTGGGGGGGGAGAAAGGCTGGGGGGCCTGCTGGCCCCCCAGCCAGCTAGGCAGGTAGGCAACATTTGGAAGGTGGTGGCTGCTCCACTCTCAGCTCTCAGCAGGGCCCTGTGTGCCCTTGGGCTGTGTGGAGTCTCACTGTGGTGTGGGTGATGGTTGGTGGTGGGACAGAAGCCCTTTGGATTGGGGCTCCTTGCTTGATGAACTGGGAGTCCCCATTGTGTGCCTGCTGAGGAACATGGTCTAGCAATTGAGGGGAACGGATGGACTCAGCAATCAGGTGGGTGAGTCTATGATTCTATGATCTAAGCTGATGATTCTATGATTTAATTGTGATGGTTTTCTTTCTTCTTTCTTTCTTCCTCTCTTCTTGCTTTGTACTTTACTTAGTTCAATGAAATGGGCCAGTTTTACATTTTTTTCCGGGCTGTCCTGCTGGCTGTTGTGCTCCTAGATTTATCTAGCTGCTCTGAGAACTCAGTTCATTGAATCATAGAATCACCAGGTTGGAAGAGACCCACTGGATCATCGAGTCCACCATCGACTTCACCAACCACAACTCCATGTGCAATGTAGGTATCCTCCAGACCCACAACCATGTGTTTTGAATGATTGTAGTAACAGGCTTGAAACACCCCCAGCTCTCTCAGCCGTTCCTCATCAGGCCTGTTCTCCAGCTTCATTGCTCTTCTCTGGACTCGCTCCAGAGCATCAGCTCCTGTGGAGAGGAGGGAGCTGGGCTCTTCTCTCAAGGGACATGGGATAGGACGAGAGGGAATGGCCTCAAGCTCCACCAGGGGAGATTTAGGCTGGAGATTAGGAGGAGGTTTTTCACAGAAAGGGTCATTGGGCAGTGGAACAGGCTGCCCAGGGAGGGGGTTGATTCACCTTCCCTGGAGGTGTTTAAGGTGCCGGTGGACGAGGTGCTGAGGGACATGGTTAGAGACTGGTGGGAATGGTTGGACTCGATGATCCGGTGGGTCTCTTCCAACCTGGTGATTCTATGATTCTGTGATTTTTTTCAAACCGCTGCCTGGTGATGCCTGCCACAGAAACACAGTTTGAACCAGAGAAGTTTAAGGCCAAAGCTCTGTATTCAAGTTTGTCTAGGAAAGGTACTTAATAGTGGAAAGCATATTAAATACCTCTCAAAAGTCATCTTGCATTATGAAGACTTCCCTAAATTTATAAGTAAGAGTTTTTTTCCCCCCTTTTTAACCTTGTCTGAGTTTCGTTTTCCACCTAAATGTTGCATGAAGGAGATGGATGGCAGAGGTCCAGCAAAACAGATCTTTGCGTAGAAGCAATTGTTTTTCTACTGCTAAGGCAGAAAATCGATAGTGCATCAAATCTGCTTTGTTCTTGGATCACGAAGGGCTTTGGTTCCAGGTGGGTGCATAAAAAAATTACTCACCTCAACTTGCATGGATATATATTAGAAAAAAAAAACAACCAACCAGATAAACAAGCCAACACTTTAAAATATGTTCCTTTTAATATGTTTTATTCAGTTTCTACATCATACAGATCAAATGTAATCTAACCCTGAAAACGCTGGCTTGTTTTCCGTCAGGAATTTTGGCCCATTTAGTAGTGGCAGATAGTTTGGTGTTTATTTTTTGCAGCACTGTTTTATCTGTCACTATTACACACTTTAAAATTTAATGTAATTATAGGAGGGACACAGAGAAAACTCTACTTAACTTTAACCGCTGTTTCTATAAATATCGTCTTTGATGAATATGTCAGGAGATAGAGGGTGTGATGAAAAGGCGAGACTGCTGGAAAACTGAAATTTGATTTTAAATCCATCAAAATTGTTAAAAACATCTAGCAATTTTTATTACTTCATGACTGGTTTGAGACACTTGGATTTAATTGGCAGAATTTCTAGGAATCATAGAATCATAGAATTCATAGAATCGCAAGGTTGGAAGAGACCCACTGGATCATCAAGTCCAACCATTCTTATCAAATTCCATCGTGGAACTAATGGACAATGTGTCATGGAGATCAGCTCAGTTTAATTTACGCCAGAGGTTTTTTAACAAGAAGTTGCAAAGGCTTTTATCTATTTAAACCTAAGGGGTTCTTTCTCTCCTTGTTGGCATGTTCTGAGTCCTTGCTATGAAGACACTGCTCAGCATTATCAAATTTTCAACCTCACGGCAGTTGCGGTTGAGGGATTCTCTCAGGAAGGAATCAGACATTTAAAAATACAGTAGCAGAACTTATATTATAACATTTAAATGTTCACATGAGGAACCGTTTCTCTGTGATCAGGAAGAGCAGAATTCATATTTTAGGCTTAAAGTCAAAACAATACTTTTTGAGACTGAGATACAAATCCCGCTTATTCTTGAAACCTCTGGAGGACGTAACATTACCATTATACACCAACACCTTTTTTTCATTTCTTCCATCCCAAGAAGAAAGGAAACCGATCCTGACTCTGATTGTCTCCATTGCAACCAAAAAGCATGAGGTCCTTTGATGTACGTGATCTTTAATGAACAAGCTGGTATATCCTGTCTCAAGTTTGCAAGACTCAAGGTAATAGGCTGCCCAGGGAGGGGGTTGATTCGCCTTCCCTGGAGGGGTTTAAGGGACGGGTGGATGAGGTGCTGAGGGACATGGGTTAGTGTTTGATAGGAATGGTTGGACTCGATGATCCGGTGGGTCTCTTCCAACCTTGTTGTTCTATGATTCTATATTTTCTAGAGGAATAAGCCTCCATGCTTTTAACTGCCACAATTCCAAGTGGGTGTGCGCAGCCCGTCAGTGAGAAAGATGTGAAACAAAAGGAATTATCACTCACTTTGCGTAGCAATTAACGCAGAGCACTACCTCCCATTACTGGGTAGCAAGAGCCATTACTGAGCAGCAAATATTTAATTGCCTTACAAGGCCGGAATATTCTCAGTGCAAGGGGAAAAAAAGGCAAACAACAATAATTCAAGTTTGCTGTGCTGTGCTCTGGAAGGCAGTTCAGGTGTGAATAATACGCTGCCAGCAGCTTTTAGTAGGGGCAACACTTCTAGTGAGAGAGGAATTAATTTCTTTGTTGGGTGGAATCATAGAACAACCAGGTTGGAAGAGACCCATCGGATCATCGAGTCCAACCATTCCTATCAAACACTAAACCATGTCCCTCAGCACCTTGTCCACCTGTGCCTTAAACCCCTCCAGGGAAGGGGAATCAATCCCCTCCCTGGGCAACCTGTTCCAATGCCCAATGACCCTTCCTGGGAAAAACTTCCTCCTAATCTCTAGCCTAAATCTCCCCTGGTGGAGCTTGAGGCCATTCCCTCTCGTCCTGTCCCCTGTCCCTTGGGAGAAGAGCCCAGCTCCCTCCTCTCCACAACCTCCTTTCAGGGAGTTATAGAGAGCAATGAGGTCTCCTCTCAGCCTCCTCTTCTCCAGGATAAACACCCCCAGCTCTCTCAGACGCTCCTCATCAGGCCTGTTCTCCAGCCCCTTCCCCAGCTTCCTTGCTCTTCTCTGGACTTGCTCCAGAACCTCAACATCCACTATGGGGTCAGTCCTTTCATCAGTTCTGAGTTGGTGCAAGTTACTTCTTTATTTGATACTTTTGAACTCCTAAGCTGTTTACTTCCTAGGTATCTAAACTGCCTTTGCTAAACCAGGTTTCTCCCATCAATTCCGATGAAGCCATCATTTCACATAACACTGTCATTATCAAACCAAAATTAAAGTGTTTATATTCAAATACCTTGAAGTTCTTTTCTTATTATTCTAAAATTATCTCATGATTTTTAAGCTGTGTTCAGGCATTTTTCTTAGAGCATCCAGTGGGTCTCTTCCAACCTCGTTGTTCTATGATTCTTTTTACTTGTTCACTGCCAGGTCACCTTTTTTCTTCCCCTCCTTACCAAGAACTCCCGCAGTAACAATTTTATTAAGTTCAATCCCTTCCCTTTTCTATTTGGGATGATCACGGAATCACAGAACAACCAGGTTGGAAAAGACCCATCGCATCATTGAGTCCAACCATTCCTATCAAACACTAACCCATGTCCCTCAGGACATTGTCCACCCATCCCTTAAACACCTCCAGGGAAGGAGAATCAACCCCCTCCCTGGGCAGCCTCTGCCACTGCCCAATGACCCTTTCTGCTTAACCCAGCACAGAAACAACACTATTATTTTTAACTCTTAAATTGATTTTCTGGTGAAGAGTAGCACCATGATTAAGCCCAACTCTCTGCTTTCGCTGTGTCAACATTAGAACAAAAATGAAAATCTACTTTATTCATCGTTCTAATGAGGTATTCATTAGTATTCCCAAGTCACTACCCAACACTTTAACCATTTTGACATCAATTACACACAATAATAATAAGCACACAAAGCCCGTGGCATCCTGTACCTTTCACAGTCAATCTTTATCTCGGCCACAGAGCAAAGGGGAGACAAGAAGATGCTACTGTCTGATCATCTAACTATATAACATCACTGATATAAGAAGTCATGTGATGAATTCTAAAGCCCTCAAATTGTGTTTTAATTAAGATAAGGCATTAATAACTTCCTCTTCTTGGATTTGATAGTGTTAATACATAAATTTCGTTGCCGCCCTTGACAAATGGAACACGATAATGGGTTTTCTCACAGACCAATTAGTGTTTAACAACAATTAAGTGAAAAGAGAGATGTAAAGATCCTGACGGAATGGAAATATTTGTCACAGGCAATTCAGGGGATGAAATTTTATTTGCCACTTTGAATCTGTTGAGGAAAATTTCCAGCAGCTCGTTCTCTTGCCTAAACTTAGTTTAATGTCAGTCAAATTCTTATTATGTTAGTGATTGGTGTAATATCGTGAATTCTATATCATCCACACAGATTACAGATGCAAAGAGGCACTTTTTTTGAAGTTCAGTGGATCATTAGAGTAAAAAAAAATGCCTTTGTGGTTGTTTTACCCTTTTTTTTCTCCAGAGCTAACAAAGGTTGTGGAGAGGAGGGAGCTGGGCTCTTCTCCCAGGGGACAGGACAAGAGGGAATGGCCTCAAGCTCCACCAGGGGAGGTTAAGGCTGGAGATTAGGAGGAGGTTTTTCACAGAAAGGGTCACTGGGCATTGGAATAGGCTGCCCAGGGAGGTGGTTGATTCCCCTTCCCTGGAGGTGTTTAAGGGACGGGTGGACGAGGTGCTGAGGGACATGGGTTAGTGTTTGATAGGAATGGTTGGACTCGATGATCCGAAGGGTCTCTTCCAACCTGGTTGTTCTATGATTCTATGATTTTTATTTATAACCTGTCCCCTGTTTGGTGATGCCAAGACACATCTACAAAAACAACCTCCTAACACTAGAGCAGTCCTGGTGCAGAGTTGTTGTAGCTACCAGACACAGAAACTTTTTTCTTGTTAAGATCATGGAATTATAGAATCACCAGGTTAGAAGAGACCCACCGGATCATTGAGTCCAACCATTCCTATCAAACACTAACCCATGTCCCTCAGCACCTCGTCCACTCGTCCCTTAAACACCTCCAGTGAAGGTGAATCAACCACCTCCCTGGGCAGCCTATTCCAATGCCCAATGACCCTCTGTGTGAAAAACTTCCTCCTAATCTCTAGTCTAAATCTCCCCTGGTGGAGCTTGAGGCCATTCCCTCTCGTCCTGTCCCCTGTCCCTTGGGAGAAGAGCCCAGCTCCCTCCTCTCCACAACCTCCTTTCAGGGAGTTGGAGAGAGCAATGAGGTCTCCCCTCAGCCTCCTCTTCTCCAGGATAAACACCCCCAGCTCTCTCAGACGTTCCTCACAGGGCCTGTTCTCCAGCCCCTTCACCAGCTTCGTTGCTCTTCTCTGGACTCGCTCCAGAGCCTCAACATCCTTCTTGTGCTGAGGGGCCCACAACTGAGCACAGGATTCAAGGAGCGGCCTCACCAGTGCTGAGTCCAGAGGGAGAAGAACCTCCCTGGCCCTGCTGGTCACACCATTTCTGATCCAAGCCAGGATGCCATTCGCCTTCTTGGCCACCTGGGCACACTGCTGGCTCATGGTCAGTCCCTGTCAACCAACACCCCCAGGTCCCTCTCCTCCTGGCACTTTCCAGCCAGACTTCTCCTAGTCTGGAGCTGCTCAGGGTTGTTGTGCCCCAAGTACATGACCCAGCATTTGGCCACATTAAACCTCATCCCATTGGTCTCAGCCCATGGATCCAGCCTGTTCAGATCCCTTTGGAGCCTCCCTACCCTCCAGCAGATCCACACTTCCACCCAGCTCAGTGTAGTCTGCAAACTTGCTGAGTTCTACAAAAATCAGCAGGAAATTTAACAGCTGCAACAATGAAGCTGCTGAGATCAGTGGAGCTGAGGCTCTGGGGGAACAGTGGGATGCCCAGCTCCAGATTGGTGCCCTCTGTGCTGGGAAAGTCTCCGTTTTCCGAGATTAAACTTGGAATACAAGCACACACTGAACGGGAAACGCACAATTCTCGGTAGCAAGGGGGAAAGACAGACACTGAGTGTAACTGATGGCAGAGAACGCAGATGTTGCAGAGAGCAATCTGCTCACTTCAGTATAAAGATGGAAATAAGTGGGCGAAGGGGAACGATAGAAAGCTTTCTGGGGAAAAGTCAAGCAGAGAGCTTACTCTGTTATGGTTTTTATGCTCTGTGCTGCTTATTGTGAAAACAACACACTAGAAATCTATTCAGAGCCTGTCTTCTAGTGATTTTAATGACTCTACTGTTCGGAAGGTCCTGGAGGAGACGTGTGGGGGAGGTTGATACACACCCAAAAAGTTAACAGTTTTGTAAAAAGGGAGCGGAATGCATCTCCTGATTTAATTAGTGGCAAAAATGTACAGAACCATAGTTAAGGGAAATGAAGGCAGCCAGACTGACAATATGCAGGCTTAAGGGATATGGTTGGACTAGAAGATCCGATGGGTCTCTTCCGACCTGGTTGTTCTATGATTCTATGAATGTGTGAAACCCAAAGTTATATAGGTAGACGTCTGCAATTTATAGAATAACCACAGAATCATAGAAGCACCAGGTTGGAAGAGACCCATTGGATCACTGAGTCCAACCATTCCTATCAAACCCTAAACCACGTCCCTGAGCACCTCATCCACCTGCACCTTAAACACCTCCAGGGAAGGTGAATCAACCCCCTCCCTGGGCAGCCTGTTCCAATGCCCAGTGACCCTTTCTGTGAAATTTTTTTTCCTAATCTCCAGCCTAAATCTCCCCTGGTGGAGCTTAAGGCCATTCCCTCTCATCCTGTCCCTTGGGAGAAGAGCCCAGCTCCCTCCTCTCCACAACCTCTGCTCAGGGAGTTGGAGAGAGTAATGAGGTCTCCCCTCAGCCTCCTCTTCTCCAGGATAAACACCCCCAGCTCTCTCAGGCACTCCTCATAAGGCCTGTTCTCCAACCCCTTCACCAGCTTCGTCGCTCTTCTCTGGACTCGCTCCAGAGCCTCAACATCCTTCTTGTGCTGAGGGGCCCACAACTGAACACAGGATTCATGGAGCAGCCTCACCAGTGCTGAGTCCAGAGGGAGAATTTACTGTCTATTCATCTGAAAACTCATTGGGATTCAGACTGGCATCCAATTTGACACTCACAGAACAGGTATGGAGCCTTGATTGCTCTTTAAGATTTGATTTTATGCTCCAGCATGATTCTTCTGGATAATTGTCTGCAAATATTTTTTTCATGAGTGCCTGAAACCCAGACATAGGTGTGTATTTATATAAATTTTCCCACCTGGAGTTATATATTTTAGTATATTTAAGTATACTTATATACATATAAGTATAATGTATATGTACATTATGCATGTACATTATATATGTATATATACATTTAAGTATACATATATATACTTTTAGTATATTTAAGTATTTGTATTAGTATATATATTATTTTTTAGTATAAATTTTCTTCCTGGAGTAAGAATTTATCACATCAGAACAGGGAAAATGTTAGCTGCAAAAGGAAAGAAGCTGCATAAAGGGAAATAATAGAGAGAGGGATTAACATCACCCCCAGTCTCTTTTCTTCAAGGGATTCTGTTAACTATACATAACACTGGACAGGAAGGAACTTTGCTCTAGAAGTAATAGAATAGGCTGCCCAGGGAGGTGGTTGATTCCCCTTCCCTGGAGGTGTTTAAGGGACAGGTAGATGAGGTGCTGAGGGACATGGGTTAGTGTTTGATAGGAATGGTTGGACTCGATGATCCGATGGGTCTCTTCCAACCTGGTTGCTCTATGATTCTATGAAAAGTTCAGCAGTTCTCTCAAGGAAGCACATAAGAGGGAGGTAGATTAAGGTAATTTGTCCCTTTGCATTTACATCAGTTCCTCAGAATCTCTTGTTGCTGTTAGCTGGTGGCAGTAGCCAGTTGACATAATAATGAAACTTCTCCACTTCTGCTGAACAATTTTGGGCCCTTGGGACCTTAGACCAGTGGAATAAATGTTGTGAATGGCTATAAATCTCTTACTTATTTTCTGTTACAATGGCTTTCTTCTTTCAGCTCTGAACTGGGAGTAATAACTTGGGTTTGAGTGCATACAAGTGAGCATAAAATACAGAAAAATTAAAAAGGATAGAGGAGGAAGAGGGTGAGGCAATCTTAGAACAACCAGGTTGGAAGAGACCCATCAGATCATCGAGTCCAACCATTCCTATCAAACACTAACCCATGTCCCTCAGCACCTCGTCCACCCGTCCCTTAAACCCCTCCAGGGAAGGGGAATCAACCACCTCCCTGGGCAGCCTCTGCTGCAGACCTGAAGAAGAAACCTTCTTCTCTACGAAGAACCATGCCACAGCGTTTTTTTGATATTAATGTGCTGGTAAAACCTACACAGACAAACACTCCAGAGACAGCAACATTTTGGATTATTTCC
Source organism: Coccyzus lansbergi (assembly GCA_033558105.1). NCBI lineage: Eukaryota > Metazoa > Chordata > Aves > Cuculiformes > Coccyzidae > Coccyzus > Coccyzus lansbergi. Next base: position 1,535,135 of record JAUMJK010000409.1, on the reverse strand, counting down.
CTGATGAAAGCATTATCGCCCCCCAAATGACTTCTGCTGCTGTCTTAGCAATCTGTCTCTTTGCTTCCTAATTTTATTTGACAATCAAAGTAGTTCTCTGTCATTGTAACGTCACCAACAACACTGTGGTTTTTAATTAAATCTCACAGTAGATTGTCATTAAATGGTAATCTGTTCTGTCTTTCACAGATATTTGCAAAACCCTGTGGTTTTGCTGACTAATGTAGTTGCGGCATATTTTTCTTTTCCTACTTGGAATCATAGAATGGCCAGGTTGGAAGAGACCCACCGGATCATCGAGTCCAACCATTCGCATCAAACACTAACCCATGTCCCTCAGCACCTCGTCCACTCGTCCCTTAAACCCTTTCAGGGAAAGTGAATCAACCCCCTCCCTGGGCAGCCTCTGCCAGTGCCCAGTGACCCTTTCTGTGAAAATTTTTTCCTAATGTCCAGCTGAAACTTCCCCCGTTGGAGCTTGAGGCCATTCCCTCCTGTCCTTTTGTGGGAAAGGCTTTTAGTTCAGGTTTTTTGTTTTATTAAAGTCTGATCCAGTTGAGATTTGACCCCCGAGGTCTGTATCTGGTTTGGAATAATGATATCCTTTCCCAAAAACCTGACTATTAGTTGACTGCCTTACAAACTGTGCATCTACTACAGACCCAGCCTCAATCAGTGATTCTGTGATTGATCACTGTGTAGCTTCTCCTAATATGAGAATCAATCCAAGAGGAGGCTGAGGGGAGACCTCATTGCTCTCTACAACTACCTGAAAGGAGGTTTTTTAGAGGAGGGTGATGGCCTCTTCACCTAAGGGACAGGGGACAGGATGAGAGGGAATGGCCTCAAGCTCCGCCAGGGGAGATTTAGACTGGACATTAGGAGGAAGTTTTTCACAGAAAGGGTCATTGGGCACTGTTAGAGGCTGCCCAGGGAGGTGGTTGAGTCACCTTCCCTGGAGGTGTTTAAGGGACGAGTGGACAATGTCCTGAGGAACATGGTTTAGTGTTTGATAGGAATGGTTGGACTCGATGATCCAGTGGGTCTCTTCCGACCTGGTGATTCTATGAGTCTATGAAAGACCTGTGACAGAAAATACAACTAGTATTCCAGAAGCCCAGGAAGAAAGAGCTAAGAAAAGCTCTAGGTTAAATCTTGGCCATGAGGAGCTGACTAGCACTAGAAGCACTGGGGGCTTCTCACCGTTTTTCTAGCTTTGTTCAGCTTCAGAAGACAAAAAAAAAAAAATCTTTCCATCGCAAGAAAAAATATTGTGCATTACCCAACATTTCCATTGAATTATTTATTAGATTTCCCTGATGTGTTTAATTGTCTTTTATTCTCGACCAAATCTCTATGACTACGAATTCAGTCGAACGTAATCCCATTTGTAAGGGGAAACAGAAACACTAGTTTTCTTCCTGGTAATTAATTTAGTCAAAGCTTTTAAAGAAAAGCTCAGCTGAGATCCTGGTGAACATAAAGAGGAATTAGATCCATAAAGCCGCATAAAAGGATTTCAGTTACTTTAAAACTGTGGATTTAAAAACCCCATTTCCGTAGCCACCAGGCTTTGGAGATATGCAAATATCTTTGAGGGTATAAGTTATATCCTGCAACTCTCAGAAACTTCGTATTTTACCTTTTCCATTATTATGAAGAAAGCAAAACTTGTGCTACTTCTTTACACTCTTCTTCGTTGTTCTCCAGAGATCGTTAAGTGCTTGTCCTACATCTGCAAATTTGAGGTTAAGAACGCGTTGATTTATAGCGAGTATTCTTTTTTCTAATTACATTGTTGTAATTTCAGAGCCTTGAAATATTAATTTTAGAACAAAATCGTATCATGTTTCTATATTTGCTTCTACGTGAGCTTCAGGGATATATTCAAAAAAAGAAACATGTGCGTGAGGAGTTCTAAATTTGTGTCTCTATTGCTTCGTATTAACATATATTAATACTATAAAATTATCTTTCCATAGGAAAACAGACAATAACTTTCGTATCACTCCTAATAACTTGTGGAGAAGAGATTAATATTGAACGTATGTGCATTTTATATAGCAATTGTCTTGCAAAAATTTGCACTATTTGCATTAGTCAAGAAAAAATAGAATCCCGAGGGAAGGAAAAAAAATGAAGATAACTAGGATGGAAGAGTGAGTTTAACAAGTGCTTTATTTCAGCTGCTGAAATCTTGCAGGCAATGACAAATATTTACAACTCCTACTTTTGGGAATGGTGGATTAAAGTAAAACGGCCGAAAAGGGTTGTGGGTCCTGGGTCTAGATCCTTTGCAGAGCTTCAAAACAGCATTTCTATTTCTATTTCTATTTCTATTTCTATTTCTATTTCTATTTCTATTTCTATTTCTATTTCTATTTCTATTTCTATTTCTATTATTTCTATTTCTATTTCGATTTCGATTCATATTTAGATTTATAGTATTTGGATTTATATTATTTATATTTATATTTATATTTATATTTACATTTACATTTACATTTACATTTATATTTATATTTACATTTATATTTATATTTATATTTATATTTATATTTATATTTATATTTATATTTATATTTATATTTATATTTATATTTATATTTAATCACCAGGTCGGAAGAGACCCACCAGATCATCGAGTCCAACCATTCCTATCAAACACTAACCCATGTCCCTCAGCACCTCGTCCACCCGTCCCTTAAACCCCTCCAGGGAAGGGGAATCGCCTTAAAGACTCATTCAAGGTTTTCTCAGAAGCAAAATAATCCTGTATAAACCTCCAATTCGTGAAACAGTGGCAGCTTTAATGCTTTTCAGCTGATATGGGTTAGTGTTTGATGGGAATGGTTGGACTCGATGATCCGATGGGTCTCTTCCAACCTGGTTGTTGTGTGATTCTATGATTCTACGAATGTTAACAGAAAATTTTGTAGTAGATGTATGTGTGATTTTATGTATATGTAGCATGGGGAAGACTTAAAAGAAAAATATTAATCATAGAATCATAGAACAAACCAGGTTGGAAGAGACCCACCGGATCATCAAGTCCAACCATTCCTATATTGCAGAGAACAACAATATAGCATTATATATAATGTGTATATATAGGTGTATATATCACTATATCATTATATATAATCACTATATCATTATATCACTATATCATTATTCATAATGTATATATATAGAATCATAGAATCATAGAACAACCAGGTTGGAAGAGACCCATCGGATCATCGAGTCCAACCATTCCTATCAAAATATACGTGTATATATCACCTGTATAATCTTTATGCTAAAAACCATCAGACCGCGTAGTCCACAAAACCACGGTCAATAAAAACATTGGCAATTTCCAAACTTCAGCTCATTGCAGCTCAAAAAAAAATATTTCCTTCTTCCCTTAGATAATCAGAACTACGAGATTTGCATAACCGAAATATAGGAACTGAGAAAGAGCAATGCATTGATTAATTTATGGTTGGACTCGATGAGCCGATGGGTCTCTTCCAACCTGGTTGTTCTATGATTCTATGATTTATCTTCCTGCCTTTGCTTGGTTAACAGTGGCTGCTGTCAATTCAGAGTCTGGCTATTTGCATGCCATGCTAATTTTCTAAACCAGTTCTGTGCCCTCGTTATGCAAAAATAAGTGCAAGGAAATGAGTGACTAAGAGATGAGGATGCATACAGAGCAGTGAAGGTGAATCAAGTAAAAATATAACATCATTCCCGACTTCTGATTGGCTGAAACATTTCCAATTTTGAAGCAGTAGTACAGGGATGGTTAAAATATGCAAAATTATAAAATAGGGAGAGGAGCCCGGAACAGTTTTCAGTGGCTTTCCTAGAAGATCATTTTCTCCTAATATTCCTGTTGCAAAACGAATATAACGTTTCTTCGCCTTACAGGAATATCTGGCACTTAAATCAGTAATGAGCTCTGAAACTCTTAGGTGAAAGAGATAAGCTGGAACTTCTGGGTGCTATGATAATAACGATTAGTATCAGGAATATACTAAAAAGTACTGTTATTCCATTCATGCTCCTATTTACATTTTTATCTGAGGAAAATTATGTTTTCATCGAATCAGAGAATCAGAGAACAACCAGGCTGGAAGAGACCCATCGGATCATCGAGTCCAACCATTCCTATCAAACACTAAACCATGTCCTCAAACACTAAACCATGTCCAATGCGTTGGGAAATTATATTGAATTTTTGCTAGTGTTTGAACTTAGGTGTATTTATTCTGGTTATGAATATTATCGAATGGGTCAAAGCATATCATAGACATGAGGATATTCTCTTTCTTTACTCATATCCTGTTTATAGCCCATGAAATGACATTAAATATTTGCTGTGAGTTCTAGATATTGTGATTGTAAAGGGGACCCCGTCCACCTCGGATCAAATTCTCTGGTTAACTATTACCAGGATGAAGTCAGACCTGTATGTGTGACGTAATGATGGGATCTAGAGAAGGATAATTGCATTGACTTCTGTACAAGATTTTCCTGCACTTTATGCAAAATTGTCATAGGGCAAGTCTGCTGCCTGCGAATACGTAAAAATATCTGAGTCCAACCATTCCCATCAATCACTAACCCATGTCCCTCAGCACCTCGTCCACCTGCCCCTTAAACCCCTCCAGGGAAGGTGACTCAACCCCCTCCCTGGGCAGCCTCGGCCACTGCCCAATGACTCTTTCTGAGAATTTTTATTTTCCTAATGATCTCGTTTCCCTTCACATGCACTTGACATTAAAAAACAGAAAAACTAGAATTGCAGAGCGGACATAAAAATGTAATGAGTGAGACTAAAACCTGATGAGAATTTTAAGTTTGGGATTCAATTACCAGAGAAGGATAGATGAAAAGAGGAAAATGAAAATGGATTTTTCTATTTTTCATTTTCTGCGAAAATCCTTGGAAATGGCAGAACAAGCTAGAAAGATTTCTAATAACGACCAAATCAAACACAACAAGGTAATTCTAACATCTGCTGCTGTCCTGCTGTTTCCCTCCAGGACACATTGGGGTAGTTGCCAAAATAGAGAATAAACTGAGTCCAGAGAAAGTGCCAGGGGACAGGACAGGAGGGAATGGCCTCAAGCTCCACCAGGGGAGATTTAGGCTGGAGATTAGGAGGAAGTTCTTCACACAGAGCGTCATTGGGCATTGGAATAGGCTGCCCAGGGAGGGGGTTGATTCACCTTCCCTGGAGGTGTTCAAGGGACGGGTGGATGAGGTCTTGAGGGACTTGGTTTAGTGTTTGATAGGAATGGTTGGACTAGAAGATCCGAAGGGTCTCTTCCAACCCGGTTGTTCTATGATTCTGTGAAAGCTGGAAGAAAAATAATTCTCTACGAAGATTTTACATTGGCAGCGAATCTAGAGTAAAAATAGTTCTTTTATCTTCCCTTGAACTCTGAGAAGATTTCCACATGATGATTTAGGACTTTGATTGTGAGTGTCTCTTGAAATGCCTCTCTGAACTGGTATTTAAAAAAAAAAAGATTGGTACTTAGCCATTCGTATTTATTTTAGAAAGTAAGCAAGATTTTCCTGACACAGCAGTTCTTTATGTTTTCTTGGTCCTGTTCCAAACCCTCATGGGCCATAGATTTTTTTTTTTTTTGTTATGTCAGCTGGATTCTAGTTATTAGATTTTACAACAAATAGACTTTGCGACTCCTTATTCACTGCGAAACGAAACATAAAAAAAAAAATCAACTAAGTTTATTCAGTCGGAGGCTGATTATTCAGTTGGAGGCTGAGAGGAGACCTCATGGCTCTCTATAAGTACCTGAGAGGAGGTTGTGGAGAGGAGGGAGCTGGGCTCTTCTCCCAAGTGACAGGGGACAGGACGACAGGGAATGGCCTCAAGCTCCTCCAGGGGAGGATCAGGCTGATTATTAGGAAAAAAATTTTCAGGGAAAGGGTCATTGGGCAGTGGCAGAGGCTGCCCAGGGAGGGGGTTGATTCACCATCCCTGGAGGTGTTTAAAGTGTGGGTGGACGAGGTGCTGAGGGACATAGATTAGTGTTTGATAGGAATGGTTGGACTCGATGATCTGGTTGGGTCTCTTCCAACCTGGTGATTCTATGATTCTATTATTCTATGATTCTATATTCATACAGAAAAGAATTATATTTCATTAAAAGAAAATAAGTTTAGAAAATAAGTTGTTTTCTAGAGAGGGGGAGGAACAGTAATCCTAAGGAGAACCTCGTTTGACTGATTCTTGAAGTTAAGAGGATGATAACAAAAGAGTTGAACTCACAGAATCATAGAACAACCAGGTTGGAAGAGACCCACTGGATCATCGAATCCAACCATTCCTATCAAACACTAACCCATGTCACTAACCATGTCAAACACTAAACTCAACCTTTGTTCCTGTACATTATAAGCATCTTTTAACACATTTCCCAGGCTGGTGCCATATTGACTTCCAGCTTGAAAACTCAAAACAAAAAAATGTGTTTTGACTGTGTAATTGCTTTCTCTTCTTTGTCAAAACTAATGAGACGGCACAAAATCCTATCAAACACTAAACTATGCCCCTCAAATTGCAATTTACATTTATTTTAATTTACATTTATTTTAATTTAATTTGATAGGAACGGCTGGACTCCATGATCCGGTGGGTCTCTTCCAACCTGGTTACTCTCTGATTCTATGAAATCAATGAAATACACCCACTCAGCAGTGAAAAGAAAATAATATTTAGCAAGACAAGCCTGTCTTTTGAGCTGTAACACGTACTTTTTTTCCTGTCTGAAAATTAGTTAGGAGTTAAAAAAATTAAACTTTCTTTCCCTTGTGTCTCCCGCAGGGAACTGCCTAAAGAAAGCAGTTCAATCTTCAGCAGCCTTATATCTTTTCTCACGGGTGAAATGTTTTACTATGGGAAGTCAGGCTTGAAGAAATGGCAATTAAAGAGGACTGTGAGTTATACTCTGCATTAGTTCGACAGCAAAATGGATCATTTTTTTTTCCCCCTCTAGGATCAACTTCAACAGAGTGATACTTGCAGCAGTGAAAGGCTTTTTATTTTTTTTTCACGTGATAGTGACCATAGTGCTTGATCAACCTTTATCATGTGATCCTAAACACCTTTCCCAGTGTATTAGTGCTGTTAGAAACCACCGTAAATAGAGATATGAGAAAATGGAACTTAGTCAGGAATTTGTTTTTTTTAATCTCTATCATCCTGAATTTTTCTCCCTTTTTTTTTAACAGTCTAAATAACTCCACGTAAGAATTTAGAATCATAGAATCATAGGGAAGAGACCCACCGGATCATCGAGTCCAACCATTCCCATCAAACACTAATTTGAAACATTTTTCCTGCCCTTTAATGACAACATGCAAAGTCTTGTTATCTCTAATTCTAAAATTAGTTTTTCTTTTGATTTACTATTTTTTTTAATATAAAAAGAAATATATTGAACCGTCTGGAACAGAAAGCACGAACGGTGCTGACATTAAACACAAAAGAAGCACTTTCTGCATGACCCAGATTGCAAATAAATACTTAGTAATACAAAAACTTCATATTTTTAGGAAAAAACACATGGAAAACTGAATAATAGAATCATAAAATCATAGAATCACCAGCTTGGAAAAGACCCATCGGATCATCGAGTCCAACCATTCCTATCAAACACTAACCCATGTCCCTCAGCACCTTGTCCACTCGTCCCTTAAACACCTCCAGGGAAAGTGAATCAACCGCCTCCCTGGGCAGCCTGTTCCAGTGACCAATGACCCTTTCCGGGAAAAACTTCCTCCTAATGTCTAACGTGAACCTCCCCTGGTGGATCTTGAGGCCATTCCCTCTTGTCCTGTCCCCTGTCCCTTGGGAGAAGAGGCCAGATCCCTCCATTCCACAACCTCCTCTCAGGGAGTTGCAGAGAGTAATGAGGTCTCCTCTCAGCCTCCTCTTCTCCAGGATAAACACCCCCAGCTCTCTCAGCCACTCCTCAAAGGGCCTGTTCTCCAGCCCCTTCACCAGCTTCGTTGCTCTTCTCTGGACTCTCTCCAGAGCCTCAACATCCTTCTTGTGCTGAGGGGCCCACAACTGAACACAGGATTCAAGGAGCAGTCTCACCAGTGCCGAGTCCAGAGGGAGAATAACCTCCCTGGCCCTGCTGGTCACACCATTTCTGATCCAAGCCAAGATGCCATTGGCCTTCTTGGCCACCTGGGCACACTGCTGGCTCATGGTCAGTCGCTGTCAACCAACACCCCCAGGTCCCTCTCCTCCTGGCAGTTTTCCAGTCAGACTTCTCCCAGTCTGTAGCTGCTCAGGATTGTTGTGCCCCAAGTGCAGGACCCAACATGTGGCCTTGTTAAACCTCAATACTGTCCTTATGGGCAGTATTTTCAGACTAAAGGAAAGAACAACAGAGCAGTCACATTGATAGACTCTGGTTATGTTTTTCCGACACATGCATTTTTAAAGAAATTTAAAATACACCAGACTCCTGAAAGCCATGCAACTCATAAGGTTCTTTTTTTTCCCCCTGAATGAATTAGAAGACTCTCATCCAACACACAGCTATAAAATATTTTACCTCTACTCTATGTTGAAATGCAGATTGATGCAAACTGTGAGCATTTTATTGGCTTGAATTAATAAAAATAGAACATTTAATCCATTATCGTTGAGGATCGTGGAGATTTTTAGCTTTTAGCTCCCAGCTACACGGAACCTGCTGAGTTATATATCTCGTCCTCATTCTCATTCTCATTCCAGACAGTCTTGTTTATGTTCCAGAAGCATTTCTGCATTTTCTCATGCGTTTAACAACTTTTTTTTGGTTGTTTTCAACCCAAAATATGCAGAGAATTACGTCTGTGGCAAACACAAACGAAGAAAAGCAACGGCAGCAGATTCAAAGAGCTAACAAGCAATAAATTGTTCTTGTTTACTACACTTCCATCCTAACTTGTGCTTCTTTTCATTTTTTTTTTTTTTAAATTAATATAGATGTGTATTCTCATCATGATGAACGACCAGAAGTTGACCCTAGGAACTAACTAAGGAACTAACCTTAGTCCCTAGAGTTGACCCTAGGAACTAACTAGCTGACTAAGTTTGAAGATTTCATGTTTTCACTTCGTGCATATGGAGCACTTGGCCTCTTTCACATCCAATATTTTCTAAGTTAATGCTGATCTTTGCATATTAAATAATACAGGGTTTGTATTTGTGGTGCTCTGAACCACAATGCAGCAAAACCAGAAGACTTATACGTTGCCTCGTGATGGAAGAATGTGCAGGTGATATTCAGTATCTCAAAATAAAAATCAGAGAATCACCAGGTTGAAAGAGACCCACCGGATCATTGAGTCCAACCATTCCTATCAAACACTAAACCATGTCCCTCAGCACCTTGTCCACTTCTGGAATTCTGGAACTGTGAACCAAGGACATTTTTATCTGTGAAACGCCCCCAAATCGTAGCTCTCTGGATTCTTTATAAAGGTTGGTGCGATCACACCCACCTTCAATAAAGAAGAGGAGGCTGAGAGGAGACCTCATTGCTCTCTGCAACTCCCTGAAAGGAGGTTGTGGAGAGGAGGGAGCTGGGTTCTTCTCCCAAGGGACAGGGGACAGGACGAGAGGGAATGGCCTCAAGGTCCATCGGGGAGATTTCGGCTAGAGATTAGGAGGAAGTTTTTCATGGAAAGTGTCATTGGGCATTGGAATAGGCTGCCCAGGGAGGGGGTTCATTCCCCTTCCCTGGAGGTGTTTAAGGGATGGGTGGATGAGGTGCTGAGGGACATGGGTTAGTGTTTGATAGGAATGGTTGGACTCGATGATCCGGTGGGTCTCTTCCAACCTGGTTGTTCTATGATTCTATGATCATGAGACTACATAGTATTGGTGATGAAAAGGTCATAAATTAACTTTTTCTGACGTCCTCAACTGCAGTCAGGAAAATTCCATATCATCTTATTTTTGGCTTCGTGTCAAGCAATTAATTTATGGATTTTCTTCTTCACAGAGACCTCAGGGGTTCTCTGTGTACGTGGGTTGCCGAAATAAATATCTTCTGCATTTAATGGAAGTAGCTGAGTTTGCCTCTGCCCAGGGAGCAGGGAGAAACTGTGAAAAATGAAAGCATCTTGTGTGATCTATCACAGTCAATCAACAGAACTTAGATAGCACTGCTAAGAAGGAGGCACTTGAAAGTAAAATATGATCAATAAAATGATATGAAAAAAAGTGTGTGGAATAAATGTGGATGTTAACAACTCCTTATGAAAATTTAATTTCCACATAAGAAAGAAAAAACCACTGCACTGATATTTTTCTCCAGGATAAACACCCCCAGCTCTCTCAGACGTTCCTCATAAGGCTTGTTCTCCAGCCCCTTCACCAGCTTCCTTGCTCTTCTCTGGACTCACTCCAGAGCCTCAACATCCTTCTTGTGCTGAGGGGCCCACAACTGAACACAGGATTCAAGGAGCGGCCTCACCAGTGCTGAGTCCAGAGGGAGAAGAACCTCCCTGGCCATGCTGGTCACACCATTTCTGATCCAAGCCAGGATGCCATTGGCCTTCTTGGCCACCTGGGCACACTGTTGGCTCATGGTCAGTAGCTGTCAACCAACACCCCCAGGTCCCTCTCCTCCAAGCAACTTTCTAGACAGACTTCTCCCAGTCTGGAGCTCTGCTTGGGGTTGTTGTGCCCCAAGTGCAGGACCTGACATTTGGCCGTGTTAAACCTCATGCCATTGGTCTCAGCCCATGGATCCAGCCTGTTCAGATCCCTTTGGAGCCTCCCAGACCCTCCAGCAGATCCACACTTCCACCCAGCTCAGTGTCATCTGCAAACTTGCTAAGGGTACCCTCAATGCCCTCATCCAGGTCATTGATGAAAACATTGAACAGGACTGGACCCAGCACTGAGCCCTGGGGAACCCCACTTGTCACTGGGATGCAAGGTATGAAAGAAACACATTGCTGAGCAATTAGAGCAAATTCACAGTATCCTGGTGAAAGACAATCTGCTTATATGCATTAAGAACAGTTTATGGCAAAGTGCAATCCATTATGGATTTTGTCTGTCTTGCTAGCTGGAAGTTGCAGGTATTTTTATGACTTATGAGTTTTCTAAAATTTTAAAAAATCTGCTTTTGCGGTTTATCTTAATAAATTCATGTTCCATCTTATGTGACATAAACTATTTTTACTTGGAGAGTTAATAAACTCATATTTAAATAGAATCGTGATATATCATAGAATCATAGAACCATAGAACAACCAAGTTGGAAGAGACCCATCGGATCATCGAGTCCAACCATTCCCATCAAACACTAACCCATGTCCCTCAGCACCTCATCCACCCGTCCCTTAAACACCTCCAGGGAAGGTGACTCAACCGCCTCCCTGGGCAGCCTATTCCAATGCATGTCACCCTGATAAAACAGGGGAAACTGAGAAATAGAGTTATTTGCTGTTTGAAAAAAAAAAAAAAAAAGACAGAAACGAAGCAAGAAATGGGCAATAGACTTCTGGTTCAGACGTATTGTGATCCCAGGACTGAAAGTGAATATAACTCCTATGACATTTACATTCTAAAATATTTTTTTTCCCAGAGGTTAAGTATGGTCCGTGTTTTAGAGGACAGAGACTAAGAAAAATATAAAGGGAGGATAGACAACTGCCAGCAAAAAATCTAAGCTGGTAAACACCAGCACATTTTCCTTGGTTTTTGTCAAAATTCCAGCATAAACAGAGACAATGCATCCAGTTATCCTCTAAGTCTTTATGAAGAGTGTAAGTTCTTTGTGCCTCCTCTTCACTGCAAACCTTGCTGAAGGGCTCCTCGACGATCTCCCGCATCGTCATTCACTCTCTTGGCAGAATCTCCAGCAACATGAGAGGAACTTAGTCTGGTCCCAAATCCTACGTTTGCTTTCTTCGGTCTCTTTACTCTGAAACAAAATTTTTAAGAAAGTGTGATCACAGCACTAGTCAGGAAAGCCAATTGATTTGAGAATCAATTATGCGTCTTCGATTTCTGTTTTCATAGAATCATAGAACAACCAGGTTGGAAGTGACCCATAGGATCATTGAGTCATAGAATCATAGAACAACCAGGTTGGAAGAGACCCACCGGTTCATCGAGTCCAACCAGATCGAGCTTTTTCCTAAGAAAAATATTTTGTTAGGAGGCAGTAGAATTTAAATGAGACAATCTTTCAGTGTTATGAACTTCATAGTACACATTAGATGCTTTTCCAACTGATTCTTTAATAAACTCCTTGAATCCTGTGTTCAGTTGTGGGCCCCTCAGCACAAGAAGGATGTTGAGGCTCTGGAGAGAGTCCAGAGAAGAGCAACAAAGCTGGTGAAGGGGCTGGAGAACAGGCCCTATGAGGAGTGTCTGAGAGAGCTGGAGGTGTTTATCCTGGAGAAGAGGAGGCTGAGAGGAGACCTCATTACTCTCTACAAGTACCTGAAAGGAGATTGTAGAGAGGAGGGAGCTGGGCTCTTCTCCCAAGGGACAGGGGACAGGACGAGAGGGAATGGCCTCAAGCTCCACCAGGGGAGATTTAGGCTAGAGATTAGGAGGAAGTTTTTCATGGAAAGGGTCATTGGGCATTGGCAGAGGTTGCCCAGGTAGGGGGTTGATTCACCTTCCCTGGTGGTATTTAAGGGACGGGTGGACGAGGCACTGTTGGACATGGTTTAGTGTTTGATAGGAATGGTTGGACTCGATGATCTGATGGGTCTCTTCCAACCTGGTTGTTCTATGATTCTATGAATAAATAAAATAAAAGGCATGGATATTAACCTTCAGATAAACAAGGAAAACATTTTAGAGATCTCTTCTTATAGAGAGGTTATAGAGAGGAGGGTAATGGCCTCTTCTCCCAAGTGACAGGGGACAGGACAAGAGGGAATGGCCTCAAGCTCCACCAGGGGAGGTTCAGGTTGGACATTAGGAAAAAAATTTTCACAGAAAGGGTCATTGGGCACTGTCAGAGGCTGCCCAGGGAGGTGGTTGATTCACCTTCCCTGGAGGTGTTTAAGGGACGGGTAGATGAGGTCCTGAGGGATATGGTTTAGTGTTTGATAGGAATGGTTGGACTCGATGATCCGGTGGGTCTCTTCCAACCTGCTTGTTCTATGATTCTATGATACACCATGTTCTGCCTTGAGTCATTGACTCAAGCTCTGTTCATTATTGATAGTATTAAAGTCTAATGTGTCTTGAACTGACTGAAGTAGAGACGAACACCACTCATGGCTGCAGTGCTGCGATTACAACATGTGCAACAGCGAAAAGCATTTCTTTTAAAACTTGTAAGGCTGAGAGACAGACTCCGAATGTGCACATCACCGTTACTTATTCCACTCCCTTCCCTTCCTCCCAGCTTCAAACTCTGACGTGATATTAGCTGCTATCTCCCAACCCGTTACAGATAACATGCGGCTAGAAAATTATCTAACTGGAAGGCTGAACCCTGCCTTTCAAACACTACAAAGCACTAATCTCTAGCTCTGTGGTTGCTAATGTTTTGACTGCTGAACTCAGGTGGGAGCTGAAGTGAAAAGCAACAAACGCTGATAGCAATCTGGGGGATGTGAAGGTTTCATTATCTTAGGATGTCTGAGGAAATGTTACAAGTGCTCTCAGGACCAGTAAAATTATCTTAAGTGTGCAAACAGCAGGGGGAGAGCAGTAATCCCTACACAGCAGTAAAGCAGATGGAGACAAAAGCGGTTAAAGAGAAAAGAAGTTAGAGACATGAGGTAAAACACACTTAGATAAGATACAGAGCACTCAGCCTTTTTACCTTATCCATTATTTGCAACAATGCTTTATGTATCGATAAGCTAGAATGACAAACTCATATTTGACAATTACCATTCATAGTTTTGGTTTCATGTGGGAAAAAAACCATATAATGTCTGAATTTTTTGGTAAGAAAAGACGCCTGAATTTTTCTACATCTCAATTACATTTATAATGCCCCTAATTCTCAGTACAGTTAAGAATAGGTGACCTCCTGTCTGCAAACTCCTTTGAAAAGTCTAATTTTAATGTCTCTGCTTGTGACAGTGCCAGGATACGAGCTGGTTATCATAGAATCATAGAACAACCAGGTTGGAAGAGACCCATCAGGTCATCGAGTCCAACCATTCCTATCAAACACTAAACCATGTCCCTCAGCACCTCATCCACCCGTCCCTTAAACACCTCCAGGGAAGGTGAATCAACCCCCTCCCTGGGCAGCCTGTTCCAATGCCCAATGACCCTTTCCGTGAAAAACTTCCTCCTAATCTCTAGCCTAAATCTCCCCTGGTGGAGCCTGAGGCCATTCCCTCTTGTCCTGTTCCCTGTCCCTTGGGAGAAGAGCCCAGCTCCCTCCTCTCTACAACCTCCTTTCAGGGAGTTGGAGAGAGCAATGAGGTCTCCCCTCAGCCTCCTCTTCTCCAGGATGAACACCCCCAGCTCTCTCAGATGTTCCTCACAAGACCTGTTCTCCAGCCCCTTCACCAGCTTTGTGGCTCTTCTCTGGACTCGCTCCAGAGCCTCAACATCCTTCTTGTGCTGAGGGGCCCACAACTGAACACAGGATTCAAGGAGCAGCCTCACCAGTGCTGAGTCCAGAGGGAGAAGAACCTCCCTGGCCCTGCTGGTCACACCATTTCTGATCCAAGCCAAGATGCCATTGGCCTTCTTGACCACCTGGGCACACATATTTCTACTGTCTATTTTTTTGATATTTCTCTACCATCCAGAACCTTTGTACCAGGAATGTTTGGGGACACAGACCTGTTTAGTGCTGATGGAATCACGGAATCATGGAATAACCAGGTTGGAAGAGACCCACTGGATCATCAAGTCCAACCATTCCTATATACATGGATATGGTTCTGGCTAAGTAACTTCACTACTTGTTATGATGCTTCTATTTGGTTCACCAGTTGGTGAATGTATTTAATTATGTATTTAAACATTCAGGAAGGGCAATTTAAAGCTACAGAGGATTATTAGTGTTAGTATTTCCTTATTTTTCAGAATTTAATAGCTTCAGGATGCCGTATAGTTAGTTTCTCCTTTTTCTTTTTATCTAGTAGAATCATAGAATCATAGAACAACCAGTTTGAAAGGGACACATCGGATCTTCTAGTCCAACCATTCCTATCAAACACTAAACCAAGTCCCTCAAGACCTCATCCACCCGTCCCTTAAACATCTCCAGGGAAGGGGAATCAACCACCTCCCTGGGCAGCCTATTCCAATGCCCAATGACCCTCTGTGTGAAAAACCTCCTCCTAATCTCCAGCCTAAATCTCCCCTGGCGGAGCTTGAGGCCATTCCCTCTTGTCCTGTCCCCTGTCACTTGGGAGGAGAGACCAGCTCCCTCCTCTCCACAACCTCCTTTCAGGTAGCTGTAGAGTAATGAGGTCTCCTCTCAGCCTCCTCTTCTCCAGGATAAACACCCCCAGCTCTCTCAGCCGTTCCTCATCAGGCCTGTTCTCCAGCCCCTTCACCAACTTCATTGCTCTTCTCTGGACTCGCTCCAGAGCCTCAACATCCTTCTTGTGCTGAGGGGCCCAGAACTGAACACAGGATTCAAGGAATAGTAGAATAATCATACAACATCTCGTCTTTACAAGGCTGTTAGATATCACTCAATGGACTTTTCTCACATTCGTATTACATAACATACATAACCTCTCATGTTCAGGTAGAAATACTGCCCTTGTGATTCCTGGCTGCCACCTCGGGAGGTCAAAAATGTGAATATTTTGATCTCTAGATTAGAGGGACAGTTGCTATGGCACCGTGGGTTTAGAATCAATCCATTCCCAGGAAGTGTCTCATTCTCCACCACCTACTGATTCACAGTTCTTTGAATTATAACCCCCACTACGATAAGTAAACACCTATGACCATTAAAAAAATATAAAATAAATAATTACACAGAATCATAAAATACTTTAGATTGGAAGTGACCTTTAAGATCATCAAGTCCAACTATAAAACTAACACTGCCAAGTTCAACGCTAAATCACGTCCTGAAGCACCACATCTTACAAGTGGTTTAAATCCCTCCAGGGATGGTGACTCAACCACTCCTCTAGGCAGGTTGTTCTGATTCTTGACGATAGTTTTTGAAAAAAATTTTTCTTCCCTGCTGCAACTTGAGGCCAATTCTTCTTGTCGCGTCACTTGTTACTTAGAATCATAGAATCATAGAATAACCAGGTTGGAAGAGACCCAATGGATCATCGAGTACTTGGGAGAAGTGATGCTATAAATTTCTTGGCTGACATATTAAGTACAGTCTAATGATGTGCATGGTCTGAACAGTATTTTTTGTCTCCATTCACGTTCGTTTGTAGCTTACAGAACTGCGAGACAGGTAATAAAAACTAAATCAGAGCAAAAGATAAAAAATCAGGGGCTTGAATGAAGGAAGAAAGCAATAAAACCTCCGCTGGAATCACAGAATCATACAACAACCAGGTTGGAAGAGCACCTCATCCACCCATGCCTTAAACGCCTCCAAGGAAGGTGAATCAACCACCTCCATGAGTAGCCTCTGCCAGTGCCCAATGACCTTTGGGTCAAGGCTCCTTGGTGCTCTGCACGGCAGCAGGAATCAGCATATATAAAGGGGCTGGAGAAAGAGTTACTGGTGGTGCTGGTCTGCATGGTCTGTTCCATCAGTTTGCCTTTGACCACACAGCAGATGTGCCTGTCTGAGTAGGGGCTGTTAGAATATATCATCAAGATGGACCAGTGGAACACGATGCTCACCTGACTGCAGTGTCAGCTTTTGAGATCCTAGCCCTGGGAGGTGAGACTGAGGAAAAGCAGCAGTACTGGTACCAGATGCAGTAACCACATGCAGAGTACCACACAGGCAGCTCTTTGGAAGAGAAAAGACATGCTTAACTGTTTCCATACATCTGTTCAGGGAAGGGAAGAGAAGGGGAAAAAAAAAACCCAACTGCTTTAAAACTCACATTTCAAAAGAGTGAATGACAGAAAACAACACCTGAATTTGTTTAATACTCAGGAATTGCTCAATGATCATAGAATCATAGAATCACCAGGTTGGAAGAGACCCACCAGATCATCAAGTCCAACCATTCCCATCAAACACTAAACCATGTCCCTCAAGACCTCATCTACCTGTCCCTTAAACACCTCCAGGGAAGGTGACTCAACCCCCTCCCTGGGCAGCCTCTGCCAGTGACCAATGACATGAAACACAAAGCTCATAAATCTTGTAATGAAGCATCTAGCAAAGCAATATGCAAAAAAGAATATTCATAAAGCTCTTACCTGTTAACAGTGATACTGTGAGATCACATTTAATTAAGGGAAAAAAGAGGAGGCTGAGGGGACACCTCATTACTCTCTACAACTACCTGAAAGAGGTTGTGGAGAGGAGGGAGCTGGGCTCTTCTCCCAAGGGACAGGGGACAGGACAAGAGGGAATGGCCTCAAGCTCCACCAGGGGAGGTTCAGGCTGGGCTTTAGGAAAAAAGCGTTTACAGAAAGGGTCACTGGGCAGTGGCAGAGGCTGCCCAGGGAGGTGGTTGATTCATCTTCTCTGGAGGTGTTTAAGAGACGGGTGGATGAGGTGCTGAGGGACATGGTTTAGTGTTTGATAGGAATGGTTGGACTCGAGGATCCAGTGGGTCTCTTCCACCCTGGTTGTTCTATGATTCTATGATTTATATATGGGATAGTTTATCAATACTCAAGATTCCCTTCTTCTGCTATTCTTTTCAAAGGTACTCAATAATCTACAATTTTAAATAGACAAAGCGCATTATTTCTCTCAGAGTATATAGTATGATTGATTTCAATTTGGCATAATTACTTAACCTGTAGTGATTTATTTATATGTAGAGTCATTATGTCTTTAGAAACAATCAAAACAAATTACATCTTACTAAGAGTAAGCGAGAACTGCCTAATTAAACAAACCGTTAATAAGAATGACCCTGTCTTCAGGAGGTTTCCCACATCAGCTGCCGTGTTATTGATTTGAAATCACGATTCTTAAGGTTTTACTGCTATATTGCCATGGAAGACGTGGAGTGGCTCACGTCACAAGTAGAGGAATACAAAACCGGCCAGATAATTAGAGGAGAAATGTTGTTGGAAAAGTAGTGAGAGTGTGATTGCCAAGAATCATTAACAATCTGCTGCTTATTCTTGAACAGGTGTACAATTCAATTATCAAAGCCAATGGGCAGCGTTAATGCCAATTTCGGAGAAGCGAAAGGCTGCTGCACGTTCCAAGCCAAAGAGGGAATAAATATCTCACTTTGCTCAGACAATCTACGATAACCAGGAGTCGCCAGCAGTGCTATGGAGAATACTGCAGGCAAGGAATGAAGATGGTGCTTTTATTCTTTGTGGTAAAAATAAGCAGCACTTGTCATACCGACACAGTCCTGCCGGAGAATTTTGCCTTTCGTTAGCTCCTCATAAAATTTCAAATCTCATGCAGAATTACAAGGAATGAGATCTAAATATATAAGGTACACATAAGTACTACATGCCATTATGTGCTTTTTTTTCCTTTCTGTTTAATTATCATAGAATCATCAGGTTGGAAGAGTCCAACCATTCCTATCAAACACTAAACCATGTCCCTCAGCACCTCGTCCACCCGTCCCTTAAACACCTCCAGGGAAGGGGAATCAACCACCTCCCTGGGCAGCCTATTCCAATGCCCAATAACCCTCTCCGTGAAAAACTTCCTCCTAATCTCTAGCCTAAATCTCCCCTGGTGGAGCTTGAGGCCATTCCCTCTTGTCCTGTCCCCTTTCCCTTGGGAGAAGAGCCCAGCTCCCTCCTTTCCACAACCTCCTTTTAGGTAGTTGGAGAAAGCAATGAGGTCTCCCCTCAGCCTCCTCTTCTCCAGGATGAACACCCCCAGCTCTCTCAGCCGTTCCTCATAAGGCCTGTTCTCCAAACCCCTCACCAGCCTCATTGCTCTGTACAGCACATAATTTTGTGTTTAGCAGCTATTTGTAAATAACCAAAAAGCCGACCCAGCAGCCGGAGTTCTGAGTCATACGTTTTAATCATTGTTTACTTCCAAGCATTTGCAGCTCATATGAGTTTTATGGAGCTGCATACACCACATCCCCAGTCATCAAAATTTAATTAAAAAAAAAAAAATTAAGGCACAACAAAAGATTCAGTAAAGTAACTTCATAGAATCATAGAATCATAGAATCATAGAATCATAGAACAACCAGGTTGGAAGGGATTTGAGGATAAACTCCATCATACGAAAGGATATCCCTCTGAAGCTTATATAATGGAATGTCACAGGATAAAAGCCAGTGCTAAGTGGAACATCACACAAATTAACTAAAGCTTTGCAGAAGACCTGCTGCAAGAAAACAGCCAAATCAAAAAGGAGACGACGACTTAATTGTTCGCTGAAGAAAGCTTACAGGCTGCCTTAATATGTATTTCTTGGGGTTTTTTCTCAGCCAGCACAATATCTCTAAAAATCGTGCTGCGAGTTAATTTATAAACTACAGTCGAACTTCTGATGAGCTGCTTTTCATTGATGTGTCTGTTCTTTATGCAATTAATTTGCTGCCAAGTAACTCTACTGCTGTAGAGATAATTCAAAAAGAAATTTGTACTCTTTTGTGATTAGAGCGTAAGACTAATAGTCCTAGGAAATAACATTTTTAATATCTGGAATACTACTACAATTACTTTTTGCCAAATAAGACATCGTCTGTACTTGAAGACACTCATGGTTGGACTCGATGATCCAAAGGGTCTCTTCCAACCTGGTTGTTCTATGATTCTATGATTCTATGAATATGATTTTACAGACAGGAAAGCTTATCAGAAGAGCAAGACTGGAGAAATGCATGGAAGAAGGAGCTCCAACCTTTGCCTTTTAGTTTCATTGAAATGAAGGTGGTTGATTCACCTTTCCTGGAGGGGATTAAAGGATGGGTGGATGAGGTGTTTAGGGACATAGGTTAGTGTTTGATGGGAATGGTTGGACTCGATGATCCGGTGGGTCTCTTCCAACCTGGTTGTTCTATGATTCTATAGGTGAAACAGAAAATTGCTAATTTGAGTGAAGCAAAGCAAGAACACAATCTGTGGTCTCCTAATGGGGTTTCTCACTGAGCAATCACAAGGTGACAGGAACACATAGGAAATATCAGAGAATAATACTTACATAAGGAACAAGTACTTTTTAAGAACAGGACTAGCCCCTCATGGGAAGGTATTAAAAATATTGCAGTTAAAAACGTCTTTACAGATATGTTTATATAGACACAACTATTATTTGAGTAATGATATGAGAATGATTGGCTGGAATAGAGTATACCAAAGCACACTATGTCTAACATGATCCTCAGGCTGCTATTAAAAGATGACATTTGATTATCAGTATTATTTAGCTGAAGTGTTGTACTTAATCATAGAATCATAGAACAACCTGGTTGGAAGAGACCCACTGCATCATCCAGTCCAACCATTCCTATCAAACACTAACCCATGTCCCTCAGCACCTCGTCCACCCGTCCCTTAAACACCTCCAGGGAAGGGGAATCAACCACCTCCCTGGGCAGCCTGTTCCAATGCCCAATCAATGTTTGCACATTTGCATTTAAATTATTGCTATAGGATATGGGGAAATATTACTATTTAGCTTTTTTTCCTGTTATTAAAAACACATACTATCAATATTTAGCTATTGTGCTCCCTTCAGCATTATCATGGCAGCACAGTGAGTTAATTAGACATATTAATAAAATGTCGCCGCTCCCTAAAAGATAATTATTGCACAGAAAATTACAGCTTATCAGCAAAATATTAATATCGCTTCCCGGAAATTTTTCAAAACATTGATTTTTTTTTTCTATGTAAAAGATTATTAGACGGCTTTAATTTTCACGCACTTTTCCTTTCTTTGTGCTATAATTGGACAACCATTATTTTTCCTAACTACGCTTTACGGTTTATTAAGAAGCCTTAATGATGTAGCATTTTTACTCATTAGCTATAGATTCTCATCGAATGCTGACACGAACGTGTGGCTTCAGCTTTATGAAACCAACAGAAGTCACTGAAAAATCCAGCCCATTGCGTACATTAAGTGGACAATTTATCATCTTTTAAATTTCCTGGAACAAAGCTTACGTTGGCTGCCAGATCAATCTTCCATTATTCTGATGAATACAGCCTAGAATTAGGAAGGATCAATGTTTTAATAATGTAAATTTAAGTTCCCATGAAAATATTGCTGAGTGTTTACACAGTTCTTTACAAAACCCTTTGACAATGCATTAAGACTAAGCAGAATGGTCAATGTACCCATGTCCATTTCTCCATCATTTATTATTAACCTCGCACTTAGATTAGGAATGGTTGGACTTGATGATCCGGTGGGTCTCTTCCAACCTGGTGATTCTATGATTCTGTGATTAAGAACTGCAGATTAGTTAAGAATAGTTAATGTCAATTTTATGCTTGTGTGAAGCTAGAAACCATCACCAAATAATAAAATGTAGATTTCATTACACACAGACATTTTCTTCCCTCTCTAATTCCTCAGATTCTGCTGCATTCAGAGTGAGGGGAGGCGAAGAGGAGGAATAAGCTCAAATATAAAACATGATTTAATTGTTTGGCTGATAAACTCTTCCATCTCTAACCTCACTTCTTATTAGGTCACAGTGACAGAAAGAAGCCAGACTACATATAGAAGTTATACTATCATAGAATCATAGAACAACCAGGTAGGAAGAGACCCACCGGATCATCGAGTCCAACCATTCCCATCAATCACTAACCCATGTCCCTCAGCACCTCATCCACCCGTCCCTTAAACCCCTCCAGGGAAGGTGACTCAACCCCCTCCCTGGGCAGCCTGTTCCAATGCCTAATCAATGTTTCTGTTATTATCTACAAAAAATAGGTCTACTTAATATATCAATACTTTAAATGTTGTCTTATATACCTTGCAACAGGTTGTTATGATGAAAAATTTACTAAATATTGCTGATACTGGAGTAAATGTATAGAAGGCTTCAGCTTATTGCCATCTAACTTTTACAACAATTTTTTCCTATAGAAACAATAAAATTCTAAAGCAGCAATGAAAAATAATTATATAGAATCATAGAATCACCAGGTTGGAAGAGACCCACCGGATCACCGAGTCCAACCCTTCCCACCAATCTCTACACCAAGAACTGGGTATTCAGCATAACTGGAAAAATAATAATTTAAAGTAAAGTCATTCTTCACTGAGGAATTTAGCATTTTCATAGAGAAATTTGTCATTTTCACCTGTCACAATAAATATTTTTTCAGTTTCTAACTGAATTATTCCAGTTCATCTATAAAATTATTTAAAAGTAAGCTACTACCTAAAAGTAATTGCGTACTGAGTGATTTTTATAAGGAAATAACTCTTCTGGCTGAGAGGAGACCTCATTACTCTCTCCAACCACCTGAAAGGAGGTTGTGGAGAGGAGGGAGCTGGGCTCTTCTCCCAAGGGACAGGGGACAGGACAAGAGGGAAAGGCTTCAAGCTCCACCAGGGGAGATTTAGGCTGGAGATTAGGAGAAAGTTTTTCACACAGAGGGTCATTGGGCATTGGAAGAGGCTGCCCAGGGAGGTGGTTGATTCACCTTCCCTGGAGGTGTTTAAGGGACCTATAGATGAGGTGCTGAGGGACATGGTTTAGTGTTTGATAGGAATGGTTGGACTCGATGATCTGACGAATCTCTTCCAACTTGGTTGTTCTATGATTCTATGATTCAACAAACGCGGCTTGATTTTTTCTCTCCTAAATTTTCTGCCTGTGAAAATCTAAATCCTGTTTCTGGAGTCTGACCCTCATGTCACAAATTCTACCTTTGTAGGAACTTGAGGAGAGAAAACTCAACTTGATTATAGTATTTATTGGCAGAAGGAAATGTGAAACACAGTGAGCAGAATCACTGTTGTGTGATTCATCTTAAAGTTCCACACAGTGCAAATGGCTGTTTGGGCAGGATTTTAAAAGTCAGATCAAAAAATATGATGACAAAGGGGTAACAGTCTCCTGAGAGAGTAAGAATACATCAAATAGAAGCAGTAAATTATACTGAAATTCAGAGTTATCTCGCGGAGGAAGCAGTGTGCAAGTCAGCGCTCAAAGGTGTGTTTCATGGACTCTGACTCCAAGCTCAGGGAAGAAAAATATTTCGGTAAACGCGCAAAAAATATATAACTGGTCAGCTATTAAAAAAGAGACTAGTTGGCAGAACAGTGCCCTAATGAGAAAATGGGAATAAAAGTGTTTCTGTGTGATTTATTATCAGCATCCTTTCTAAAATGAGATAAATTGCCTGGAGAGATACACAGCCTGCTTCCTGACCTTGCTGAAACGTGTCATAAGAGAAGCAGATCCACAAAGCACAGTCTCAAAGAAAACAAATAACGTAGTTACGGTTTACTACAGACTGGGAGAGGTCTGTCTAGAAAGCGGCCTGGAGGAAAAGGACCTGGGGGTGTTGGTCGACAGCGACTGACCATGAGGCAGCAGTGGCCCAGGTGGCCAAGAAGGCCAATGGTATCCTGGCTTGGATCAGACACGGTGTGACCAGCAGGGCCAGGGAGGTTATTCTCCCTCTGGACTCAGCACTGGTGAGACTGCTCCTCGAATCCTGTGTTCAGTTGTGGGCCCCTCAGCACAAGAAGGATGTTGAGGCTCTGGAGCGAGTCCAGAGAAGAGCAACAAGGTTGGTGAAGGGTCTGGAGAACAGGCCTTCTGAGTAGTGGCAGAGAGAGCTGGGGTTGTTTATCCTGGAGAAGAGGAGGCTGAGGGGAGACTTCATTGCTCTCTCCAACTCCCTGAGAGGAGGTTGTGGAGAGGAGGGAGCTGGGCTCTTCTCCCAAGGGACAGGGGACAGGACGAGAGGGAATGACCTGAAGTTCCACCAGGGGAGGTTCAGGCTTAACATTAGGAAAAAAAATTTCCCAGAAAGGGTCATTGGTCACTGGCAGAGGCTGCCCAGGGAGGTGGTTGATTCACCTTCCCTAGAGGTGTTTAAGGGATCGGTGGATGAGGTCCTGAGGGACTTGGGTTAGTGTTTGATAGGAATGGTTGGACTTGATGATCTGGTGGGTCTCTTCCAACCTGGTGGATCTCTGATTCTATGATTCTTTTTCTAGAATAGGCAAATTTCTCTTCTATGATCATACTTTTTTTTCTGTAAGAGTATTTTTAAATTACACAGCGAGTGGTTTCCTTACGTGTATTAATCAGTAGAAGAAAAGAACCATAGAGAAAAAAAAATCTTTCTTTCATTTAGATGTAGGTAGTGTATTTCACCTGTGAGGATTTGCCTACATAAAACTGGTTCTGCACAACTGCACATCTTTCTTTAACATTGTTTTATAGCGATACATAGCACTGCAAACCAAATAAACAGTAATAAACACATAAGTTGTTTAGAAAAGCATTTTTTACAATCCGAGTAGCCATGGATACAGAAAACATCTGGTCCTTTAAAGCTCATGGAACTGTACAGCTCCAGCAGTAGACCCAATGTTTATTGCAACTCTGCAATTTCGCGCACAACCCCATCTGCTGACATGGACATAGGGGTCTCCTGTGTGGTTTGGTGCTTATCCAATAGTTGGAGACTCTGTCAGAAGAATATTCAGTCCCTAGGGAGATGCCTGACAATTTTAGTATATGAATATGGTTTATTAAATCCATAAACCTTGGCCTCTAGCTCCACCTGGGGAGATTTAGGCTGGACCTTAGGAAAAAATTTTCATGGAAAGGGTCATTTGGCACTGCCCAGGGAGGTGGTTGAGTCACTTTCCCTGGAGGGGTTTAAGGGACGGGTGGACAAGTTACTGAGGGACATGGGTTAGTGTTTGACAGGAATGGTTGGACTCTATGATCTGGTGGGTCTCTTCCAATCTGGTCGTTCTATGATTCTATGAAAAGCAACAATAATATTGTATCTAAGAGCTCACTTGTTAGATTAAAGTAACCAGTTTCTGTAGTTGCATTGACATTAAAAAGCCACACAGAGCCAGAGGCAAATAACTCAAAGGAGATTTACAATTGGAATACACATTAAATATTTTTGATTTAACACGTCGCTGTTTATCTCCCTAAGAAAGTAGGTTTTGTTTAGAAGGCTTAATCTTTAAGTGGTCTGCAGCATTCAGACGTTGTTATAGAATCATAGAATCACCAGGTTGGAAGAGGCCCATCAGATCATCGAGTCCAACCATTCCTATCAAACACTAAACCATGTCCCTCAGCTCCTCATCCACCCACACCTTAAACACCTCCAGGGAAGGTGAATCAACCACCTCCCTGGGCAGTCTCTGCCACTGCCCAACGGCCCTTTCCATGAAAAACTTCCTCCTAATCTCCAGCCTAAATCTCCCCTGGTGGAGCTTGAGGCCATTCCCTCTCATCCTGTCCCCTGTCCCTTGGGAGAAGAGCCCAGCTCCCTCCTCTCCACAACCTCCTTTCAGGTAGTTGGAGAGAGCAATGAGGTCTCCTCTCAGGTTAATAAGGTTCCTCCTACACATAGTGAATATAGGGAGTTTCCCTCTATACAATATACATCAAGTAGCTTATTTTATTCAAAATATGCCTGCACCATTCCCTGTAAGTTCTATTCCCATTGCAATAATATTATCATCTTATCCATGAGGATCTAACTATCGTTACAGAAAGTTTGTTGCGAACAAAAGCCACAAAAATGAGCTGTGTTAGCATAGTCCCCAAGAAATAATAAAACACGTCCCAGCCAGATGGTTTAGTCACAGGAAAGGAGTCAAGAGAATAAAGCTTTTTAAAAGTAGAGTAATTGAGAGAGATAAAGATACGTAACTATCTTTCCTAATCTTATTATCATAGAATCATAAAACAACCAGGTTGGAAGAGACCCATCGGATCATTGAGTCCAACCATTCCAACCATCTTGACCTCTCAAATCCCTGAAGTTCTATCATGAATTTCTGAGTGATTTTAGATAAATCAGTTCAATGCGTATGTAAGACACCAACTTAATTCCTTACTACAGTGAATCGTGAGTTGCCAGAAAAGGAGTCACTCTCAATATCTAAGGGACATGGTTTAGTGTTTGATAGGAATGGTTAGACTCTATGCTCCGGTGGGTCTCTTCCAACCTGGTTGTTCTCTCATCAAATGGAGATAGAATCACAGAATCACCAGGTTGGAATAGACCCACCGGAGCATTGAGTCCAACCATTCCTATCAAACACTAACCCATGTCCCTTAGCTCCTTGTCCACCTGTCCCTTAAACCCCTCCAGGGAAGGTGAATTATGACTTGAATTATGACTCTTCCAACCTGGTGATTCTATAATTCTACAACTCCCTGACAGTAGTGATTGTGATCACACTTCCCCCAGAAGAGCCTTGATCACCTCAATGATTTACGTCCAAAACAGTGCATGAAATAATGAGAAAATCTGACAGCACCTCCGGTTGCTGCATTAATCTGCATATATCAGATTGATTATTAACTGCATGTCAAATATCCCTTCAAAATCTGTTAGGTGGGGATATGGCTATATGAAAATGCTCCTCAGGGGGAGAGTGAAAATTAATATGGGACCTACAGTAAAATAAAAATCGTAGAATCATAGAACAACCAGGTTGGAAGAGACCCACCGGATCATCGAGTCCAAACATTAAAAAAAGAAGCAGAGTAAGAAAGACTGAGAACTTCCCTTCTGCCTGTGAGGCTGAGAATACAAAGAGTCACACTGCACGTTTCATCTGTATAAAAAAAGATAATTTCCTGGCAGTGAAACAGAGAAAACAACAGCTTTTAGTGGTGTGTTAAGGATATATTTCCTGCAGTGTTAAGTACAACTCATTTGCGCAACGTATATAAACATTGAGCACAGTGCAGTTAAGTACTGTCTAAAGAAACCTAAATTAGCATTTAGTCGTCTTTCTTAATTCCTACCACTCAGATTTAAACTAAAAAAAAAATATCTTCATACTTTTGTTAAATCACTGATAAATTGCTGCATGGGGGGAAAAGAATTGAAGTGTAAATCATAGAATCACCAGGTTGGAAGAGACCCATTGGATCATCGAGTCCAACCATTCCTATCAAACACTAAACCAAGTCCCTCAGCACCTCATCTACCTGTGCCTTAAACCCCTCCAGGGAAGGTGAATCAACCACCTCCCTGGGCAACCTGTGCCAATGCCCAATGACCCTTTCCATGAAAAACTTCCTCCTAATCTCTAGCCTAAATCTCCCCTGGTGGAGCTTGAGGCCATTCCCTCTTGTCCTGTCCCCTGTCCCTTGGGAGAAGAGCCCAGCTCCCTCCTCTCCACAACCTCCTTTCAGGTAGTTGTCGAGAGCAATGAGGTCTCCCCTCAGCCTCCTCTTCTCCAGGATAAACACCTCCAGCTCTCTCAGACATTCCTCATCAGGACCTGTTCTCCAGCCCCTTCACCAGCTTCGCAGCTCTTCTCTGGACTCGCTCCAGAGCCTCAACATCCTTCTTGTGCTGAGGGGCCCACAACTGAACACAGGATTCGAGGAGCAGTCTCACCAGTGCTGAGTCCAGAGGGAGAATAACCTCCCTGGACCTGCTTGGTCAACAACCTGGTGATTCTATGATTTAATATACATATATGTTCACTTAGACTATACTGTACCTCCCCTGTGATAAAGCTTGATCAGTGTAGGTAGGAAAATGACAGCAGGAGCTATTTTATATTTTTATTTAGATGGAGAATAGAACCAATTTTTCAAACAAAACTTATGCAGCCTATAAATGCGTGAAAATAACGTAAGAACAAAAGCTGTTTCTTATCCTGTTCACTTGGCACCGTTCAAGTAAACTGCAGTGCCTCTACCCCCTTGAAAAAGCAAACAGGAAAAGTAATTATTACTCTGAACAACTGAAATATAAATACAACGAAACTTGACTGCAAGTAAAATTATAAAGAAATCTGGCGCATCATCTACAAAGTTGAACCGTTATCGACTCCCGCACTGTTAATTTTTCTTAGTATTTAAAAAAGCACATCAATAATTATATAAAAGAAACAGTCCATAATTCCCATCTTCACCACCTTGTAGTGTAATTTTCAGCTTCTGTGGTTCCCGAATGGTCAACAATATGTCACAGTGACACTCGCAGTGGCTGAACTGAATATAATTTGTTTTAAGGTTTTAAGTGCAGCGAACTAGTCATTTCCAGACCTTGAAGGCTCATGCCTCATCCACCATGTTTATGTTGCGTGTGTGACAGAAATTTCCAGAGAGACGTCCACTTTGGGATGAAACGAACTGTATTTTAAATAGAACGTTCGACTAAATTGAGTTAAACGAGTTTGATTATTTGCATCCGAAGTTGAAACCTGAGCTGGATTGATGATGCAGGCAGAGAATTTGAAAACAGGGAGAGAAAAGGAGTATTTCTAGTCAACTAAAAGCAACCGAGAGATATTACTTTTATGATGTAACATAGTGAAGGGCTTTACTAAACACACGATTTTTTTCAGGTAACTGTAACCAACCCACATTCAGATGACCAGGGTTATAAATACACACTTGGAATTACATCTCTGTTTCACCTTACTCTAGTTAGCAATTGTCCTTTTTGATTACCTATTAAGTACCTTAATAAACATGATAGGAATGGTTGGACTCGATGATCTGCTGGGTCTCTTCCAACCTGGTGATTCTATGATTCTAAGATTCTCATCTATGTATGAAATGGAAAATACAACAGATAGTAAAATACAAGATAAAATTGAAAACACAACAAAAAAAAGTGAAAATTGGCAATTAAATATTATAGCTATAAAATGAAGGGAGAATGAAAGCTGCACAATAAGGTCCCACTTCTATTAAGAGACAAAAAATTCTGTGTGTATTACATCTTATTTTATCACACCAAGGAAAGCTCAACAGACACACCCTCTCCCACTGTCTGCAAGGTAGGAAAGGTAAGAAATTAATAGGTACTCTTCATCCTCAGGGTCACTGTGCACTGGCAGAGGGGAGGGGGTTGATTCACCTTCCCTGGTGGGGTTTAAGGCACAGGTAGATGAGGTGCTGACGGACATGGGTTAGTGTTTGATAGGAATGGTTGGACTCCATGATCCGATGGGTCTCTTCCAACCTGGTTGTTCTATGATTCTATGATTCTATGATCTTAGACTCACTAACTGAGGGTTTTGATACCCGGAAACTTTTCTTATACTCTGATACAATGCACCACGATATGAGTTCATGTCCTCAGATAAGATCAATTCGTGTGACCAATAAGACTGGTCACATGAAGTCTTTGCAACCATTTTCTCTCCTTCCATCGGGTAACTTACAGTACTTAGAATCATAGAATCAAAGAATCACCAGGTTGGAAGAGACCCACCGGATCATCGAGTCCAACCATTCCCATCAAACGCTAACCCATGTCCCTCAGCACCTCGTCCACCCGTCCCTTAAACACCTCCAGGGAAGGTGACTCAACCACCTCCCTGGGTGACCCACTAAACTGCACAAATTCATTTTCCTTCAGTTTTCTGAAATACCATGTAGAATATCACATAACACATCAGAAAATAAATTAACGTAAAGTGCATGGAAAGTCACAGTGTAGAGGAATCACTAGCTTTGTCAAACTAATCAATACAGAACACACTGTTCTAGAGGAAAAGAAAAGCACGGAACTGTTTGAATTTCCGATATAAATTTCCATCAGTTTGTAAAATCTTTTATTACGTCTTGAGTTCCCAGCAATCTGAAGTGAAATTTGCTACCTCTGAGGTGCTATTAGGGTAAGAATAACTCACAGAATAAGCTTTACAAGACACGTAGAATCCATCACTTTTACTATTATAACCAAGACAAATTCCCATTAGAAACGATGCTACACTTAGAAGCATCTATTTTAAATTTTTATATACTTGGTGTGCTCCGAATAGCAGCACCGTGTCTCAAATTACTTTTGTAAATCTAATTGATTTAATAAATTCACACCTAAATTGCTATTCAATTACTCACTCCTCTCTTCAGCAATTTTACAATCCGGAGCATAGAGCAGAACCAGAGTATAATTAAAGGGCTTATTCATTAAAAAAAAATAATTCTCTGCTGTTGGATCACCTGTTTTTTTTTTTTTTTATTCAAGATCTACAAACTACATCAATTCTCCGTAGAAAGGCTATCATGGAAAACTGGAAAATTATAAATATTTGGTAATACGCAAAAGGAGACATGACTCATCAAGCAGTGAATATAACGATTTTTCCCATATTCATCACAGATTCATTTGTGAAGTTTATTAAGTGTCTATGGCCAACTAAGCCTAACCCATTTTCCTCCTTTTTAAAAATATTTTGCAGTATTTTTCCTTCCCTTCCCTTCCCTTCCCTTCCCTTCCCTTCCCTTCCCTTCCCTTCCCTTCCCTTCCCTTCCCTTCCCTTCCCTTCCCTTCCCTTCCCTTCCCTTCCCTTCCCTTCCCTTCCCTTCCCTTCCCTTCCCTTCCCTTCCCTTCCCTTCCCTTCCCTTCCCTTTCCCTTTCCCTTTCCCTTTCCCTTTCCCTTTCCCTTTCCCTTTCCCTTTCCCTTTCCCTTTCCCTTTCCCTTTCCCTTTCCCTTCATTGTCCACCTCCTGCCCTTAGGTGAAGATTAGTTGAGGAGTCAACTGCAGAAAAAAACAACTCTTAAATGCTAAAAGTTCTTTTTAACCTCAGTCAATTAAGTTTTAGATGTGAGCTGAATAAAGAAATGAATGAAATTTGCTAGGATACTGTGGGCAAAAGATAGCGGCAGAATATCAACAGTTCTTTTATTTGGTTGGTTGCCATGGAAACAATCAACTAGAAGACGTTGCTGACAAAAGTGCAGAGTGCAGCAGAAATCCTTTCCTTTCGAAAGGGTGTGCTTTGTCTTTGCCGTGTGGCGAAAGCAACTGCCGGTGTTTTTTCTTGCGTTTGGTTGCCTCTTCTTCCAAATGGGATGAACAGGCACTAAAAAGGGGAAGGGTCTGAGTATGGATTGCCGGATATTCAGGCTGTGGCCACAGAAGGATGAATGGCTATTTTTAACTTTTTCTGAAAGTGTGGACCTGTTTGCACATGGTCAGAAACTTAAAAACCTGTAACAATGCAAAAGAGAGAGAGTTGGGGGTGTTTATCCTGGAGGAGAGGAGGCTGAGGGGAGACCTCATTGCTCTCTGCAACTACCTGAAAGGAGGTTGTGGGGAGGAGGGTGATGGCCTCTTCTCCCAAGTGACAGGGGACAGGATGAGAGGGAATGGCCTCAAGCTCCACCAGGGGAGGGTCAGGCTGGACATTAGGAAAAAATTTTCACAGAAAGTGTCACTGGGCAGTGGCAGAGGCTGCTCAGGGAGGGGGTTGACTCACCTTCCCTGGAGGTGTTTAAGGGACGGGTGGACGAGGTGCTGAGGGACATGGGTTAGTATTTGATGGTAACGGTTGGACTTGATGATCCGGTGGGTCTCTTCCAACCTGGTGATTCTATGAAAACTTTTTATATGAAAAGAAATGAAAACAAGATTTTGACACGGTTCCCGCGATTGATGAGATTTGTAAAACGAGAGTCCAGTTACTAAACAGTGTTTCAAGCAAAAAGATCAGTGATTTTCTCAGTCGCTGTTGACTACTAATCAATTTTTTGAGTGATGATTAAAATGTTTTGCTTTGACTTAATGTAGACCAGTAGTTTGAGTTCTAGGTAAATGACTCTAATAAGGAACCATGTTCTTCTTCTCTCTATAATCTCTCAGTTCCCTGTTTTAGTAAAAAAAATTAGTGAGTCGATCATTTAGGATTTTATAATTCCTTCCATTTTCACCTTATTCAAAACAGAATTTGTTGTCTTCCTAATACTTAAATAATTTTTTGCTCATGTAGGAAAAGAGAATCATAGAATCATAGAATAACAACCAGGTTGGAAAGGACTCATCAGATCTTCTAGTCCAACCATTCCTATCAAACACTAAACCAAGTCCCTCAAGACCTCATCCACCTGTGCCTTAAACACCTCCAGGGAAGGGGAATCAACCCCCTCTCTGGGCAGCAGAGGATGAAATATGTCAGAGATGAAGATGATGCTGATGGTTTAAGAATAATTTATTAAGATCTTCCTTCTTAACATTTTGACATAATCATTTTCTTGTTTTATATGTGGCTGTGGGGATGAGGAGACTAAATTTCGTATCTATAAGCAGGCAACTTCATGTTCTATTCTAGATGGGAGAAGCATCTTCATTAGATAATTGGGCGATGATAAAAAACATTGAACTGGAAGCTTTAGACTTGTTGTTTTTTTTTTTTTTTTTTAATAAGAAAGTTTCCATGAAGGATTGTCAGAATATTTCTATGGGTTTGTCTGCATTATTTATATATTGTTAGCAAATAAATGATTGCACAGTAAAAAAGAAAATTAAAAAAGAAAATGCTAATTGCGTGAACTTGCAGAGCTACAGACTGGGAGAAGTCTGGCTGGAAAGCTGCCAGGAGGAGAGGGACCTGGGGGTGTTGGTTGACAGCGACTGACCATGATTCTATGATTTTAAACAAGTGGTTACTTTTCACTTACAAAAAAAAAAAAAAAAAAAAAAAAAAAGCCTGAGTTGCCTGAAAACTAACTTATATTCTCCTACAATTCTTGCCTCCTAGGAATAGGTAAATAAAGCCTGCAATTTCTGCAGTAAAGCTGAGAATATATTCTTTTATAAAACGTTTTGATCTTGTAGGTATTTTTAAATAATACAAGATGATGAATACTGTGCAGAAAAACGTGCAGAGACTTTTATGCTGAGGGTCTATCCTGACTCCTACTGAAATCTCTTTAGTAACTTTTGGATGGTTGAGCCTCCAGATCTCATAGAATCATAGAATCACCAGGTTGGAAGAGACCCACGAGATCATTGAGTCCAACCATTCCTATCAAACACTAAACCAAGATCAACCATGATATGCAACATTTCCCAGAAGAATTATAACATAATCTAAAAAGCAGACAAACTTCCTAAATTAGTAGCACCAGCGTCTGCACCCCCAAAGTTAAAGTTATCCTCACTCTGAAATCCTTTTCCTGTTGTTTCTTTTCTTTGTCTTTTTTTTTTTTTTTTCTGATACAACTATCAGTCCACAACATCCATCTATCACTCCAAAAAGAAAAAGAAGTAAATTGGGGACGAATTCAAACTTCATTATGCTCAAACTAATAGCAACAAACTGTTGTTTACCTGCAGTAGCGAAGTCCAGATCTTAAAAAGGACGACAGTTAATTTTCATGTTAGAATGTGAGAAGAGAGCATTAAATTAATGATTTCTTCTCTAAAACAAAACCATAATCAAGCCCAAACCAAACAAACGGATAAAACCAATCAGCAGTCTGAAGACACTTTTTCCTTGGATTTTTTATATTATTGTTATTACTCTCTCCAACTACCTGAAAGGAGGTTGTGGAGAGGAGGGAGCTGGGCTCTTCTCCCAAGTGACAGGGGACAGGACGAGAGGGAATGGCCTCAAGCTCCGCCAGGGGAGATTTAGCTGGAGATTAGGAGGAGGTTTTTCACGCAGAGGGTCATTGGGCATTGGAATAGGCTGCCCAGGGAGGGGGTTGATTCCCCTTCCCTGGAGGGGTTTAAGGGACGGGTGGATGAGGTGCTGAGGGACATGGGTTAGTGTTTGATAGGAATGGTTGGACTCGATGATCCGATGGGTCTCTTCCAACCTGGTTGTTCTATGATTCTATGCTTCTATATTACACTACATTACATTACATTACATTATATTTTTTATATATATATATTTCTTTTTATATTTCCTCTATCAGGACAGGTATTCTTCAGATCGGGGAGGACCTGAATGCTCTTTAGACTTATAGTAATAACTGTAATGTCACCTAGTGACAGAATTCTTAGTATAGAAAAACGAAGGTACATAACAATCATAAGCTTAATGCACAGCATGAAGAGAAAGGGAGGAAAAAAAAATGCAAAACTACTTTACCAAACATCCCTGCACCACCTCAAGAAGTATTTCTCAGGGATGTTATGAAGTCAACTGTGTTTTGGTTATAAGAACTTGGACTACTTGCTGGCTTGGGAACAATTATGGCCTCAAGCTCCACCAGGGGAGATTTAGGCTAGAGATTAGGAGGAAGTTTTTCATGGAAAGGGTCATTGGGCATTGGAATAGGCTGCCCAGGGAGGTGGTTGATTTCCCTTCCCCGGAAGTGTTTAAGGGATGGGTGGACGAGGTCCTTAGGGACATGGGTTAGTGTTTGATAGGAATGGTTGGACTCGATGATCTGGTGGGTCTCTTCCAACCTGGTTGTTCTATGATTCTATGATTTAAGGTAACAGAATCATGGTATGGAAATAATTGAAATCATCCATTGTATCACACCTTGAATTTGCAGGAAAACAAGATAATAAAGAAATTTCTTTCATTTATCTTTCTTAGGTAGTCACACTGCTCTAGTGTTCAGCAATGTGCACGTGTCCTATTTAGCAAATGAGTGCAGTGAATCGACATGTCCAGGAAGTTAGATCTACTGGGTATGATGTGCACAGATGGCATCAACACTTTCAGGAAATCCAACACATTTTTCTCCTGCCAAATGTACCAAGTGTGGTCAGATCAGTGATGCATCTGCAATACAACTGCTGCATCTTCCAACCTGGTGATTCTATGATTCTGTGATTCTAGTTCCCAAAAACAGGGCATCACTGCACAGGTCTTACAAGCTGATCTGCATCATGGATATAGAATCATCGAATCACTAGGTGGGAAGAGACCCACGAGATCATCGAGTCCAAGCATTCCCATCAATCACTAACCCATGTCCCTCAGCACCTCATCCACCTGTCCCTTAAACACCTCCAGGGAAGGGGAATAATGATCTCCCTGGGCAGCCTGTTCCAATGCCCAATGACCCTTTCCCTAAATTTTCATTAATTAAAACTTTTAATCCATTCAAGACTCGTCCCTTGAAAATATTTGCTCCCAGACATCTATAAACAAGACCTTTGAATGCCATTTGAATACAAGTTTATTTGGATGGAAGGGAAGAATCATAGAATCATAGAACAACCAGGTTGGAAGAGACCCACCGGATCATCGAGTCCAACCATTCCCATCAGTCACTAAACCCTGAAGAGATATGAACACCTTAGCCTAGAACAACAATAACATTTTTGTTTGCTTCTTTTGTCTGAAATGAAGTATGGTGCTAGCACAGAGATGCTGATGACCTTAACACAAAGCGTTGGGAAAATGACACTGATAAATCAGTTTTTCTCTCTGTGGAGACCATTTAGAGCATATTTATATTCAAATAATTCATACGACCTGTTATCATCTGGCATAACGAAAGATAAGTCATGGGTGGCTACTGCATAAAATGTCTCTAAAAAGATAAATCAGTTTGGAAATCCATTAAAAAAAAAGGATTTAAATAACAAAGACCACAAATAAGAAACCAGCTACACAACCACCTAATTCCACCAACGAAAATTCTGAGTGAAAGGTTATATTTACCTTGGGCTAGATCAGAAAATGCCACCATATCAGGTGTGACATTCCTAAGTATCAATTTAGCCGATTTTCTGAAACACAGGTTCTATTTCTCGTGTGTTAGACTGAAGAAATGCTCTAGTGCAAAAGAAAATCAAGCCAGACGTGTTGTTTCAGAATAAGAAAATATACTAAGTTTTATAGTTCTGTCCGCAGGTCAGAGATGGATATTAAAGACTCCAGTCTACATACACATTCAAGCTAGAATTTATCAGCCTCACCTTAGTAATCCAAAACTATAGTTTAGGAGTTTATGCACAGACTATTTATTTTATTTCGGACACCGAATATCAGAACTCATAGTAATTCTTGTGGTAGAAGAAATATACATCATGTAGAGTAAGAAATTGTACAGCATCTGTTACAGAGTTCATAAATCATAGAATCATAGAACAACCAGGTTGGAAGAGACCCACCGGATCATCAAGTCCAACCATTCCTATCAAACACTAACCCATGTCGCTCAGCACCTCGTCCACCCGTCCCTTAAACACCTCCAGGGAAGGGGAATCAACCACCTCCCTGGGCAGCCTCTTCCAATGCCCAATGACCCATATGCTTGGAATATGCTTACGAACCCAACAGGTTTAGAGTCATTTCTAATCCCAGACTTCTTTGTTTGTTTGGGTTTTTTCTTGAGAGTATTGAACAAAAACAAGTGCAAATGTACTAAAATTGCTGATTTATTTTTGTTTTTTTTTTAAACCTTACCCTAGTGACTTTTAAATATTTTTTACCTAATCCTTTTAGTAATGATTCAGACAAATAGTATAACACTAGAATCAAGCCAGTGATCACAATTTTTGCCATGTACATATTCATTAAGGATTCACTTCCAAAATAATTTATTACTGAAAAGTCATTTAACAACGTAATCATCTAAATAAAACATTCAGCTACGTTACCTCAGAGTATAATCATAGAATCATAGAACAACCAGGTTGGAAGAGACCCACTGGGTCATTGAGTCCAACCATTCCTGTCAAATATACTGAATATAATAATGAACAATAATACTGAATATAATACTGAGCAATAATACTGAATGCAGGATGAGGAAAAAGCTGCTCAGATGAGTTTAAAAACTGCAGCTGCATGAATGGGACTGTATCCTCTTTCTCTAGTTATTTAATTTTACAACTTTAAGCTCTTTTTCTATCTTTCAACAGCACGTTTCCCCCCCAGACTTCAGATTTATGGAGTTGCTATTTTCTAAATTGTAAAGATTAGTCTTGTATGTAAAAACAAGAGAACTTCTTTATTAGATATAAGAAGCCTCAATAATGCCAATGGGAAAAAAGTTTCCTGTCAATACAACCATCAGTTGCTGCAACAAACTGAAGGATCAATACCTTCCTTCGCCTAATCACTTCAGCCAGATTGATTTTTGAGAAGGCAAGACTATTATGTATGTGCAAGCATCACGACCTTTCAGATTTCATCAACAATATTCTTCATGTAAATTGATCCTTCTTGTCCCACTGGAGCCAGGGATGCAGAACTGCCAAAAAGCATTCACTTCAACTTAGGTAGCTGGAAATATAAATTCTCACAAAAAAATAAACCCAAAACCCCCAAACACCTCATGATATTTAGCCCCTCACCACAAGAAAGATGTTGAGGCTCTGGAGTGAGTCCAGAGATGAGCAATGAGGCTGGTGAGGGGGCTGGAGAATAGGCCTTATGAGGAACAGCTGAGAGAGCTGGGGGTGTTTACCCTGGAGAAGAGGAGGCTGAGAGGAGACCTCATTGCTCTCTACAACTCCCTGAGTGGAGGTTGTAGAGAGGAGGGAGCTGGGTCTTCTCCCAAGTGACAGGGGACAGGACGAGAGGGAATGACCTCACTCTCCACCAGGGGAGATTTAGGCTGGAGATTAGGAGGAAGTTTTTCCCAGAAAGGGTCATTGGGTATTCAATAGGCTGCCCAGGGAGGTGATTGATTCACCTTCCCTGGAGGTGTTTAAGGGACGGGTGGATGAGGTGCTGAGGGACTTGGTTTAGTGTTTGATAGGAATAGTTGGACTCGATGATCCGATGGGTCTCTTCCAGCCTGGTGATTCTATGATTCTATGATAAGTGATGTGATGAGACTTAAATGACTAAGACAATTCAGAACTGCAGATTCCTTTATACACTGTAATGATATAAAGAAAATCTCAAGAGTGTGAATTTAAACTTATTTAGCTCTAGATCACTGGACCTTGTAAAAGGTATTTCCACTTAAAAATACAAAAGACCATTATAGTCACTTCCACTTGCAGGTCAGTGATCACCAGTGTGATTATGTCCTTCAAGTGTTGTGAATTGATGAACTTACCAGAACAACCAACAATCAAAAACTAAATTAAAAAAACAGATTATATTTAATCAATCTGAAGGCAAAAGGAATTGGACTAGACCGGGTTGAACCTCTCCCTGTTCCACTGCTTTGTAGCCTCTTAGCCTAATGCTGATACAGTCATTTCATAGAATCATGAGTTACCAGGTTGGAAGAGACCCACCGGATCATCGAGTCCAACCATTCCCACCAATCTCTAACCCATGTCCCTCAGCACCTCGTCCACCCACACCTTAAACACCTCTTGTCAAACTTGTCATTTTCCCCTGCTCCTTTTAAAAATGTGAAGATATTTTTTTTTTTGCTTCTATACTCCACAGAAATTCAAAGCCACCGAGTTCTGATTGTCCATGTTTGAGGTGTAGACACGGCTGTTCTGTCTTGCACGACCCTTATTTTAAGGACATATTTGGATATTATGAAACAATTATTTTTTGGGGGGAAAAGCTCTCTGGGTGATGAAATTAAACAATGAACATACCTTAACTTTAACCGCCGCCTTGCTTTGTGCATTTAGATGATCACAATTAGATGCAGTTAGCGTCGCTTTGTGTTTCATCTCCAGAAATTCTTGGATTTCTTTTACTTGCAACTTCAGTCTTCTGTTCTCTTCTTCCAGACTTTGCTTTTCGGCTTGAAGTCTCTCTCTTTTTCCCCATTCCAAGGTACTCTCAAACTGCAATCTCTCCAGCTGTGGAGGGTTAGGGAGGAGAGAAGAACAAGAGAAAAAGAGAAGGAGAGAAAGAGAGAGAGAGAGAGAGAGAGAGGAAGAGAAAGAGAAAGAGAAAGAGAAAGAGAAAGAGGAAGAGGAAGAGGAAGAGGAAGAGGAAGAGGAAGAGAAAGAGAAAGAGAAAGAGAAAGAGAAAGAGAAAGAGAAAGAGAAAGAGAAAGAGAAAGAGAGATTAAAAACCTGTTCTTTACCAGGGAGGACAATGGCCTCACCTAAGCCTAAGATAAGCATCTTGTAAATCAGACCAAGATATATTTTCCATGTCTCATGAGGTTAAATACTTGAATTTGAAAAGAAAAAAAAACCCCAAGAAAGTAATTGTTTCATTAATTTCACCTTTAGATAAGTATGGCATAGGTAATGTCTTAGTATAATTACTGGTAACGAAATCTTACTTCTTTCCCTGCTATTTATGGGACAATAGTATTAAAAATAATAAAATAATAAATATAATTATATGGCTTTAGGTTGTCCAGCAAGAAGCAGTGAGTTGAATTTAGAATCATAGAACAACCAAGTTGGAAGAGACCCATCGGATCATCGAGTCCAACCATTCCTATCAAACACTAAACCATGACCCTCAGCACCTCATCTACTCATCCCTTAAACACCTCCAGGGAAGGTGAATCAACCACCTCCCTGGGCAGCCTTTTCCAATGCCCAATGACCCTTTCCGTGAAAAACTTCCTCCTAATGTCCAGCCTAAATCTCCCCTGGTGGAGCTTGAGGCCATTCCCTCTTGTCCTGACCCCTGTCACTTGGTAGAAGAGCCCAGCTCCCTCCTCTCCACAACCTTCTTTTAGGGAGTTGGAGAGAGTAATCAGGTCTCCTCTCAGCCTCCTCTTCTCCAGGATAAACAAGAGTTGTTATCTTTAAAGTTATTTTATTCTAACAACAAAAGGCACTTCCTCAGGCTGTTTCTTCTTATCATGCATTACATATTTGCTCCTCTTAAGAAAGAAAACAAGAACGACAAAAAAATTAAAAACACTCTCCACATCTGCCAACAGAATTCCTAAAACCTTGGCCAGTCTTAACATCGTGATGCACTGTTGGAGGGGACTTTTGGGGAGAACTCTGCAACAGTTCTTAAACTAAATAGGCCTTTGATCTGGGATTAGGCAAAATATCAAGTGAGAAAGAAAGGTTTATATTCCTTTCATGCTTTAGCATCGTATCAGCAAACTAACTGGGGACTAATTTTCGCTTTTTAAACAGTGATGCTGTTCAGCAGTTTTTCTTTCCATTACGGACTTGTTCTTGTATGAAAAGACTTTACACACCTATAAAATCAGTAGTTCTGGGGAATGGTTCATCGGGGGAAAATAAGCAAGCGAAAGGACTGCGTGTTTCATATTCATGCTAACTATAACTATCAGAAAGGAGGTGATGGCCTCTTCTTCCAAGGGACAGGATGAGAGGGAATGACCTCAAGCTCCACCAGGGGAGGATCAGGCTGGACATTAGGAAAATTTTTTCACAGAAAGTGTCATTGGGCAGTATCAGAGGCTGCCCAGGGAGAGGGTTGATTCACCTTCCCTGAAGGAGTTTAAGGGACGGGTGGACGAGGTGCTGAGGGACATGGGTTAGTGTTTGATAGGAATGGTTGGACTCGATGATCCAGTGGGTCTCTTCCAACCTGGTTGTTCTATGATTCTATGATTCTATCTCACAGAATCTAGAGGTGATTTACCAACCGAAATTCCTTAGAAGGATCACTTTGTGCCCTAGGTTTTATTGCCATGGTCTACCCACTGCTTCTCCGCAGAGTACAAGAGGTTAACTTCTATGCATAAGACAATTCGAAGTGCTTGCATGTTCCTGACGAGGCCTTTAAAGTCTGTCCATTGAACTTCTGTACAGTATCTGGAAATCGAGGGATCAAATATATCTGTTTATCACCCTCTTCACCCAAGGGACAGGGGACAGGATGAGGGGGAATAGCCTCAAGCTCCACCAGGGGAGGGTCAGGCTGGACATAAGGAAAAAATTATTCGCAGAAAGGGTCATTGGGCAGTGGCAGAGGCTGCCCAGGGAGGGGCTTGAGTCACCTTCCCCGGAGGGGTTTAAGGGACGGGTGGATGAGGTGCTGAGGGACATGGTTTAGAGACTGGTTGGAATGGTTGGACTCGATGATCCAGTGGGTCTCTTCCAACCTAGTGATTCCATGATTATATGAAATATTTTTCCTCCCCACCCCCCTCTTCAAACTGTAGGTTTATAGTTTTTTAAATACTATCTGCTAGACTAGAATCACAAAATATCTATTTTTTTTCTATGTAAATATTCTGGCATAATGTACCGACTTACTCATGAAAGATCTGGAATAGAAGAAAGCTTCTATATTCCTGCAAACCACCCTCCAAAAGACGTGACTCAAATTCTAAGCCTGAAAGTTCACCTTTTCACAGCAATGACACTAATCAATACCAATTCATTTCTGGCAGACTTTAAGTAAAGAGAAATCACAGAGGCAGCCAAGGGCGAACTGCTGTCAGGCAATTAAGCGCAAGACGACTACAAACCCAAGATCTCAGGTCAAAGCTAAATTTACTTATCTCCCAGTCTGTAAAATTTCAATTCATTGCGCCTACAAGCTCCAATAATGATAGATTTAAAAATTAAAAATATACATAGAGAACTCCGTAATAAAGTTGGAAAAAAATACTGACTTATACAAACTCCCTGAGGGACACGGTTTAGTGTTTGATAGGAATGGTTGGAGTCGATGATCCGATGGGTCTCTTCCAACCTGGTTGTTCTATGATTCTACGATTCTATGAAAATAAGGACTCGATGATCCAGTGGGTCTTTTCCAACCTGGTGAATCTGTGATTCTATGAAGATCATCAGTAGATGATTTTAGTGCTATTTAATTTACTCTAAGTCATTGTCCAGCAAATTATTAGTATCCATACTTTCTGAAATACTAATTTACAGAGTGTTAGTAATCAGGGTTGCTTTGTTATTCATCAGAATTTTCCCAAGTATTTTTACTGCTTAAAATATTTTTTCCAGCGACATACGTGAATCTCAACTTGCTTATCATCTGTTTCTCAGTCATGTTTTTCCAAACAATTCAAGCAACTGATAAGTTTTTAAGCAGTGTGGTTGCTGCATTTAGCAGGAATGAGGAATATTTCCCATGCAAATCTAGCCACTAGTTCCATGAATTATCTTCACTCTCTTAACTTACTTAGGAAGCAGAACCTATTAATGGCTTTCTGCTTACTCGTGATGGAAAAAAAATAAGCTGCTGTTCTACGCGGAAGGGTGACTGATCGAATTCTTAGTCATAACGCTCAGTATACTGATAATTTATCTACAATATAGCCATGAGAGTATAAAAAATGGAATTTATACAGATAAAGGGCATAAAAATTTAATTGTAGTCCAGGCTACAACAGCCCAACTCTTTGTGCTTCATGTGGTACAAAAACTGGTTGGCTGGAGGGCCCAGAGAGTGGTGGAAAATGGAGTTAACTCCAGCTGGAGGCCAGAGACAAGTGGGGTTCCC
The DNA here is from genome assembly GCA_033558105.1 of Coccyzus lansbergi. Classification (NCBI taxonomy): domain Eukaryota; kingdom Metazoa; phylum Chordata; class Aves; order Cuculiformes; family Coccyzidae; genus Coccyzus; species Coccyzus lansbergi. Next base: position 1,492,909 of record JAUMJK010000409.1, on the reverse strand, counting down.
CAGGGCTCAGTGCTGGGTCCAGCCCTGTTCAATGTCTTCATCAATGACCTGGATGAGGGCATTGAGGGAACCCTTAGCAAGTTTGCAGATGACACTGAGCTGGGTGGAAGTGTGGATCTGCTGGAGGGTAGGGAGGCTCTGCAAAGGGATCCAAACAGATTGGATCGCTGGGATGAGTCCAATGGGATGAGGTTTAACACGGCCAAATGTCGGGTCCTGCACTTGGGGCACAACAACCCTATGTAGAACTACAGACTAGGAGAAGCCTGGCTGGAAAACTGCCAGGAGGAGAGGGACCTGGGGGTGTTGGTCGACAGCGACTGACCATGAGCCAGCAGTGTGCCCAGGTGGCCAAGAAGGCCAACAGCATCCTGGTTTGGATCAGAAACGGTGTGACCAGCAGGGCCAGGGAGGTTCTTCTCCCTCTGGACTCAGCACTGGTGAGGCTGCTCCTTGAATCCTGTGTTCAGTTGTGGGCCCCTCAGCACAAGAAGGATGTTGAGGCTCTGGAGTGAGTCCAGAGAAGAATGATGAGGCTGGTGAAGGGGCTGGAGAACAGAACCTATGAGGAGCGTCTGAGAGAGCTGAGGGTGTTTATCCTGGAGAAGAGGAGGCTGAGGGGATGTTTCATAGTATCATAGAACAACCAGGTTGGAGGAGACCCACCAGATCATCAAGTCCAACTGTCCCTATAAAATTCTCTCTCTCTCTAGTGCAAAATGAAAAGAGCTGGTGACTTACCTTGAACTCTGTGCAGAAAAAAAAAAAAAAAAAGGAAGAACAGAAATGTCACTGCTTAACGATACAAAATGCTAATTTAGCCTGTGTTCTTTTTTTTAATCTATGGCTACTTATTTTGATATTGATGCCTCAATAGGCTTTAAGTACCAATTATTGCAATTTTTGCCTCTTACGTCACAAACTGGGCTGTGAGTTTCCCCTCAGTTACCAACCCACCAGACCAAGTGGACTAAGGACACAGTCTGAACGTCAGCAAGAAGAAAATTATTTGAAACGACACAGGAGTCACTGTCTATAGAGGCATTTGTAAGTCTGCAGTGCACACCAGTGGAGTAGAGCTGTATATGCATTTTTTTTTCTGTTTTGAGTAGAATGCAAAATTGCTTTGTAAATATTACATCGCAGTTAACTTTTAAACCCCCAGAAAAGCACATCCTGTAGCAACTACAAAGACTTTCAACAAATTTTCAAATTTTTTCACAAATTTGTATGGTTTCAGCAACCTTAAGATAAAGTAAGTAATATTCACACACACATCACCAACACACAAGGTCTCTTTTTTTTTTTTTTTTTAATAAAGAATGAATCTCCATTTACAAAAACCCTGACAAGTGTAAGTAATTTGACTGACATTCGTCAGACTAATCAAGACAAACGCTTTCCTCTAATTTAAACGCTAGATATTAATAATAATCAACCTCATTGCTCTCTAGAACTACCTGAGAGGAAGTTGGGGAGAGGAGGGAGCTGGGCTCTTCTCCCAAGGGACAGGGGACAGGACGAGAGGGAATGGCCTCAAACTCCACCAGGGGAGATTTAGGCTGGACATTAGGAGGAAGTTTTTCATGGAAAGGGTCATTGGGCATTGGAATAGGCTGCCCAGGGAGGTGGTTGATTCACCTTCCCTGGAGGGGTTTAAGGGATGGGTGGACGAGGTCTTGAGGGACGTGGTTTAGTGTTTGATAGGAATGGTTGGACTCGATTATCCGGTGGGTCTCTTCCAACCTGCTGATTCTATGATTCTGTGATTCCTACCGTGGGACTCTACCTCAAAACTGGTGGCAATCTCTGTGCCTCCTCTGTGGTTCCAGTTCTCCACTGGACCCTATGCAGGTCCCTCCCAAAAGCTCTGAGGATAGGTGGTTGGTTTATCACTTCCATAAACACTAGATATGTTTTCACTCCTAGTTACAACACAAGAATTGAGAAATCTCAGCTTTGTTTCTTTTCCATGTGATAACATTACACTAACATACCTGTTTCAGGCTTTCCAGCTTGGCTTCTCTTAGCTCTTCATACTTCAGTTTCCAAAGAAATAATTCATTTTCTCTCTTCTCAATTTCTCTTTCCAGAAACACGTTCATTCTGAAAAAGTAGTTTAGAGGTCAGCATTCTATCTGTTTGATGTTCATAGAGCAACCAGGTTGGAAGAGACCCACTGGATCATCGAGTCCAACCATTCCTATCAAACACTAACCCATGTCCCTCAGCACCTTTTTCATTGGGAACATACTGAACTGCTTTAACTGTTGGCAGCAGACAAATTACTTTGAATTTCTTTTTCATGGCTCGAGTTATAGTTTGCTACCTTTATCAATCATACATCTTTTTTTTTTAATTTAAAAACCAGTATTATCATCATATAATAATTTCAAGAGACTTACCAAAAACAATAGCCAAAGAGAAAAAAAGAAATCCAGTAGAATAGAAACAAAATCTTAAATTAAATAGAATTTCAGGATAAACTGAAGAAAAGAACTTCAGTGAGTGATTCAGATCACCTAATTCATGGTGAAATAGTGGAGATGCTCAAAGAAAAGGTTTTACTGATACTCTGCAAAGAGTAGAAGGAGGAATATAGCAAGGATCAGTGAAGCTGCTTTCTACTGCTTAAGCAAAAGAATCATAGAATCATAGAATCACCAGGTTGGAAGAGACCCATCGGGAGAGAGATCAGAGCAGACATTAGGGAAAAAAATTTTCCCAGAAAGGGTCATTGGGCAGTGGCAGAGGCTGCCCAGGGAGGTGGTTGATTCCCCTTCCCTGGAGGTGTTTAAGGCACAGGCGGATGAGGTGCTGAGGGACATGGGTTAGTGTTTGATAAATACCTTTATTTTCAATAGCGATTTCCCCAATTAGGATATATTTTGCACTTACTCTCTTTCCTTCTGTGAGATTTTCTGCATCTCAGTCAAATGGAGATGTAAGGCAGAAAAATGCATGAAATCATTCTTTGTCCTCTCAGCTGTATTGTCCAGACTTCTCTTAGGTTCCTCCAAACAGACGCTGGGAACTCCGTTGCTAAAGGAATCGGAATTCTTTAGACTGATTTTTAACTTGCGATTGGTTGGGTTTTGAATTCCCTCTAAATCCTGAGAAAACAGAAAAAAGTGACTTCTGAAACAAAAACAAAAAGCAGTCAACAAAGATAAAGCTCTAACACAACTTCTTCAGGGTCTACTAAGGCTCTTCCAGACATTTAAATCACATAGAATCATAGAATCATAGAATCATAGAATCATAGAATCATCAGGTTGGACGAGACCCATCGGATCATCGAGTCCAACCATTCCTATCAAACATGAAACCATGTCCCTCAGCACCTCATCCACCCACACCTCCAGGGAAGGTGAATCAATCACCTCCCTGGGCAGCCTATTCCAATGCCCAATGACCTTTTCCATGAAAAACCTCCTCCTAATCTCTAGCCTAAATCTCCCCTGCTGGAGCTTGAGGCCATTCCCTCTTGTCCTGTCCCCTGTCACTTGGGAGAAGAGCCCAGCTCCCTCCTCTCCACAACCTCCTCTCAGGTAGTTGTAGAGAGCAGTGAGGTCTCCCCTCAACCTCCTCTTCACCAGCCTTAACACCCCCAGCTCTCTCAGACGCTCCTCATAGTGCCTGTTCTCCAGCCCCTTCACCAGCCTCGTTGCTCTTCTCTGGACTTGCTCCAGAGCCTCAACATCCTTCTTGTGCTGAGGGGCCCACAACTGAACACAGGATTCAAGGAGCAGCCTCACCAGTGCTGAGTCCAGAGGGAGAAGAACCTCCCTGGCCCTGCTGGTCACACCATCTCTGATCCAAGCCAGGATGCCATTGGCCTTCTTGGCCACCTGGGCACACTGCTGGCTCATGGTCAGTTGCTGTCAACCAACACCCCCAGGTCCCTCTCCTCCAGGCATTTTCCAGCCAGACACATAGACATTTCTAGACACATATCCATAATCTTCTGTTTCTTCATAAACTAAACAAAAAAAATCATAGTCTTTACCTTCTCTGTGTCTTCTGCCATGGGGACTTTGTTGGTTTTGTTTAGTTCTTTCACAGGTTCTTGTTCCAGAAATGTTAACTTGTTTAGGTCTCTTTTAGTACAAGGTATTTCTGAGCAACCGCATTCTGCTTTCCAAACATTTTCTAAGTTTTCCTTCTCATTTACTAAACCTTGATTGATTTTTTTAAGCATGCTCAGCTCTTTGACAACACCGTCTAACGTGATTCTCAGCCGTTGCGCCTCCTCTCGGGCTTTATTTCTTTCTGCTCGCACTTTGCTCCATTTCTCCCTCCAGTCGGCGGTACAATCCGACCACCAGCGCATCGTCTTCTCCATCTGGGCAGCTCTGGCTCTGACTTCTTCCAGCTCGTGGAGTCTGGCTGCTTCTGAAATTTCCCAGTCGCTGCTGTAATTCATATGCAAATATGAGTAATGAGATAAAAATGGGTAGAAACTTGGAGACAGCAGATTTGAATGACACAGATGGCCACCTGGTTGGCAACTTCCAGCTAATTCATAAGGTTGCCTTGGTTGGGTCCCAAAAACCTGTGTCTCTTCCATTAATTTCTGAACGGAGCCTAAATTGGTGTTTGCAGTTGATTCCCCTTCCCTGGAGGGGTTTAAGGGACGGGTAGACGAGGTGCTGAGGGACATGGGTTAGTGTTTGATAGCAATGGTTGGACTCGATGATCCGATGGGTCTCTTCCAACCTAGTGATTCTATGATTCTATGATTCATGATCTAATTTCACTCCTAGAAAAGACAGAGAAAAGCAAAATTTAGCTCAATGAAATTACATGAATAACCTCAAGCAGCAGTTTATTTTACTGCTAAAAGAATGAGATATTCCTAGAAATACTGCCCATGTCTTAGAAAAATGCTTCATCAACAACAAATTGCGATTAAAATATATTTACGAAATACTTTGCAAGTAGTATAAACAGACATAGCTATTAGTTCATTAGTAATTACTGCCAAAGGAAATATAATTAAGTAGTCCTAGACCTCTCAAAACTTTTTGAGTCTAGAGAAACTAGGCAAAAGCTTTTTGGCCATTGGCCTTCTTGGCCACCTGGGCACACTGCTGGCTCATGGTCAGTCCCTGTCAACCAACACCCCCGGGTCCCTCTCCTCCAGGCACTTTCTAGCCAGACTTCTCCTAGTCTGGAGCTGCTCAGGGTTGTTCTGCCCCAAGTGCAGGACTCGGCATTTGGCCTTGTTAAACCTCATCCCATTGGTCTCAGCCCATGGATCCAGCCTGTTCAGATCCCTTTGGAGCCTCCTGACCCCCCAGCAGATCCACACTTCCACCTAGCTTAGTGTCATCTGCAAACTTGCTCAGGGAGTACTCAATGACTTCATCCAGGTCATTGATGAAGACATTGAGCAGGGCTGGACCCAGCACTGAGCCCTGGGGACACCACTTGTCACTGGCCTCCAGAAAATGCTTTACAATGAAGTCTCCTCCTACAATATCAACCTCAAAGTAATGTGGAATATAGTCAAATTGAAATTGAAAGGTGCAGGTGGATGAGGTGCTGAGGGACATGGGTTAGTGTTTGATAGGAATGGTTGGACTCGATGACCCGATGGGTCTCTTCCAACCTGGTTGTTCTATGATTCTATGATTCTATGATCTGCCTTTGAGCACATACTTCATCATTGGTTTTAAAAGCTTCCAGTATTACAGGATATTTTTGCTTATTAAAAAAAACCCCAAATACTGATTTTTTTTTTTCTTTCTAAATTGTGGAGATGTAAAGGCATATCTCTGAAAAGCATATTCAGAGAAATTCTTCAAGTTGCAAAAATTCTTGGCGTGTACTTCACAATATGGGAGATTAAGAATTGCCTTATCATAACTGCATATAATTTATGATCTTTTCCAATTCAAAACATGACCTACTTTCAAAAGCAATTTCATAACACTGGGAGTAGGGGAAATGAATCGCAGATATCGGATGCACTGTTTCAGCCCAAGACATAAAACATTCCAACGTTTATTAGGGCAAAACCTAATTTTTCATCAAAACACCGCTAAGAGTCAAGCTGGAAACAAGCTTTTTTCCCCACCCACGTAAGCAGACAACTGAGAATGCTCATGAATATTTTGTTTTCTCTGGGTCACAGCCCATCCCTTCTGCTTGTGCAGCTCCTGCGAGATACTCGTCTCGTAATTAACAACTCTTCTCCGAAGATGCACTCAATTTTATCAGAATACTTTCAGAGGCCATTTAATTCGTAATCAAATATTTAAAGATTATTCTTTAAAGAAGATTACTTCTTGGACATTTAGAATCATAGAATCAGCAGCTTGGAAGAGACCCACTGGAAGAGTCCCTTAGTACTATTTGCTGTATATAGTTATTAAATTCATCAGCTTTCCTTTTGGAATTTGACCCTTGGTTCTCGTTGCTGATGGATCATCCACAAAGTCTTATACCATATATGATATTTACCTTTTTTACTAATGACAGACTTTCTCTATCACCAACAAATCACAGTATCGATAAACCCTATTACATTCAATTAGGATACTGTTATATTAATTTAAGCCCATTATTTAAAAATATCCTATTATAGTTAATAAGTTAACTTTATTTATTTAACTTACATTAAGTTTATTTAACTTATATTAAGTTTATCTATTTAACTTATATGAACTTATATTTAACTTATAAACTTTTTTAAACTTGTATTAAGTTTATCTATTTAACTTATATTAACTTATATTTAACTTATAAAATTTTTTAAACTTGTATTAAGTTAAAACCATACTTTTTTCTTATCCTGTCATCAGATATTTTCTGAAGGAGATCTGAAAGGCTTTACAACCCATGCCTAGAATTTATGAAAATGGAAACTCTGCTCAAACTCTCTTTCCCATCAACAAAATGCAGCATGAGCTGCTGCAAATTCGTAACATGATTCTCGTTACACTCATGTTCATAAAACTAATAATGATTTCAAGTTATTTTCCGCATTAGTGGTGATTTCGAAACAAAAAGAAGAAATAACTATTTAACAAACTGTCACTTGGAAGACTTTTGAAAATTTGAAAACTTACCTGGATTTGGTTAATAAGTGTTCTGCTGTAGCTGGAAAACAAGCAATTTTAATAAAGTGCTAGAATGAAAGATAGTATTAAAAAGGAGAGAAGAGGAAAAATTCTATCTAGATCTAATTTAGACACATTTCAATAATATCCATTTTCTGAACTTTGAAAGTTTTTCTGGGTATTCAGTTTGCTTTCCTCCTTATGATCAGCATGATGGAAACTCACACTGTGTCCCTGAAGAGAAATATAAAAATTAAACAGCAAACTCACCAGCTTAGGAGTTCTTATCCTCTGGGTTTGTTGGGCTCCTCTTGCTTTTCAGTGTTGAGAAACGTGTAAACAACAGAATTTCCTGCATCCTTTTCTCATCTGCACAGCACTGGGTCTTAGCCAAGAGAATTATTCACAGCGTTAAGGCCACTCCACAGCAACTTGGAAAAAAATCCCATTGGTCAGGCTTTATCAAAACTAAAACATTTCCTTCTAAATACAAGTCATTTCTCAAAAATAAAATTTTTGTCATCTTGTTCCTCTCTAAGTATTATTCCCTTTTCATTTCTCCCTTTCTAAAATGAAGGCTCTGACCCCAGTCTCCATGATATTATGTAGAAGCTTCAATTAATTATTCTAATCATGGAATCATAGAATAACCAGGTTGGAAGAGACCCACTGGGTCATTGAGTCCAACCATAATACTAATATTTTCCAAGCTGTGTGGATTCTTATGCCTCTGCTTGCTCTTAGTATATCTCCCAAGTTTTAAATATCATAGAATCATAGAATCATAGAACAACCAGGTTGGAAGAGACCCACTGGATCATCGAGTCCAACCATTCCTATCAAACACTAACACTTGTCCTTCAGGACCTCATCTACCTGTCCCTTAAACACCTCTAGGGAAGGAGACTCAACCCCCTCCCTGGGCAGCCTGTTCCAATGTCCAATCACCCTTTCTGTGAAGAATTTTCTCCTTATGTACAGCGTGAACCTCCCCAGGTGGAGTTTGAGGCCATTCCCTCTTGTCCTGTCCCCTGTAACTTGGGAGAAGAGCCCAGCTCCCTCCTCTCCACAACCTCCTCTCAGGGAGTTGCAGAGAGCAATGAGGTCTCCTCTCAGCCTCCTCTTCTCCAGGATAAACACCCCCAGCTCTCTCAGCCACTCCTCGTAAGGTCTGTTCTCCAGCCCCTTCCCCAGCTTTGTTGCTCTTCTCTGGACTCACTCCAGAGCCTCAACATCCTTCTTGTGCTGAGAGGCCCACAACTGAACACAGGATTCGAGAAGCAGTCTCAGCAGTGCTGAGTCCAGAGGGAGAAGAACCTCCCTGGACCTGCTGGTCACACCATTTCTGATCCAAGCCAAGATGCCATTGGCCTTCTTGGCCACCTGGGCACACTGCTGGCTCATGTTCAGTTGGCTGTCGACCAACACCCCCAGGTCCCTCTCTTCCTGGCAGTTTTCCAGCCAGACTTCTCCCAGTCTGTAGCTCTGCATAGGGTTGTTGTGCCCCAAGAGCAGGACTCGGCATTTGGCTTTGTTAAACCTCATCCCATTGGACTCAGCCCATGGATCCAGCCTGTTTAGGTCCCTTTTGGAGCCTCCTGACCCTCCAGCAGATCCACACTTCCACCCAGCTTAGTGTCATCTGCAAACTCGCTAAGGGTACCCTCAATACCTTCATTACTCTCTACAACTACCTGAAAGGAGGTTGCGGAGAGGAGGGAGCTGGGCTCTTCTCCCAAGGGACAGGGGACAGTGCAAGGGGGAATGGCCTCAAGCTCCACCAGGGGACGGTCAGGCTCAACATAAGGAAAAAATTCTTCACGGAAAGAGTCATTGGGCACTGGCAGAGGCTGCCCAGGGAGGGGGTTGATTCACCTTCCCTGGAGGTGTTTAAGGTGCAGGTGGATGAGGTGCTGAGGGACATGGGTTACTGTTTGATAGGAATGGTTGGACTCGATGATCTGATGGGTCTTTTCCAACCTGGTTGTTCTATGATTCTACATCATCTACTTTGATAGTCAGCTCTGTTTTTATAGTTTTACTTGAAAATATATTTTTTTCCTTTTCAATCTTACTTGACTCTGATACTAGGCCTATTATTATAATAATTACAGAACAGACATTGCCAACACGCAAGCTTGTGAACACGCACAACCTTCCCATAGCAACTTGAATTGTTTTCCTAGAAATCCCTAGCTACGCAAACCATTTTTAGTGAATAAACACTTGTGCTCCATAGTATTAGCTGTCAAATGGACTATTGCAGCCCTTGCGAGCGTGGGACAGGATCCCTTCACATTGAGTAAAGTTGAACTTGGGCACCAGGCCCGATCTGCTTTTTCAAGACCCACAGAGAGGCATTTACAGAATAGAATTGCCAAACGTTGAATTTGTAACTGTCAAGACTCATCCCTTCGTGGTCACAAAGGAAGAGATCTGATCCTTTTCAGGATTACGAGGCCAGTGAAGATGATTATTCGATGAGTCTCAGAGGAGAAAGTTAGAGCAAGTTTTTTTTTTCAAAACATAGAAGTTAACGATATTTGCTATATTGATGTCATTTCCTTAGTGGACAGAAGAAATTAAATCCCACGACTGCTCAAGCCAAAACCAATAAAGCACTTCAAGCACACACAGCAACACGTCCGAACATTCCTATTAACTAAACCGGAGAAAAGAGAGGAGCGTGAAGCACTAAAATTGTAATGTTTTGAAAACAGGTTTCCTCAACTATTCCTACAAAATGCACAATTACTCCACTTCTTCTTTGATGAAACGTCTTCTTAGCTTTATTATTATTTCATATTATTCCACAGAGTTTCATAGCAATCATAGATTCAGAGAATCACCAGGTTGGAAGAGACCCACTGGATCATCAAGTCATAGAATTATAGAATCATAGAACAACCAGGTTGGAAGAGACTGACCGGATCGAGTCCAACCGTAATGAAGCAATAAACATGAAAATGCATTTGACAATATAAGTACAAAAGGCATCTCAGCCCCAGATATCCTCCTTTAGAAGATGAAAATAATTAGAGGACAAGTTGACTGTAGAAGTTACCTTCAAAGGCATGAGGAGGGGGAGACAGTCAGAATTTTTAATCTCATCTCTGCAGGAGCAGCGAAGCCAAAACTCACATAACTAAAAAGCAAACTGTGAACACAAAATTAGTTTCAGAGGAATAAGTCAGTGACCAAAACCACCAGAACAGAGACATCACCAAAACTCATGCACAGAGTAGTTAGTGCAGAAAAACAAACTACAGGTCTGTTTCCTTGATCCAGAGACTAGGAAGAAGACACAGCAGTCAAGTAATCTCTGTATATATATTTGGGATGAAAAATATTTTCATGGAAAGGGTGATTGGGCACTGGTAGAGGCTGCCCAGGAAGGGGTTGAATCACCTTCCATGGAGAGGTTTGAATCATGGGCGGATGAGGTCCTGAGGGACATGATTTAGTGTTTGATAGGAATAGTTGGACTCGATGATCTGGTGGGTCTCTTCCAACCTGGTTGTTGTATGATTCTATGATCAGAAGTACTTCCACTAGAATTATCTGGTTCTTTCAACACTGTCTCAGAGCCATTTCTATTAACATTTAGAGTTTACCTGTCAGCAATGGCCTGAAAAGGTGAATATTGATGAAGACATCATTGCACAGCCGAAGGTCAAGGTTGTCACAAACGGTTCACACCTAAGACAAACCACACTTCTTACAGTACATCTTTTAAAAAAAAACAAAAAAACCCTCTTCCTCATAATCCCTTAGTAATAAGGATCCTCATGGTAAACCAAGTGATTCTAACCGTACCCTTGAGAGCCCCGAAGTTAACACACATGAAAGTAGCAGCTCTGGATTAGCCTGAGAAGTACATTAATTTCCCAGAAAATTACTAAGATTACTACTGAGGTGATTGAGTTTTATTTTGTATGGTTAGCTTCAATGGGAACAGATCCACGGGAATACTGAGTCCAAGTTAAACTTTATTTCCCTTATTAATGAGACTAGAGCTTTGGTCATGTCGGTTTATGACGTTTATTACTGAAATGGAAAAAAAACTCTGCTTATTACCTGCATTCTGGGCTCGTCAAGGACTCATGTCCTTGTCATTTCTAAAGAATTACTACAGATGAATGTGTAATTCATTAAGACTCTTTATTCTTCTATAGATTTACATTAAAATATTTACTTTCTTACTTAACATTTTCATCTGCATTTTAACTTCGTCACTTTTTAAAATAGCAAATCGCTCAGTGCAATCTTGTGCTGCTTCAGAGTATCCTCTCACTAATATATTTCGCTTAACTTAATAATTTCTATTATTAGGAAACAGAAAGCAAGAACCAGAATAAAAAATTCTTCTGTAGAAACTCTGCCCTTCAGAGAGGAGGTTGTGGAGAGGAGGGAGCTGGGCTCTTCTCCCAGGGGACAGGACAAGAGGGAATGACCTCAAGCTCCACCAGGAGAGATTTAGGCTGAACTTTAGGAAAAAATGTTTCACGGAAAGGGTCATTGGGCAGTGTCAGAGACTGCCCAGGGAGGTGGTTGATTCCCCTTCCCTGGAGGTGTTTAAGGGACGGGCGGACGAGGTGCTGAGGGACATGGTTTAGTGTTTGATAGGAAAGGTTGGACTCGATGACTGGGTGAGTCTCTTCCAACCTGGTTGTTCTATCATTCGATGATAAATGTTCTGGGATAATTCTGTGCTATCACTTGCAAACATTGAAAAATACCAGTTCTGCCACTTTTGGAAGACTGGACACCCCCCCCCCCCCCCCCCCCATTAGTGTTCTCAGATTTTTTTCTTCTCAGTTGCAGAGGAACGTTCTGTGAGGGATACGTATTTTGAGGTAGTTAGAAATACTCTCTGTTTCAACTTTACTCCCAGTGGCTCCTGCAGAGGAAGAGATTAAATCAGCTCCTGTAGCAGTTTTATTAGAGTATTTTATGATTTAGCTAATAGATTCCTTAATGGTAGCTTATTCTGATGGGAGCTGACAAGTGAAGCTGAAACAATGATAGAGGCTCATGTGCTCAAGAATAGCCTGTTTCAAACGAATAGCATCAAGGAAATATTGATAAGGAGTTAAGTAACTCTGCAAATCATTTATCCATAATGGTGTTCGTAAGACTTAAAAATTAGTAGCAAACAAGGTTTTGCTGCTCTTTGGAACATTGTGTGAATCAGACTGTAGTATCCACAGTCAAAACTAACATATAAAGATTTTATACTGTTAAAATAAGCCTAAAAGTCAAAGAATGTATAATGAATGACACAGAGGTCTCTCCTAGTTTGTTTACAGACATGAACTCTGTGAGCAGACACTGAAGAGTGATTATTAATGTCCTATTCACCAAAATCCCATCCAGCCTGAACCTGCTGTGAGACTGGGACCATCCAGAGGAATCTGGGGAGCAATTCAGTCCTTTTGTTGCAAAGCACAACAGTTATTGAAAATGTTTCAGCAGATTTTGGCTCAAGACTATCATGCATATGAAACACCGCATGTCATTTTCTTCTGCCCCAGATCTCAGCAACAATCCCTCTCACCCCATCCTCAAATCCCCACAGAGCACATTTCAGCAAAAGCACAAGTTCCATTACCGTCATCTTCCCACAGAAAAATTAGGTGGAAAGTTATTCAGCTTTATCGCACCTGAGAGTATCTCAGTAACTGAATCATGAAAATAAAAGGAAATAATGTCCTGAGTATCCATGCAGAAATACTAACCAGCCTGTATTTTTCCTCATGGTGACATTTCACCTGCTTTTTGAATCTATACTAATAGAGAATCATTGAACCATAGAATCACCAGGTTGGAAGAAACCCACTGGATCATCAAGCCCAACCATTCCTATCAAACACTAACCCATGTCCCACAACTGAACACAGGATTCGAGGAGCAGCCTCACCGGTGCTGATTCCAGAGGGAGAAGAACCTCCCTGGACCTGCTGGTCACACCATTTCTGATCCAAGCCAGGATGCCATTGGCCTTCTTGGCCACCTGGGCACACTGCTGGCTCATGGTCAGTCCCTGTCAACCAACACCTCCAGGTCCTTCTCCTCCAGGCACTTTCCAGCCAGACTTTTCCTGGTCAGGAGCTGCTCAGGGTTGTTGTGCCCCAAGTGCAGGATCAGCCATTTGGCCTTGTTAAACCTCATCCCATTGGTCTCAGCCCAAGGATCCAGCCTGTTCAGATCCCTTTGGAGCCTCCTGACCCTCCGGCAGATCCACACTTCCACCCAGCTCAGTGTCATCTGCAAACTTGCTCAGGGAGCACTCGATGCCTTCATCCAGGTCATTGATGAAAACACTGAACAGGTATTGATAAAGACATTGACAATGATAAAGAGACTGAGCATATTTATAATAAGATTGTAACACTTCTTATGGAGATCCTGTGCCTTGACCAATAGGCCTATGAGGTTATCAGTGCACCATGGATGCCAGGAGGGCAGCAGAGACTCTCTCCCAAGTGACAGGGGACAGGACGAGAGGGAATGGCCTCAAGCTCCACCAGGGGAGGTTCAGGTTGGACATTAGGAAAAAAAAAATTCATGGAAAATGTCATTTGGCAGTGGCAGAGGCTGCCCAGGGAGGTGGTTGAGTCACCTTCCCTGGAGGTGTTTAAGGGACGGGTGGACGAGGTGCTGAGGGACATGGGTTAGTGATTGATAGGTATATATTGGTATAACAACAGTGGTATAAACATGTAAGTCAATAATAATATTGACTTATTTAACTTAAAGTCAAAGGAAACATTTCAAGAGTGAAATTTTTAATTATATGTGTATTATATGTATGGAGCTGATGTTCTGAAGAATATAAATGTTCTCTCATAAGACTTCTGAAAGGAAGGGATTAGAGTGTGCTTTTCAAACATTATGGTAATAATTTTTTTATATGTATTTGCAGATGAAGTAAATTCATCCAATGTATGTCACACAGGAAGTAAATGACATTGATGACATGGAATTCAGCCTCCTAGACATTTTCAGATTAGAATCTTTGAAAACAATGTGCACAAACTCATTTTTTTTATTAAATCTAGGAGAAGAAGAGAGTGCCAAAACAAGCAAATAAATTTGAAAGTGTCCAAATCAAAATGCTGGGAGTTACATTTTTTAAAATTTAAACAAGATGTACTATTTCCTACAAGAACATAATGTTTCCAGATCGATAAAAGAGGAATAATTTCTCACATGGATGGAAGAATCGGAGCAAAATCAAACATTTTTTTACCATATTACCATTTAGTCCCTTATTATGTTAGTTCTTATGGTTGGACTGGATGATGCGGTGGGTCTCTTCCAACCTGGTTGTTCTATATGATTCTTTCAGTTTCTGCTGCTGCTAATAATCCCAGGATGCTGACATGGGTTAGTGATTGATGGGAATGGTTGGACTCGATGATCCGGTGGGTCTCTTCCAACCTGGTGGTTCTGTGAGTCTGTGAGTAACTTGTTTCTTCCAACCCAAGCAAACTGCAGCAAGCAAGCTCAATTTACAATTCTGAGACGTTGACAGACTGGTTCATAAACCGAAAAAACTTTATTTTGCAGCTTCAAAGCCCAAAAGGAGGACACAGAGTTCCGTGAGAATGAGTGGGACGGCTGGAAAGCTAAGGCAGAAGCTAAGCTGTTCCTTATAAAGATGTTGGCCATCGATCCAGAGGGGATATCACAGAACTAACTTCAACAAAGCATCTGGCAACAGAGTGTTTGCTGCACAGGCTGTGAAAAATGGGCTGAGAAAGGATTTCTCAGGGGCCTCAGCCCAGTCCAGCTGCATCTCATTTTTGTGCACCACCAGTTATGTGAAACAATAACATCTTTTTCTTGTATATTGCATCGTCTATCAAATTAGAGAGAGGAGACTTCATTGCTCTCTCCAGCTACCTGAAAGGAGGTTGTGGAGAGGAGGGAGCTGGGCCCTTCTCCCAAGGGACAGGGGACATGACGAGAGGGAATGGCCTCAAGCTCCATCAGGGGAGGGTCAGGGTAGAGATTAGAAGGAAGTTTTTCATGGAAAGGGTCATTGGAAAAGGCTACCCAGGGAGGTGGTTGATTCACCTTCCCTGGAGGTGTCTAAGGGATGGGTAGACAAGGTGCTGAGGGACATGGGTTAGTGTTTGATAGGAATGGTTGGACTCAATGGTCTGATGGGTCTCTTCCAACCTGGTGATTCTATGATTCTATGATAATTTCTGTATCTCATGTAGTTGTTTTCCTGACAGGACTATTGTTTCCTTTTGAAATTTTGGTACTTGAGGAGAGCATTTACAAAATTCTTCTGTAACTAAACTCCTGTCAATGACATGACCTTGGCATCCTAAAAATCTCTCCAGTTGCTATTGAAACTCTTTTCTGGCAAATGCTGAATTTTTGCATGTGCAATTGTCTCTCAAAAAACCAAAAATGATGAATAGTACATCAAAAATTTCTGAGTAAGTGACAAGGTGCTGAGGGACATGGGTTAGTGTTTGATAGGAATGGTTGGACTCGATGATCCAGTGGGTCTCTTCCAAACTGGTTATTCTATGATTCTATGACTACTTTAAAGAAAATAAATCTTGCTTCTGAACCATGGGAAAGCATTAACCTTAATTCTAAGCCTCTAAACTCAGGACAATAAGAGATTGCAAAGCTAGGACAGAGAGGGTCATCCCAGTGCATCAATGAATGTCTTACTGACAGAAAAAGTCTGGCACTGAAGGAAAACATGCTGTACTGTTATGTTCACTTGGATGTTTAGAATACCAAGAATGATCTCTGTGAGTTCTGCTGTATCCTTTCACTTAAAGAGAACAATCCCACTTGCATTCTGCAGTTGCTGCCCAAGCAACATCCCAGCAGGACCAGTCTCCAGCTCCCACAGCCCTGGAAGGTCTAGGACAGTGGACTGGCTCTGGCTACCCTGATGGAGCTGTGGAGAGTCTCTCCTCCTCTCCCAGCCTCAGGGCCCACCAGTTCTTGCAGAAGCCTGATCACAGAATCATAGAACAATCAGGTTGGAAGAGACCCACCAGATCATCAAGTCCAACCATTCCAATCAACCACTAAACCATGTCCCTCAGCACCTCGTCCACCCGTCCCTTAAACCCCTCCAGGGAAGGTGAATCAACCCCCTCCCTGGGCAGCCTCTGCCAGTGCCCAATGACCCTTTCTGATGGTTTATCCCTGCCTGTTCTGCAGTCTCAGGAGCTCAGGCTGCTGATGGAAGCCGCCGTCACACACTCTCCAGCTCTTCTGCAACCATGGAAAGATGCTCTGCATAAAAGATGATGGAGTGAGTCCAGAGAAGAGCCACGAAGCTGGTGAAGTGGCTGGAGAACAGGCACTATGAGAAGCAGCTGAGTGAGCTGGGGGTGTTTAGCCTGGAGAAGAGGAGGCTGAGAGGAGACCTCATTACTCTCTACAACTACCTGAAAGGAGGTTGTGGAGAGGAGGGAGCTGGGCTCTTCTCCCAAGGGACAGGGGACAGGACAAGAGGGAATGGCCTCAAGCTCCACCAGGGGAGATTTAGGCTGGAGATTAGGAGGAAGTTTTTCACACAAAGGGTCATTGGGCATTGGAATAGGCTGCCCAGAGAGGTGGTTGATTCACCTTCCCTGGAGGGGTTTAAGGGACGGGTGGACAAGGTGCTGAGGGACATGGTTTAGTGTTTGATAGGAATGGTTGGACTCGATGATCCGATGGATCTCTTCCAACCTGGTTGTTCTATGATTCTATGATGCATGTGACGTGGTTTTAACTTCTGCATAACACATCACAGTGACTCCCTTTAAAAAGAAAGCAATTTTTCTTACGTGGAAAGGATACAGAGAGGGATATAATGCAGAAATCAGCCAAAAGAGGGTGGTTTTCTTGAATACAGTGTCTGTTTTTCATCACAGCTATTGCATTAGCACTCCACAATCTACTTGCATCCTGTGGGCTCCACAAATAGAGCTCTGCAGATGTTTGCCATTATCCGCAATTTAGAAACTATTTCACCAAAGTTAAAAAAAAAAAAAAAAACAAACAACAAACCCTGGGAATTAATCATCCTCTTTGTCAAAGGGCCCTTGAAGGAGCAAAAATGTAAGAATCATTAAAAAAAATAACAATCTGCTTGCATGTCCGTCTAGAACAATATCACATTCTTCTTATTAAACAAACAAAAAATATTTTTCTTTATGTATTTTCACCATGCAAGAATATTACAGACTATGCGACAATATGTGTATAAAACTCCTCTATTAGAATCACAGAATCACAGAACAACCAGGTTGGAAGAGACCCACCGGCTCATCGAGTCCAACCATTCCTATCAAACACTAATTAGAAAGGAAGAGAAAGAAAATACTTAGATATCTAGTGATATGTGGACAGAGCAAGACTAACAAATTCACCTTTTCAAAATGAAGAAGGATAATGCTCATCATAAGCAGCACATAACCTCAGTAAACTAAATGGGATTATTCCTGTGTGGTTAATGAGATCTACAGGTACTGGAATTACAGGGCTCGGTATTAAGAGGTTCTTTTACTTACATTTAATCTGATCTGACGCCTCAGCCTGAAATTGCGAAATAATTTTCTATTTTAACCACAGAAAAGTCTAACTGTGGAGCTGCCAAAGAAAGACGAAGGTAGCTACAGAACAACTATAATTACATTTTGTCCTCTTTTCTCCTCGAGATGTTGCATAAAGTCTCCCTGACAGTGTGTTTCCTGCATACACGAAATAGGACTTAGCGAGAGGCAAAATTAATCTTATTTCTTGCTTTAATTTTGTTTACAATTGTATCCTTCAAAATACTTCCATTCATTTGTCCTTTACCTAACTGGCAAATTATATCTATGCAATTTCTAGTCTGTGAGGCATCAACTGTGACTAGTAATTCACTGCTTGGGCTAGAAGGATCAAATAAAATTAAGATCCAAGTTCTAATATGAATTGTAGTTTATTACATTTTCTGTCAATAGCTATGATACTGATGTAGATTTGTTTACTGATGATTAATTTGCTAAGTGATGACTATGAAAATTAAATTGGGTACATCACTCAACATTGATAAAATAATATATTAAGCAAACTGATTAAAAGTGAAAACGATTCGCATCTCATTATTCACTCTATCGGAAATACTGTATTTAACAATCAAATAATGAGAGAATTCTATGAGCCACTTAGCTACTAAAACTGATTGCACAGGCATAAGTAATTAATTCATATGTACGTTACATGAAGTAAGTTCATTAATAGCTGCCTTTTCACAAGCAAAAATCAGAGAATCATAGAACAACCAGGTTGGAAGAGACGCACCGGATCATTGAGTCCAACCATTCCTATCAAACACTAAACCATGTCCCTCAGCACCTCATCCACCCGTCCCTTAAACCCCTCCAGGGAAGGTGACTCAACCCCCTCCCTGGGCAGCCTCTGCCAGTGACCAGTGACCTTTTCCATGATTTTTTTTTCCCTAATGTCCAGCCTGACCCTCCCCTGGTGCAGCTTGAGGCCATTCCCTCTTGTCCTGTCCTTATATGGGACATGTAAGTCATTCACTCTGTATCGTTGGGACCCATTCCCTTATTAAGTGAGTGACAATAATGGAAGTTGCTCTCAGATCCTGAGTTCTGCACAGTTCAATCAAGTTAAACACGAGCTTCTTGCTGAACTAGTTGATGTAAATTCCAAAGGCATCATTTCTCTGGCTGGAACTGTCTTTCTCTGTTAAAGAAAAAGAAAAATTGTAAACACAGACATTCAGTTTTCCAGACCAGGTATAAAAATCATCCAGATGTGTGAGTAAACTTTGTTTTAATTCCTCTGAACCAGCTCATTAAGAATTTACCAATATGTGTATGCGTAGTATGTGTCATTTCAGCTTCTGGCCTGTCTCCCGACCAAAACTACAAAGAGTCCTTGGGCAGTGGCAGAGGTTGCCCAGGGAGGGGGTTGAGTCACCTTCCCTGGAGGGGTTTAAGGGACGGGTGGACGAGGTGCTGAGGGACATGGGTTAGTGTGTGATAGGAATGGTTGGACTTGGTCTCTTCCAACCTGGTTGTTCTGTGATTCTATGAAGTATGTACTTGCCAGGCAGCATCTGCTGCACTCCAAGAATACTTCTAAACTTATCTGATCACACGATTACCAATATGTTTTGACTTAAATTATGCCACCCGCTATGTTAACTAAGATTAATTTGAAGCATATATTTCTTTCTTTCCTCCTCTACGCTGACTAGTTTTTGCTAGAAAACCACGTGGCTAAGCTGGAGAGCAAGCACCATTGAATGACTCTCTACATTTCCTCTGGATCTCCCCAAAATATTATTAATCTCTTCTGGTTCCTGTATTCAGAGCGATGGGCAAGTTCTCTGGCAGGCAGCAGCAGACTGAAAATTAAAGTTTAATAAAGCTGAATACAAATCTTGCACAGGACAGCTCCCTAGAGTTCCATACGTTTATTTTTTTTTTTTTTGCATGAATTATTCTCTTGGCATTTCAAGCCACAGTAAATCAGCATCGCAAGGCACAGAAAAACACTGCACTAAGCTTCTAAGCATAACAGAAATTCAGATGTGAAAACCACCCCTCAATGGAAATGCAACTGTAAGCATTGCAAAAATCGCTTTAAAGTCTTTGTTGCTTAAAAATAAAATTTAAAAAAAAAAAAAAAAGCAAACCCAGAAAGACTGTATTAATTAGTCCCCTTAAAGACAGTTAAATGACATTGTGGACACAGGTCTGGTAACTGCCAAACAAATAAAAATAAAAAGCAACTCACAAAGATAATTTTCAAGCAAAATAGCTGCAACACCAGCTTTGCTTCAATAGGGTAAAAGCTGTAAAGCCACATTCTAAGTTTTAATAAGAATGTTTCTGTTTTATTTGCATTCCTTACCTGTGGGTAGGTGACAAGAGCTGCCGGGGCAGGATGGTTACAGCAAAGGAAAGGAGGAGAAGCTGCCCCACACTTGATCAGAGGGGCTGATCCAGGATCTCACGGACTCTCTCTGCCTGACCATGTGGTTTGAGAAGAGATTTAACATTTAGGATCTTCGGTAATCACCTATTGTGCTCTGTAATTACCTATTATTTACTAAATGCCACGTGCATGGTGTATTATTAAACCTTTTCTACAGTATAATACTGTGTTCTTGTCAGTGTTTATAGTGCAGAAAGCACTTGCTTTATGTACTAACATATAGATCTGGACATTAAACTGGTCTGATATAATTTTTTGGTCACATTTCAGAATCTTAAACCAGACAAATCAGGAACGAGACACACAAACTGAATGCTGAATATACAAAAAGCAATTACCAATTACTCTAATACTAAATGCTTTAGTGTTTGATAGGAATGGTTGGACTTGATGATCCGATGGGTCTCTTCCAACCTGGTGATTCTATGATTCTATGAAATCTTGCAAGAAATATATTCTTACATCACTTTGCCTATAACACACTTGAATTTCTCCTCCATACAGCTCTGAGAGGGAATTTGCAGGAAAAATACCATCAACTCTAATAATCAATAAGGAGTACAGAGAGGACAATATGTAAATATTCTCAATTTGGTTTTAAAATTATGTAGTACCACAACGCAGGAGGTTCTAAATATAAGTGGCAAACTATAAATGATAATGCAAACTTTTAAGTAAACTCAGATTATTAAAAAAAAAAAAGGGAAATAGGGGTTTTTTTTGTAAATACTCACAAAGCCCACCAGGTGTCTCTGTAATAAAAGAAATGTAAAAATGCAATGTTGTTTATTTTTAAATTAAAAAAAATGTCAATCTGCAGCCCATGAGAAACGTCTCTAAGCATCAGTTCAAGGTGTCCTAAAAGCTAAAGTTATATGGAAAAATGAATTGTTACTGCAAGATCAACTTAATTCTGCTGCCAGTGTCAAGAGTATTAATTTCATAGAATCATAGAACAACCAGGTTGGAAGAGACCCATAGGATCATCGAGTCCAACCATTCTTAATTTCATCACAATTTCATCATAATTGTGCTTTTAATTCAGATTCTACTTCAATTTGTGTCTTGCAAAACCTGCAAAAGACGTAAAAAAAATCCCCAAAGTGTACCAGAACATGCACAAATATATGTTCTTCTAATTAGATATGAAATTATTTCACTACAAGCCTATCACTACTTTGCATTTAACTATGATTAATGACAATTTTGATAGGAATGGCTGGACTTGATGATCCAGTGGGTCTCTTCCAACCTGCTTATTCTATGATTCTATAACAATTATATTACTGGTTTAGTTCATTTAATGAAACAGACTTAGGGTGTGTGTATAGGAAGGTGCTGACACATTTCAAGTGATACAAACCCATTATCACAGATGTAGTCACTATGAGAAAATACTACGCATCAGTACAGCTTATTCCTGTAATGGAAGAGAAATAATGACCTGGACGAAGGCATAGAGTGCTCCCTGAGCAAGTTTGCAGATGACACTGAGCTGGGTGGAAGTGTGGATCTGCTGGAGGGTCAGGAGGCTCCAAAGGGATCTGAACAGGCTGGATCCATGGGCTGAGACCAATGGGATGAGGTTTAACACGGCCAAATGTCGGATCCTGCACTTGGGGCACAACAACCCTGAGCAGCTCCAGACTGGGAGAAGTCTGGCTGGAAAGTGCCTGGAGGAGAAGGATCTGTGGGTGTTGGTTGACAGGGACTGACCATGATCCAGCAGTGTGCCCAGGTGGTCAAGAAGGCCAATGGCATCTCAGAAAACACTTGAGATTTATCTAGACCTCATCTGTCATTATCCTATTCCTTTTGCATGCTACATGCTTCTACCATGACATTTAAGGCACGGGTGGATGAGGTCCTAAGGGACATGGTTTAGTGTTTGATAGGAATGGTTGGACTCGATGATCCAATGGGTCTCTTCCAACCTGGTTGTTCTATGATTCTATGGCTCTATGATTTTGTTACTTTCCTTCAGTGCAAGAAGCATCTTTTGTATACATATTGCATTTTCGGCAGTAAAGTTGGTCTATAAATATTATAAATAAATGCAGTATAATTTTGTGTATGTGAGCGTAATAAATTTAGTCATGAAGAAGTAAATAAAAAGCGGCTCCTTCAATTTAAACTAATGTAATTCAAGAGTAGTGCATGGACTTGTAGAAAATGACTTCGGCTCACAAAATGCAAGAGATAGAAAAATCGTATTCCTTTATTTGCATAAACTCCAAAGCTGACAAAAAAGATTTAAAGGGGGTGCAAATAGCTTCATTCAAACTTCTACAGAACTATACAAAATGTTCCTTACACTTCAAAAGTTATTTAAAGCCGACTGTGAACTGTCTGAGCAAGAGAATGGGATTATAGTAATTTAATAGTTACTTGGCTATTTCCATTTTCTCCCTTATGAATTTTCCGCTAAAGGATTGACGGAGTAAATAGCTTTCATTGTCTCAGTCTAGACAGCAGTTAGATTACGATCAAAACAGATGCCAGCTGTCAGTTGGTCAGGCACACAGAAATCACTTCACTAGCAATGTTATATAGAAAGTGAAATTATGTGGAATGGAAATTCTCCGCATTCAGCGAACAGTTCTCATAGTTTACCTAGTACAGATGTTAGCAACTCATTAGTTCTCCTGTTGGTGGGGAGAGGAGAGGGAAAGGGAGAGGAGAGGGAAAGGGAGAGGAGAGGGAAAGGGGAGGAGGGGAGAGGAGGGGAGAGGGAAAGGGAGAGGAAAAGGGAGGGGAGAGGGAAAGGGAGGGGAGAGGAGAGGAGAGGGAAAGGGAGGGGAGAGGGAGGGGAGAGGGAGAAGGAGAGGGAGAGGGGAGGAGAGGAAGAAGAGAGGAGAGGGAGAAGAGAGGGAGAGGAAGAGGAGAGGAAGAGGAGAGGGAGAGGAGGGGAGAGGGGAGGGGAGAGAGGGGGAGGGAGAGGGGAGGGAGAGGTGAGGGGAGGGAGAGGGGAGGAGAGGAAAGGGAGAGGAAGAGGAGAGAAGAGGGAGAGGAAGAGGAGAGGGAGAGGAGAGGGAGAGGGAGGGGAGAGGAGGTGGGAAGTGAAAATCTTGATAATAATGCTGCATACCTTTCAGTCAAATATGGGTAAAAAAAAAAAGATGAATCCACCACAGGCCAGAGCCAGATAGGTTTGAATTCCGTGTGAGCTATGCCGTATGCTCTCAAGTCTTGACCTATTTCTCAACCAATAAATCTTTGATATGGTAGCTGACTTCTCCAAAGGGCTGGACAACTCTGGAGGTCATTTGATGAACCAAACATGCTAATGGATTGTTATGCTATAGAGGGAGAATGTGTAGCCATATCCGTGTAGATATATACATGAGAACACACACACAGAGGAGCCCCAAAATGAGGCAACTTAAATGTTTGCTGCTTGTAGACCACATGGTCCTGAACAACCAGCTCTAAGTGACCGTTAAGGTTGTTCAGGACCAGGTCCAGGCAGTTTTTAAATATCTTGAAAGTGAATTTCCTGTGTTTCAGCATGTGCCTGTTGCCTCTGGCCTTGTCACTGGGCACCGGTGCAAGGAACCTTCAGATTCTTGTATGTATTGAGCCTTCTCTTCATCAGGAAGAACAGTCCCAGACCTGCTCTAACTGAATCTGTTGCTTGTGGATTGTTTGTACCTGTAGCTGTCGCTCCCTTTCCCCTCATTTTTCTCTATGAAGGCAAAATAATTAATACTTTTCCTTCTTCCTGGAGGTGCTAAAAGCTCTGCTCGTCGCAGGTACAGCACTGATGCTTGTTACTCATGGAAGGAGGTCAGGTTGTTTTACCACTCTCTGGCCTTCAACAGATCAGCTTATCCTCAAAGACAATGGAGCAGAAATGGTCCAAGAGGCAAAAAAAAATTAATTATGGCAAAATTATGCCTATGGGACAGGCCGGAAATAATAAGAAGAAAGAAGAAGCTGTGCAGAGGGTAGATCCTGGCCTCCTGTTTACATCAGTTATTGGTTTAGAAGTTCAAAGTGATTGAACAGGATTGATAGGAACGGTTGGACTCGGTGATCCAGTGGGTCTCTTCCAACCTGGTTGTTCTGCGATTCTGTGATTCTGTGAAAGAGGTTTGTCAGCTACACCACATGCCCCCCAGGAGCCGCAGATGTGTACAGAAACACGAGCTAGTTGAAACCAGGGGTGACTGGAACAGGTTTGAAAGAGCGAGGAAAGCTAGAGAACAATACAGACACTAAGCAGCAGAGCGGAAGCCTGTGAAAGAGGGTTGCTGACACTGCAGTAGTAGTTAGTAACAGAGGAGGAGCTCTATGAATCCACAATTCTGTGTAGGCAGAACATGTTTTTCTGCTGAAACTAACTATCCAAGGAATGAGAGCATTGGTCTTACATAATGTGAGAGCCTGGCTGGCCACAAATGTAGGAACCACTGGGACAATGACAGTGCCCACCGCAAAGAGACCTTATAGTGACCTTCCAGTACCTGAAGAAGCTACAAAAAAGCTGGGGAGGGGCACTTCACAGAGGCTTGTGGTGAGAGAATGAGCAACGAAGCTGGTGAAGGGGCTGGAGAACAGGGCCTATGAGGAAAGGCTGAGAGAGCTGGGGGAGGTTATCCTGGAGAAGAGCAGGCTGAGAGGAGACCTCCTTACTCACTACAACTACCTGAAAAGAGGTTGTAGAGAGGAGGGAGCTGGGCTTTTGACTCAAGGGACAGGACAAGAGGGAATGGCCTCAAGCTCCACCAGGGAAGATTTAGGCTAGAGATTAGGAGGAACTTTTTCACGGAAAGGGTGATTGGGCATTGGAATAGGCTGCCCAGGGAGGTGGTTGATTCACCTTCCCTGGAGGTGCTTAAGACATGGGTAGATGAGGTGCTGAGGGACGTGGTTTAGTGTTTGATAGGAATGGTTGGACTTGATGATCCAGTGGGTCTCTTCCAACCTGGTTGTTCTATGATTCTAGGACAAGGGGGAGTGGGTGTAAACTGGAGAGGGGCAGATTTAGACTAGACAGAAGTAAGAATTTCTTCACAATCATGGAATCACTGGGTTGGAAAAGACCGATCGAGTCTTGAAGTCCAACCATTCCTATCAAACACTAAACCATGTCCCTCAGTACCTCATCCATCCGCACATTAAACCCCTCCAGGGATGGTGAATCAACCACCTCCCTGGGCAGCCTGTTCCAATGCCCAATGACCCTTTCCATGAAAAACTTCCTCCTAATCTCTAGCCTAAATCTCCCCTGGTGGAGCTTGAGGCCATTCCCTCTCATCCTGTCCCCTGTCCCTTAGGAGAAGAGCCCAGCTCCCTCCTCTCCACAACCTCCTTTCAGGTAGTTGCAGAGAGCAATGAGGTCTCCCCTCAGCCTCCTCTTCTCCAGGAGAAACACCCCCAGTTCTCTCTGACGTTCCTCATCAGACCTGTTCTCCAGCCCCTTCACCAGCTTCGTTGCTCTTCTCTGGACTGACTCCAGAGCCTCAACATCCTTCTTGTGCTGAGGGGCAACCAGCAGCCCCTGGGAAGCTGTGGCTGCCCCATCCCTGGATGGGACCGAGGCCAGGCTGGACATCACCCAGTGTAGCTGCCATCCTGATCCTGCGCAGTGTCGGAGGCCACGCCCCTCCTCGCCGCCGCGCCGCTTCCGCTTCCGGCCGCGCGGAGGCTCCTGTCAACATGGCGGCGGAGAGTGGGCGGCGGCGGCACTGGGTGCTCTGGGCGGCAGGTAGGAGCTGCCTGGGGAGGGGGGAAGCGCTTTGGAGGCTGAGGAAGGACTGGGCCTGTGGGCTCTTCTCCCAAGCGTCAGGACAAGGACCAGAGGGAATGGCCTCAAGCTCCACCAGGGGAGGGTCAGGCTCAACATAAGGAAAAAGTTCTTCACTGAAAGGGTCATTGGGCAGTGGCAGAGTCCGCCCAGGGAGGGGGTTGAGTCACCTTCCCTGGAGGGGTTTCAGGGATGGGTGGATGAGGTGCTCAGGGACATGGTTTAGTGTTTGATACGAATGGTTGGACTCGATGATCCAGTGGGTCTCTTCCAACCTGGTGATTCTATGATTCTATGAGAGGGAATGGCCTCAAGCTCCACCAGGGGGGAGGTTCAGGCTGGACATAAGGAAAAAAATCTTCACAGAAAGAGTCACTGGGCACTGGAACAGGCTACACGGGGAGGTGGTTGATTCACCTTCCCTGGAGGTGTTTAAGGGACGGGTGGATGAGGTGCTGAGGGACATGGGTTAGTGTTTGATGGGAATGGTTGGACTCGATGATCCGGTGGGTCTCTTCCAACCTGGTGATTCTATGATTCTATAAGCGGCTGAGGTGGGGAGAGAGCCCCTGGCTGGGTGAGGAGGTGGCTCATGGTTCGTTTTTTTTTTCTTCCCTCGCAGTGGTCGCACAGGTGGTGGCATCAGGTGCAGGTTTTGTGGAGGATCTGGATGAGTCGTAAGTGCTGGGGGATCTCACCTTGTTACTTTGAAGCGTCGCCTGTCTCATTGCGTGGCGGGGAGGATGGCCCTGGGCTGGCAGCTTTGAGCAGAGTGTGGATGTCAGGAAAACTGCAGGACAGCAGTTGGTCTCAGTGGCACAGAGAGATTATGGCCAGTATTAAGTTAGTGCAACCTTATAGCGACCTTCCCGTACCTGAAAGGGGCCTGCAAGAAAGCTGGGGGCGGCGAGAAAGTGTGAAGAGCAACAAAGCTGGTGAAGGGGCTGGAGAACAGGCCCTATGAGGAACGTCTGAGAGAGCTGGGGGTGTTTATCCTGGAGAAGAGGAGGCTGAGAGGAGACCTCATTGCTCTCTACAACTACCTGAAAGGAGGTTGTGGAGAGGAGGGAGCTAGGCTCGTCTCCCTAGTGACAGGGGACAGGACGAGAGGGACTGGCGTCAAGTTCCACCAGGGGAGGTTCAGGCTGGACATTAGGAAAAAAATTTTCATAGAAGGGGTCATTGGTCACTGTCAGAGGCTGCCCAGGGAGGTGGTTGATTCACCTTCCCTGGAGGTGTTTAAGGGACGGGTGGATGAGGTGCTGAGGGACATGGTTTAGTGTTTGATAGGAATGGTTGGACTGGATGACCCGATGGGTCTCTTCCAACCTGATTGTTCTATGATTCTATTATTCATTGATTTAGCAAGTTTTTTTTTTTAAAAACCTTTCATGACAGTTACTGTTACCAGAAGTGTTCTTGGGCTTCCTTAACCTTTCCTTCTTTTTAATGGAGCAAATATATTGGTGTATTGATGCTTGCTTCAAATAAAAGCTGTCCGTGTTTAACCTGAATCTTCATTTGAGCTTACTGTGTAGCTACCGTAACGAATGGGGAGAACAAGAGATGTGCATTCATGCATGGCCAGAAATGGAGGAGAGAAGGCCTGTCGGACTGGTTCATGGCTGCTTGAAGTGCCAATTATATTCCAGCTTAAAAATATGCTTTCACAACAGATTTAGCCCTGAAACTTTAAAGGTGTTGGAGTGTTGAAAGGTAGTCCTGCCTTTAACGTGATTCCAGTACCTGAAAGGGGCCTAACAGGACAGATAGAGAGGGACTATTCATAAAGTCTTGTGGTGATAGGACAAGGGGGAACGGGTAGAAACTGGAGAGGGGCAGGTTTAGGCTTGATGTAAGGAGGAGTTTCTTCACCATGAGAGTGCTGAGACACTGGAACGGGTTGCCAAGAGAAGTTATGGATCCCCCATCCCTGGAGGTGTTCAAGGCCAGGTTGGATGGGGCCTTGGGCAGCCTGATCCAGTGCGATGTCCCTGCCCATGGCAGAGGGGTTGGATCTAGATGATTGATCTGTAAGGTCCCTTCCAACTCTTAACTATTCAGTTAAGAACCTCTTAACTGAACTGGACAGGACAAGAGGGAATGGCCTCAAGCTCCGCCACGGGAGATTTAGGGTAGAGATTAGGAGGAAGTTTTTCATGGAAAGGGTCATTGGGCATTGGAATAGGCTACCCAGGGAGGGGGTTGATTCACTTTCCCTGGAGGTGTTTAAGGGACGGGTAGATGAGGTGCTGAGGGACATGGGTTAGTGTTTGATAGGAATGGTTGGACTCGATGATCCGATGGGTCTCTTCCAACCTGGTTGTTCTATGTTTCTGTTGTCATTGTCCATTTACTACTTTGCTTTGCTAGTTTGTTGGTTACATACCTGCTGCTCCCAGTAAAAACTACCTCTCCAAAAATGAAATTAAGTTCTTTTTGGTCATATCAGCAGGTTAATCTAAAGCACTACAAAGCAGCACGATTATTAGAATCGAAACTGAAGGTATAGCAAATCATAGCTTCCAGGGGAGGAGAAGGTGGTGCTAGATGTCTGCTTTATGATAAATCTAAGCCTATCGAAGGTGGTGTTTTCATGAGAGATCAGCCCATGACAAATTGCATCATAGAGCTGAATGGTCACAAAATATTCAGTTTTACCGTATTGCTTATTCAGCTGGAACAGTTAGTTGTGGGATCAAGTGAAGTACAGTGGAATTACAGAGGTGGGAAAGGGTACTAAAGAGAGATACATCACAGCATCTCTGACTGCTCTTTAAAGTGTTGACAAGTATCTGAAGGCCAAGAATTTCTTGGACTTGATTTTCAAAGCTTGTTTTTGAAATGTGCTTTGTCTTTTTTGAAGACAAAAGTGAAGTTAAGTGAATAAGTGAAGGGGCTGGAGAACAGACCTTGTGAGGAATGGCTGAGAGAGCTGGGGGTGTTTATCCTGGAGAAGAGGAGGCTGAGGGGAGACCTCATTGCTCTCTGCAACTCCCTGAGAGGAGGTTGTAGAGAGGAGGGAGCTGGGCTCTTCTCCAAAGGGGCAGACGACAGGATGGGAGGGAATGTCCTCAAGCTCCACCAGGAGAGATTTAGGCTAGAGATTAGGAAAAAAAATGTTCACAGAAAGGGTGATTAGGCACTGTCAGAGGCTGCCCAGGGAGGTGGTTGATTCACCTTTCCTGGAGGTGTTTAAGGGACAGGTGGCCAAGGTGCTGAGGGACATGGTTTAGTGATTGATAGGAATGGTTGGACTCGATGATCCGATGGGTCTCTTCCAACCTGGTGATTCTGTGAATAGAGTGGTGTGTATCTGTGCTCTTACCTCACTTTCCCATATCATGTTTCCACAGGTGTAAATTTAAATGTAATTGCTGGTTTGGAGTGAAGAAGCATAACTCTGTAATCATATAACTTTTTTATAAATAGCTCATAAAAGAAAATCCTGGTCTAAAACACTTGGATTTTTCAACTACAAAGCTCTACAGATGCCCATATTAGTAATTGGGACTGAAGATTAAACGAGCTGTTTAGGACAGATCACAGCCTTACAGATAATAGGAAAAGAAGTAGGAGAGATGAGCTAACGGAGGTGCAAACTACCCAACATGACCTAACTGGGCTGTGAAAGGGACACAAAGTGCTGTGGTTTCCATCAGCTCATGCTGATGTAACTGCTGGGTTCCCTTGGGTAAGTCAGCACTCATCCTGCTCTATTTGCAGAGTTGTTCCAGTGTGGAGCAGATAAATAACCTACCTTAAAAAAGGAAAAAAGAAGCATTTTCTGTCTGCGAGCATGCTTTGGTGTCTCTGCTCAGGATCAGAAGCATCAGAAATGGTGCAAGGAGTGTGAGGAGATGGAGAGGAACTGAAGCACCAACTGGGTTTGTTTAAAGACCTTGAGATTGTGGCCTTCGTCTTCAGTTTTGCTTCATGCAGGTCTCATTTAATCATTAGCGATTAAGTGGGGTGCGTAGATTAAATGGAAACCGAGGGAACGTTTTTGACCACGTGGTGCTAAATGTTGGGAAGTTAGTAGTGTAATTTGGGAAAAATAATTTTGCTTCAAGGACATGCAACACCTTTGTCATCTTCCCACTAGTATGATTGTGCCTGTGTCAACTGACAGTTTTAATATTACCAGAACTTGAATGAGTTTAGATAGTTGATTTGTTTTTGTCGCATTTCACATTTTATTTTCTATGGAAACCGATCTTTTAATTAAATAGGTGTTTATAAATGAACAGTACAACTTGAAATTTGCTTTCATAAAAACTATGACCTAAGATAAAATAACCAAAGTTATTAAGTTCTGTTGGAATATTCTGCTTCTTGACAATTTCGTTCTTTCCCTCTTTTCTTTGCTGTCTACTGGTTTTGAAAGATTTCAGTCTACTTTTTCTGATGCTTCGATGCTTTTTGCAATCTCCCAAAACAGTTGTATTGTGGCATGTGGAGGAGAACGTTTCACTCTAAATTCTTTGGGAAACCAAGCATGATATTATAAATTGAAGCATGGCCTAGGATCTGATGAGTCAGTAGGTGCTTTCTGCCTCTTGCATCATAACCAATTATATATGATTTTGTAATTGGAAGTTAGCTGGAGCTTCATTAGATTTCTTCAGAGGTGCTAGACTCTAATTAGTTCTTTCGTTAACTCTGTACTACTTAAGGTAGTGAAGCGAACTTTTAGTGAGGTGGTTGACTAAGCAATTTTGTGAGTTACAAACGCTGCTTTCCTGTAACATTTTTATGTTGCTGCAAATACCTTTCCTGCTTTACAGGTATTGCAACCTTGATATGCAGCCAAGAAAACAAAAAAGGCTTCAATTTCCCAGTGAAATGCTGCAATTCTAAGTTTCAAACACTCAGCGCTCTAATTAGAGTAATGATTTCTGATTTATTTCTTTGGCAGCAGCAGGCAAGCTTCAGCATTAGCATTTCTTTAAGACTGTTGGAGGCAATTAGTAATCTGTTCAACTCTAAATAAAATATTCTAACTGTTCTCTGATTCTGCACGATGCCAATGAGCCATTTATAGGCGTGTTGCATGTTGGGAATTGATGAGTTGGGCTATAACATCTATTAATTAGATCTTAACTCAGAGTGTAGATCACACTTATTGGGTAATTATATATATACACTTGTCGTCTTTCACAATAAGAATGCGACAGTAAGGATGTTGTATCATGTATTTTATAGCATCTGACATTCCTCACAGTTGTAGCCATTTTTATGAAATCCAACTTTTACAAAAATAAACCTTACAGTAAAATTCTGGGTTATTCAATTCTCAAGGTAGAAACTGTTAAGTAATGTGATATTTCTGTGACCTTGTAGTAACGACAGCAGTTTAGTGAAACGTGTAAGCAGCACTTCAAGAGATACCATGGAACTTTCATTTACGATGATCTATTTCTGTTATAGAGGTTTTAACATTTATTGAGAGATTTTGTTTATCCTGGAGAAGAGGAGGCTGAGGGGAGACCTCATTGCTCTGTACAACTCCCTGACAGGAGGTTGTGGAGAGGAGGGAGCTGGGCTCTTCTCCCAAGGGACAGGGGACAGGACGAGAGGGAATGGCTTCAAGCTCCGACATAAGGCGAAAATTTTTCAGGGAAAGGGTCATTGGGCACTTGTCAGAGGCTGCCCAGGGAGGTGGTTGATTCCCCTTCCCTGGAGGTGTTTAAGGGACGGGTGGGTGAGGTGCTGAGGGACATGGTTTAGAGATTGGTGGGAATGGTTGGACTTGATGATCCGATGGGTCTCTTCCAACCTGGTTGTTCTATGATTCTATTCTTACTCTTTTTCTGGTTTTCTTGTTTTTTTTTTATTCTTGGCTAATGGTTACAGAAACTAAAATGGTACAACTGTGTCTATAGTATTGTGTACGGGGGCGATCTTGATAATGAAAGATAACTATTCCCTTCCTCTCTGCTTCCCCCCAAAAAAGAAACAAAACAGAATTCTGGTATATACAGCTTTATACAACTTAGTAGTAGACTTTTTCATGCATGCACTTTACTTTTTATTTTTCCCCCAAATATTTCATATATTGATTTCATTTTTTCTCCTCCTAGGTTTAAAGAAAACCGCAAAGATGATATTTGGCTTATAGATGTGAGTATATCAGAAAAAAAATGGGAAGATCCGGTGGGGGAAGTCAAAACAGAGACTGTACAATGCTGCACTCTGTAGTAAGGCTGCTTCGTCATTTGGAAAATCGGTTGTACGTGGTGCAGAAAAATTGCAGGACAGTAATTATTCTGACAGGGCAGATAAGCAGTCTGTCTGTATTGTTTAGAATGAACCAGCAATAATGTTAAGTACTGGATGCAGACAGGCCTTATACTGTATTATCCAGTCCTTAAAGAGGAAAGCAAATTATCTAACACTTACAGTCAGGAAGTGATAAACTCTGCTCAGAATTTTTACCATTTTGATCATTAATTCTACCTGCTAATGTGTCTTCTAGATATTTAGGACTACAACATTAAATACATCAGAACCTGCTTTAAGAGGAGGCTGAGAGGAGACCTCATTGCTCTCTACAACTACCTGAGATGAGGTTATAGAGAGGAAGGAGCTGGGCTCTTCTCCCAAGGGACAGGGGACAGCATGAGAGGGAATGGCCTCAAGCTCCACCAGGGGAGATTTAGGCTAGAGATTAGGAGGAAGTTTTTCCCAGAAAGGGTCACTGGGCATTGGAATAGGCTGCTCAGGGAGGTGGTTGATTCCCCTTCCCTGGAGGTATTTAAGGGACAGGTAAATGAGGTGCTGAGGGACATGGTTTAGTGTTTGATAGGAATGGTTGGACTCGATGATCTGATGGGTCTCTTCCAGCCTGGTTGTTCTATGATTCTACGGTTCTATGAACTTAGAATCATAGAATCATAGAACCAGGTTGGAAGGGACCCATCGAATCATCGAGTCCAACCATTCCCATTCTCAAGTATTTGGAAAGATTCAGTGCTCCTTATTTCAGAGGCAAGGAATTATTGAAAAGATTGCACTTTTTGGGGGGGAATGAGATAAAATTATTTTCAGCTCAGCCAAATATGAACTGTATTCCCAAACCATATATATCAGATATGTGATTTTTGAGTGGGAAAACCTCATTTGCTGATCCTGGATTGATCAGTAATGTATAGCAAACCAAAATACATCTTTAGCAAGTTGTAACCCGATCTTATCAAACCAGAACATTGATATGGGTGGAAAAGTGGTTGAATGACTGGGCCCAAAGAGTGGTGGGAAATGGTGTTAAGTCCAGCTGGAGGCCAGTGACAAGTGGTGTCCCCAGGGCTCAGTGCTGGGTCCAGCCCTGGTCAATGTCTTCGTCAATGACCTGGATGAAGGCATCGAGTGCTCCCTTAGCAAGTTTGCAGATGACACTGAGCTGGGTGGATGTGTGGATCTGCTGGAGGGTTGGGAGGCTCCAAAGGGATCTGAACAGGCTGGATCCATGGGTTAAGACCAGTGGGATGAGGTTTAACAAGGCCAAATGGCAGATCCTGCACTTGGGGCACAACAACCCTATGCAGAGCTACAGACTGGGAGAAGTCTGGCTGGAAAGTGCCAGGAGGAGAGGGACCTGGGGGTGTTGGTTGACAGTGACTGACCATGAGCCAGCAGTGTGCCCAGGTGGCCAAGAAGGCCAATGGCATCCTGGCTTGGATCGGAAATGGTGTGACCAGCAGGTCCAGGGAGGTTCTTCTCCCTCTGTACTCGGCATTGGTGAGACTGCTACTTGAATCCTGTGTTCAGTTGTGGGCTTCTCAGCACAAGAAGGATGTTGAGACTCTGGAGAGAGTCCAGAGAAGAGCAAGGAAACTGATGAAGGAGCAATTGTATACTAGTATAGCAGATGAATGTATTCTTTCCAAACTTGTGTAGTCATATTAGAGGTATCACTGAATCAAAAAATGTCAATTTCCTAGTCAACTTCCAGTTTTATTAAGACTTAAGAGCACTGTGACTGGAAAATTAGCCTTGGATTGATAGAATCAACTCTGTTAATAATTTCTCTTAAGTAACTTCTTTTTTTGTTTGTTTGCTTTGGTTGGGCTTTTTTTAAATAAAATGTATTTATTTCTCAGTTTTATGCACCTTGGTGTGGCCACTGCAAGAAACTGGAGCCTGTGTGGAACGAAGTGGGTATGGAAATGAGAAACATGGGCTCTCCAGTGAAAGTGGGGAAGATGGATGCAACTTCCTTTTCTAGTAAGTATGGTTTGGTTAGGACTAACTTCATGACAACCTCTGTTTTCAGCTATTTCAGCTCGATTTCAGCTATTTTTACAGTTCCATTTTTTGATGATGCCTTTCATATCCAGTGACTTCGGAGAAAAGCCAAAACCTCAAGTATTCATGGGTAGACCAGAGAGGATTGTTGCATGCTTAATGCTGTTTTCTTAGTTTTAGTGTCCTTTTTTAATTCTCATTTCACTTCAATCTCTTTTAAAGATCTCTTTTCTCTCTTCTTGAGCAATGAAGCTGGTGAAGGGGCTGGAGAACAGACCTTATGAGGAACAGCTGAGAGAGTTGGGGGTGTTTATCCTGGAGAAGAGGAGGCTGAGGGGAGACCTCATTGCTCTCTCCAACTCCCTGAAAGGAGGTTGTGGAGAGGAGGGAGCTGGGCTCTTCTCCCAAGTGACAGGCGACAGGATTAGAGGGAATGACCTCGAGCTCCACCAGGGGAGATTTAGGCTAGAGATTAGGAGGAAGTTTTTCACAGAAAGGGTCATTGGGCATTGGAATAGGCTGCCCAGGGAGGTGGTTGATTCCCCTTCCCTGGAGGTGTTTAAGGGACGGGTAGATGAGGTGCTGAGGGACATGGTTTAGCGTTTGATAGGAATGGTTGGACTCGATGACCCGATGGGTCTCTTCCAACCTGGTTGTTCTATGATTCTATGAAACCAGGAGGATATTTAAGAGGGAAGACATAGGGAGCAGCAGAGCCCAAGTGAGATCTCCATGTGATAAAACTGTTAATATATATAATGATTTTATATCATGTGTTAAACTGTTGATCTCTAACATTCCAGTCACGTATCAAGCTCTGAATCATACAGGTTGCAAACTTGTACTCTGAAATAATTGCATCTGTTGTCCTGATGCTAAATTTTTGTATTGATACTTAGAACGGAATTGATGCTTTTTGTTCTAAAATTCAGGTTTGCATATTTAAAAGTTACTGAAAACTGCAGGAATACCTTTGTACCCTAAATGTAGGGGAGAAAAAAGGTCCTTGTTCACTTTGGCATTAACACCGTTTCTTTCAGGTACTGCATCTGAATTTGGAGTGCGAGGCTATCCCACGATTAAGCTGTAAGTTGACGCTTTCCATTGAATTTGGTTCAAAAATAGTGCTCTTGGCTTGGAAATTTAAACAAAGAAACAGCAGAGAAGTCACAAATGCAAAACAAAACAAGCAAAGATTCCACCTCTTCATTTTGACATTATAACTTTCTAAATGTATGTGGAATTCAAGGAAAGCCTCTCAGAATCAGTAAAACTTGGTTGGGTGTTGCTCTAAGTGTCCTGTCAGCAGAGTACAGTAAACTGACTGGTGCTGTTTGATGCTTTTCAATTATAAAAAGCATCGAAGAAGTTTATATGTTTGTCTTTTAGAAAGACTGATCCCCAAGTATTAAAAACTCTGAAGTGTTTGGGGTTTGAATGTGATCAGAAGCAAGTGTTCCAAGTGACCTGTGTGTTTACAAAGTGATTGCTGTGCACTAGGAAAAAAAATAATTGTAAGAAAGTTAACTATTTTTAAATGTCAGTATGTGAGAAATTGTATAAGTAAGTTTTTACTCTATAATTGTGTTGTGTTGCGTTATTGATTTTTTTCTTTTTTTTGCTGACTGCTTCTTAAATCGAGCTATTTGAAAAATTATCTCACTGCTAAAAGATGACTGTAATGAACACGTGAAGTTTGAGTAATTTTACATGTGCAGATAAGTTTAATTGATTTAAATTCTCTTCTTTTTTCCCCCCCCCCCAACTCTTGTAGCTTAAAAGGTGACTTGGCTTACAACTATAGAGGACCTAGAACTAAAGATGATATAATTGAATTTGCTAATAGAGTAGCAGGGTAAGTATATTCTTCTGTGAGGCTGGTGCTGGTGACTTAGAAGTTCTGTAGGAGTTTTAGATGGGGCAGAATTAAACATACTTAAATAAATGAATATATGCAACTGAAAAGTTATGGCCGTTGGCAACAGAAGGAAATTGCTCTTACAGAATTGTTTATAAGTATTTTGGTTGTTTTTTTCTTTCTTACCTGCCATGGCCTGTGACCTCAAAGTGTTGTAGACAGTAGTCTTTGAAGAGAGTGAAGGATCATGTTGCTTTCCTTCATTCTTAAATATAACTTAAGCATTCATATAGGTACATAATCAGTACATAATAGGGGGTGTTGGTTGACAATGAGTGACCCTGAGCCAGCAGTGTGCCCAGGTGGCCAAGAAGGCCAATGGCACCTTGGCTTGTATCAGAAATGGTGTGACCAGCAGGGCCAGGGAGGTTCTTCTCCCTCTGTACTCGGCACTGGTGAGGCCGCTCCTTGAATCCTGTGTTCAGTTGTGGGCCCCTCAGCACAAGAAGGACGTTGAGGCTCTGGAGAGAGTCCAGAGAAGAGCAACGAGGCTGGTGAAGGGGCTGGAGAACAGGCCTGATGAGGAACGTCTGAGAGAGCTGGGGTTGTTTATCCTGGAGAAGAGGAGGCTGAAAGGAGACCTCATTGCTCTCTCCAGCTACCTGAGAGGAGGTTGTGGAGAGGAGAGAGTTGGGCTCTTCTCCCAAGGGACAGGACAAGAGGGAATGGCCTCAAGCTCTACCAGGGGAGGTTCAGGCTGGACATTAGGAAAGAATTTTTCCCAGAAAGGGCCATTGGGCACTGTCAGAGGCTGCCCAGGGAGGTGTTTGATTCACCTTCCCTGGAGTGGTTTAAGGTGCGGATGGACGAGGAGCTGAGGGATGTGGTTTGGTGTTTGATGGGAATGGTTGGACTCAATGATCCGATGAGTCTCTTCCGACCTGGTTATTCTATGATTCGAGGATTATATTTATATTATTGTTCAGAGTTCTGTTTATTTAGGAATATCAGTCACCTCTAACCGTTACCAGAATTTCTTAAGAATTGATTGATTTCTCTGACCATATTTTTGAACTGCTGTGCTTAGATCCAGAATTGGTCTTTCAAGTTACTGAGACCATGTTGTGGCCTTTCACTGTCTAAAAAGGGCTTATTTGAAAGGTGGACAGAAACTTTTAATCAGAACCTATACTGACAAAATCATAGAATCACAGAACAACCAGGTTGGAAGAGACCCACTGGATCATCGAGTCCAACCATTCCTATCAAACACTAACCCGTGTCCCTCAGCACCTCATCCACCTGCATCTTAAACACCTCAAATATCATACTTAAACACCTGTATCATAGCAACATTTATTTTTAAGATAGTAATTTCAAGTTTCAGTGTGCTCTTTGAGGAACATAATAGGTTTATTGGGGGGGATTGTTAGTGTTTTTTGCTGAAACTGAAATCAATTGAAAAATGAAATGAACTTGCATTGGTGAATTTAGTTTTAAAAAAAAAAAAAAAACAAATTAAAAACTTTTAAACCAAAAAAAAAAAAGCAACCAAAAAAACCCACCTGAAAACCTTTGTGGCTTTTTCTTGGGGACTTTTATTTATTTGTTATCTGAGTTTTGCAGCCTGCAGAAACTGAGACTTTTCTTTCTCTTCTTTTCTCCTCCCAGCCCTCTTATCAGACCTCTTCCCAGCCAGCAGATGTTCGAGCATGTGCAAAAGAGGCATCGTGTACTTTTCGTGTATGTTGGTGGTGAATCCACTTTAAAGGTTTGAAGATTGATTAAATCAAGTTACTTCTTTTGGCTATTCGCAGATATAGTTTAAACTGTCTGCTCTAAAGTTCAATGATTGATGTGTGTGATTGCAGTAAATTAGTATTTTTTTTTTGTTTATTGAAGTGTTTTTACAGTCTTGTGTCAGAGTGATATTCGAATTACTGTTTAAAGATAAGACGTGTCATCAAACTTGATTTGAAGCAGACTAAAAGTTCAGAAATTGCAAACCGTTGTTTGTATTTTTGCAGGAAAAGTTCATTGAAGTTGCTTCAGAACTAATAGTTTATACCTACTTTTTTTCTGCCTCAGAAGATGTACTCCCTGAGGTAAGTAAATAATAAAAAGGTAAAATACTTTAAAGGTAAAATAAAAATAAAAGGTAAAATAAAAGGTAAAATACTTTTTTCCGGTATATGTGGCTTTAATAAAATTCAACCTAATTGCACTGAAACAGTTAATTTTTTAATCTATATGGTTAAAGAATACAAACTAATTTTCAGCTTATCATTTCTTTGCATTGACCACATTACTCCTTCAGTCATGTTAATAAAATTTAAACAGAAGGTACTTTAATTTATAACTAGTTCAGGGATCTGTGTCTTGGAGTGCTGCTGGTCCCCTAATAATCAGAGAAGTGAAAAGGTGAGTTGTTTTCACCTTGTGCATTAGAGCTGATCAAAATCTTAGTCTGCCCAGGGATCAACTGATGTACTGATTGCAAAGCTCTCACGTGGCTCTTTGGAGAATTCTGTAACGAGGAAGTAACTTAGTCACAAGGGTGGGAAAAATGCGACTCCTGTTGTTAGTCTAACCATAGCTGCTTACGTGTTGAAGCAAAATGAAAAAGCTTTTTCATTTATTGTTATCTCAGGAGGTAACCAAGTCTGACTCAAGCCTGATAACACATGACTTTGAAATCAGTTTGGGATTATCAGAGTGAGAAAGAGCAAAACTTAGTTTTTCTAGGTGCCTGAATTTTACAACATAATAAGTAGAACTGATCTCATTATAAATAGTGTATTATTAAATTTCGCAAGCTTTGTATCAAAAAATGTATGGTTGGACTCGATGATCCGGTGGGTCTCTTCCAACCTGGTTGTTCTATGATTCTATGGAAAAACCATCTCAATTTGAATATTGCTATTTACACTTCCACCCTGTGTGAGCAAGAAAAGTGCTGTTCACACATGCTGTGGAAAGAGCATAAAAAGCTGGAAATCTGGGATTGTGCTGCCGCAGTGATTGAAGCAGTGAGTTGTTTTTTCCACCAAATGTGATTTCCCACAGATGTCATTTAAACTGAAATAGCGATGGTGTGCGAAATCATAGAATTGCAGAATCACCAGGTTGGAAGAGACCCACCGGATCATCAAGTCCAACCATTCCTATCAAACACTAACCCATGTCGCTCAGCACCTCGTCCATCTGTCCCTTAAACCCCTCCAGGGAAGGGGAATCAACCCCCTCCCTGGGCAGCCTGTTCCAATGCCCAGTGACCCTTTCTGTGAAAAGATATTCTATGGAGTGAAGCAAAAATGTTATGAAATTGCTGACTGTTGGTTGCAATGAGGCTTTGCCTGTCAGCATTTGCTGCTAGGCTGTGTTTTGTCACCTTAATCTTATTCCAAGCTTCAAACCCTAAGTTGTACATGCACTGATTTGCCCTTTGAAGATGCTAAACTGTGTTTTGGGCAAATGAAAGAATACACTGTTGTCCTTCATGTGGACTGTTAAGTTATAAACCTCCTCCTTTTACCTTTATTTCCAAGGAAGGTGATGCTGAATTGCTTACAAAAGGCATCTCAGTTGGAAAAGCGCTCATGGAATCATAGAATCGTAGAATCATAGAACAACCAGGTTGGAAGAGACCCACTGGATCATCGAGTCCAACCGTTCCTATCAAACACTAAACCTTATCCCTCAGCACTGTTCTTACGGTTCCTGATCATATCAGTAAATAAGACGATTCAGCCAACTTCATAATCAAAATTAAGCTCATGATACGATCCTTTCTTAGTCACAAATGCTATTAGAATTTTAACTTACAATGGTAGTAAGCAGTAAGGAGTACATGGAGTATTTTCTGTGTGGCTGTTTACTCAAAGCGTGAACTGAATTAATATTAAAATTTTCACAGAAACGGTCATGGGCACTGGCAGAGGCTGCCCAGGGAGGGGGTTGATTCCCCTTCCCTGGAGGTGTTTAAGGGACGGGTGGACAAGGTGCTGAGGGACATGGTTTAGTGTTTGATAGGAATGGTTGGACTCGATGATCTGGTGGGTCTCTTCCAACCTGGTAATTTTATGATTCTCATTTAAACCGTGCTCATTAGCATGGGAAGTCGTGCACAACCCCAGGCAGGGTTAGAGGTGAGGGCTGAGCAACTGGGAAGCAGCTCTCTGAGCCCACCATGAGTGGAATGTGACCCTGGTGACCAAAGGGATCTTGGGGTGATGGAGAAGAGTGTGGGGAGCAGGCGAGGGGTGTTCTCCTCCTGCTCTGCTCTGCCCTAGGGAGGCCCCATCCAAGTCCTGTGTCCAGCCCTGGGCTCCCCAGCTCAGGAAAGACCAGGAATGACTGGAGAGAGCCCAGCAGAGGGCACGGAGATGATGGGGACTGGAGCATCTCTTAGGTGGAGAGGCTGAAGGATGTGGGTTTGTTCAGCCTGGAGAGAGAGGGAGGTGGTTGAGTCACCTTCCCTGGAAGGGTTTAAGGTGCAGGTGGATGAGGTGCTTAGGGACATGGGTTAGTGTTTGATGGGAATGGTTGGACTTGATGATCCAGTGGGTGTCTTCCAACCTGGTAATTCTATCATTCTATGAATATTCTTCTAAGTTGAAAGGGAAAGGTTTCTATACCTTGTGTTTTCTTTAAATACGTTGCTGACTGTCCTAAATATCCTTTTTAGGATGATAATGCAGACGTCTATTGTTCTATTTGCCTAAATCAGCCCTGTCTGCTGAAGCTGCCTTTATATTCTCATTAGGCAGAACCACAGGAATAGCCCAGATTTAATAGCACGTGTTCTCAATGTTACTTTGTCCTCTACTATATTGTCTGTCCACTTTGTAGAAGTAGTGGTATGACAGGTATGCTTATAGCAGCACAAATTTGGGACAGAAGCATGATTGATAAAACTCGTAAAGTCATAGCCTTCTGTCTAAAGTTCATGTCCAACCAATAAAACATTCTTCATACCACTGCAAATACTAGTAGAAATCTGCTTTTATGATTTGTGAGACCTATACCTCAAATATATGTTACTTTTTCATATAGAGAAGAAGCAATTTTTTTTTAGTAAATGTAAAGAGACGACATTTAAATGTGCTTAGATGGACTGCGCTTTCACGTGTCAAGGCTTTTGGTTTAAAAATGTTTACTTCTTCCCTGGATTCATTGAAAACCACCTCTCTTTCAGTATGTGACGTTGCCTGAATTGCCTGCGGTTGTGGTCTTTAAAGATGGAACTTACTTTGTCTATGATGGTGAGTAAAAGTGGAATTCACCTTAAGGCAACATGTTTAAAGTATATATGGAGGAAGTGGGACAGTTAAGCTTTTTTTTGGAAGTTGTCTCGAGGTGCTGGGGATATTCTCCAGTTCTGTGATAAACGATAGCTCCTTCATAAAGGAGAAGAGAAAGCACAAATGTAATTATTGAATCATTGACAGGGCCAAATGTTGGGTCCTGCACTTGGGGCACAACAACCCTGAGCAGATACAGACTAGGAGAAGTCTGGCTGGAAACTGTCTGGAGGAGAAGGACCTGGGGGTGTTGGTTGACAGTGACTGACCATGAGGCAGCAGTGGCCCAGGTGGCCAAGAAGGCCAATGGCATCTTGGCTTGGATCAGAAATGGTGTGACCAGCAGGGCCAGGGAGGTTCTTCTCCCTCTGGACTCGGCACTGGTGAGACTGCTCCTTGAATCCTGTGTTCAGTTGTGGGCCCCTCAGCACAAGAAGGATGTTGAGGCTCTGGAGTGAGTCCAGAGAAGAGCAACGAGGCTGGTGAAGGGGCTGCAGAACAGGCCTGATGAGGAGCGTCTGAGAGAGCTGGGGGTGTTTCTCCTGGAGAAGAGGAGGCTGAGGGGAGACCTCATTGCTCTCTCCAACTCCCTGAAAGGAGGTTGTAGAGAGGAGGGGCTGGGCTCTTTTCCCAAGCGACAGGGGACAGGGCGAGAGGGAATGGCCTCAAGCTCCACCAGGGGAGGTTCAGGCTGGACATAAGGAAAGAATTTTTCCCAGAAAGGGTCACTGGGCACTGTCAGAGGCTGCCCTGGGAGGGGGTTGACTCACCTTCCCTGGAGGGGTTTGAGGTATAGGTGGATGAGTTGCTGAGGGACATGGTTTAGAGTTTGGTGGGAATGGTTGGACTCGATGTTCCGGTGGGTCTCTTCCAACCTGGTTGTTGTATAATTCTATGATATCTTTGGGTTTATGTGACTTAAATATTTGTATCACTTGGATAATTGTAGTGGGGAGGGATGAGACAGCACAACTTCTCCCTATGTAGCTGACAGATGTACCTTCTGTCTGTTTCTCTCTTCCTGAACGCATCCCTCTTAAAAAGAGGTTAAGGAGATGTGGACAGTCATCACTGGAGCAGTTGATATGCACTTTTAGGCTGGAAAAGCTGCTTTGGCTTGTTTAGTGTGAAGATTGTAGAATGACCTGACACTAGTGATAATGGTACTGACAGCAGTGCTCCTGCCATTTATATACAGAGTGTATGTCCTTATGTATAAGTGTGTTGTTTGTTTAACTCTCAGCATTCTTTTGTTGTTTGTCTCTTTTTAGAGTACAAAGACGGTGATTTGTCATCCTGGATAAACAGAGAAAGATTTCAAGGTTATCTTCATGTAGATGGCTTTACGCTGTATGAACTTGGAGATACAGGTGAGCTGCTGCTAGGACTGAACTCTCTGGCCTCTCTTGTTCTTAACAATAAGAAAAAATAAAAAGCACTAAAAATGTGATTAAGCCTTTATTCTCTGAAGTAGCAGAAGGAAAACTTTAAGTATTGATGTTTCTGGGCAAGAATACCTTATAATCTACCTTCCCTTTTGAAAGAAATAACTTTATATTTGACGTAACATTGAGTTCTTTCACATTTTAAAGATTGTGAAGCATCTAGGTTTTTAATATTTGTTTTTAATATTAGTATCACAAGGTAATTTGCAGAACTATCCTTGCAAATTGGTTACATGTAGTAAATTCCTGTTACATTTTGTAATTCCTCAAATTTGAGGAATTAATTAAAAATGAGGTCCTGAGGGACATGGTTTAGTGTTTGATAGGAATGGTTGGACTCCATGATCCGATGGGTCTCTTCCAACCTGGGTGGTCTATGATTCTATGAAATTGGAAAGGTACTGAGGGACATGGGTTAGTGTTTGATAAGAACAGTTAGACTCGATGATCCAGTGGGTCTCTTCCAACCTGGTTGTTCTATGATTCTATGAAGTTACAAAAAAATAAATAACAATTTCATTAATACATTGGAGAAACCATCACTCATTTTTAAGAGCTTTATGTAGAAATACACATGACCTGGAATTTATCTAGATCTTTTCCTCTCTGAAAAGAACTTGTGTCCTAGTGCGTTCACAAGAGTAGTGTCTTAGGGTGTGGAAAGAAATGGGGAAAACTGAGGAGTGAGCTGTGGAAGAATTATGGTTGGACTCGATGATCCGATGGTTCCCTTCCAACCTGGTTGTTCTATTATTCTATGATTCTATGAATTAGGAGGGGAAAAGCCGTTACTATTTCACAAGAAAGCCTGGGAATGAGTAATTGTTCTTAGCCTCAAAACTGCAATATTGCTTGAAGAATAACAAGTTTCTTTTTTTGAGGAGAATGCTTCCTGTAGGATGGTGTTAGGTATGAATTGAGAGCACTTGGCTTGGTGAGTCAGTGTCGAGTGAATCATGGTGTCTTGAGAGTATTAAACTCTTTCTGTGCACTCTAGAGGCTTTAATTAATCCAACTCCTGATTACTGTCTTTTCCTAACAGGAAATGCTTGATCTGGGAAACCTTGGGCCAGCTTTCTAAACATGTTTTGATCTGGTTCACCTTAAGAGGCTTCATTATTGTTTTTTTTTTTTTTTAATCAAGAGAACCTACGAAGTCAATCCTGGAAAGATCTTT
Source organism: Coccyzus lansbergi (assembly GCA_033558105.1). Classification (NCBI taxonomy): domain Eukaryota; kingdom Metazoa; phylum Chordata; class Aves; order Cuculiformes; family Coccyzidae; genus Coccyzus; species Coccyzus lansbergi. The sequence continues at coordinate 1,449,076 of JAUMJK010000409.1, read as the reverse complement.
GTATTCTAGTGTTTGGTCTTTAAAGCTCCTCTGGTAGAGGTCTGTGAACTAAGTTTGCTCTTCTGCTGTAATGATTTCTAGGCTCTATCAGTAAATTTTCCATGTTGGGTTGGGTTTTTTTTTTCTGCAAGGTTAATACTCCATATTTTTAATAGTGTGAAAATACTGAATCTGTGCAATAGTTATTCAGTCACATATAATGGCAATTTCAAGCTTATTTTGTAATAATGTTTTCCTTAGCCTATCTTTTAGGTATAAGCTAACATGTAGCTCGAGTAGGGAATTAATTCAATCTATGATTTTTTTCCTTTTACCTTGTTTTTATGAATAGGGTTTTTGTAGAACACTAGTACTGCAGCATTAAGCCACATCTTTATTTATTTTCAGTAGCTTTAAGAAAATACGTTTTGTTCAGATAAAAGAGGCTATTAGGGCATTGAAGTTAGTTCATACTTAAAACTAGTTCCTGTCCCTGGAGAGTTTCTGGTCTTCTAGGTTGGAGTGTTTTCCATTTGAAAATGTCCGTGTTATTTTTAAAACTGGTTTTAATTGTTTTATTCCTCATTTTAGGAAAACTTGTGGCTATTGCAGTCATTGATGATAAAAACTCTTCAGTGGAACATACCAGGTACAGAAATGAGCGTTAGTGACACTGTGGGAGAAATGTGGGGAAGATTTCTGATGTGACAGGAAGAACTGTGGAAGTTTCTTCAATATTTTGAAAGACTGAGTTAAATGAATGGTTTTAACCTGTGGATGTTCTTTAATTATGACTTCAGCCTATTGAATTTACCTAATTTATGGCTCTGTTGAAGCACGTGTGAGTTCACTGAGGTGATGGCAATTCCTGTATCACTCCTCTGCCATTTTTTAATGAGGTCAGGTGACCAAATAGCGATTGTGTAGCTTTTTAAAGCTGTTGTGTCACCTCATAAACATAGAGGAGAGTACTTGACTTCAGGTGGCTTCGAGATAAACTTAGTAAGTGACTGTTCATCAGTTCGGTTGCATTGAAAATTAGTTCAGTGATGCTTATATATTAATTGTCTGTGGAGCTTAATTTAAGAACAGACATTTTCAGTTGAGTTGCAGTTTGCTGAAGAGACCGAGAGGAACAAGACCCTCCCCTGTTCCTCTCTGATTGCATAAATAATTAGATTAAGAAAGTATTGTTCAAGTACTCTGCTATTTTCTCAGACCTCTTTGGATATTCTTCAGAGTCGCACTGCTGCACGTTGAGAAGGCAGTAGATGGAGTGAAGCATCTTACTTTCTTTTTTCTTTTGTGTTGAGATGATGTGGCAGATAGCTTTTCAACACTTAGAAATGAAGCAAGATACGTGAGGTGGTTTGTGTTAATGGAGTAGGGAAATCTTGCTGGTGAAATCTCAGTGTTTATTGTTTGAATTTTGATAGAATGTTTTCTGCATTATCAATGTAACTTCTTTTTTCTCCCCAGACTAAAATCTATTATTCAGGAAGTGGCTAGAGATTATCGAGATCACTTTCACAGGTAAGCACTGCATAGAATCATAGAATCACCAGATTGGAAGAGACCCACTGGATCATTGAGTCCAATCATTCCTATCAAACACTAACCCATGTCCCTCAGCATTTCATCCACACGTCCCTTAAACATCTCCAGGGAAGGTGAATCAACCACTCACCCCTGGGCAGCCTCTGCCACTGCATAATTACCCTTTCTGTGAAAAATTTATTCCTATTGTCCAGCCTAAATCTCCCCTGGTGGAGCTTGAGGCCATTCCCTCTCGTCCTGTCCCCTGTCACTTGGGAGAAAAGCCCAGGTCCCTCCTCTCTACAACCTCCTCTCAGGGAGTTAGAGAGAGCAATGAGGTCTCCTCTCAGCCTCTTCTCCAGGACAAACCCCCCCCAGCTCTCTCAGCCGTTCCTCATCAGGCCTGTTCTCTAGACCCTTCCCCAGCTTCGTTGCTCTTCTCTGGACTCGCTCCAGAGCCTCAACATCCTTCTTGTGCTGAGGGGCCCACAACTGAACACAGGATTCAAGGAACAGTCTCACCAGTGCCGAGTCCAGAGGGAGAAGAACCTCCCTGGCCCTGCTGGTCACACCGTTTCTGATCCAAGCCAAGATGCCATTGGCCTTCTTGGCCACCTTGGGCTCACTGCTGGCTCATGGTCAGTCGCTGTCAACCAACACCCCCAGGCACTTTCCAGCCAGACTTCTAGTCTGGAGCTGCTCAGGGTTGTTGTTCCCCAAGTGCAGGACCCGACATTTGGCCTTGTTGAACCTCATCCCATTGGTCTCAGTACTTGTGGTACATCTTAAATGAACTGTCTTAAACTTTTTTTTTTTTCTGCATTAAAAATGTTATGATGCCTGCTTTAATGCTCATAAGTTAAGTTTTATGAGACTGTTCGTTTACTACAGTGTGTGTTGGGATGCTGCCTGTCCTGTGAATAGTCAATTTTTGAATTACATTGCTGACTGTGCTCTCTTATTTAGTTATATACACAATATTTAAGGAAGAACTTTTCCTAAAAACCATGGTTGGACTCGATGATCCGGTGGGTCTCTTCCAACCTGGTTGTTCTGTGATTCTATGATTCTATTCCTCTGTTTGCTTTTCCATCATTTTTCTTTTTACTGCTTCTCTTGCAGAGACTTCCAGTTTGGCCATATGGATGGCAATGATTACATTAATAGTTTGCTGATGGAGTAAGTAAATTCCTGTTGGAATATTCTTTTCTTTCTCGTATTTGTTGCTAAGTGTATTGATTGAAAAATAATCTTCTGAAGAATTCCTGGGTTTAAAACCAAAATTTTTGTCCTCGGAATTCAGCATATAACAGTGTCAGTTTGTTAAATTAAACTGCATAACTTAATATTAAAATTTTAGCTTATTGATAATACCGATTGAGTTTTACCTTTTTGGTCTACTTTGTTTAATTAATTATTCTATTAGAACTGTGGTTTTTTTCTCTTTGTTAAATTTACAAAGCACTAGACCTAAGTTCTATCGCTTTGTAGCAGGAAATGTAAATAATAGTTACGGGTTATCTGTGTCTTTTCTTTCTGGAGAGTCACATTTCATTTTTTATTCAGTTTTAAGACTGGTGCATGGACATGTGGTTCTGCAGAGAAGAAACATAAAATTCTTGAGAGATGCTGTCTGCCCTTGATATGTACATGGTAGATATCAAAATGTGCAAGTAGTTTAACAAGATGCTTGACATTTGCTCTTTTTATGTTCCTTTTCTAAAAAAGCACAATTAGGGAGTTAAGTTGCATGACGTTTACAGGTAACTACTTGTTCTCTCTGGCCTTTTGAATGAAAGGGAGAAACATGGGTTATTTGTCACATTTAAGTTTTTCAAACCGTTTTCTTGAGCATCAGAGCATAAACAGACCATGTGTTGATGCCCATAAATGTTCTTGGGAACTTCATGCGAGACACAAGGTCTGTATTTCTGTGAATGCCTGTAGTGCAGAGCTCCAGACTGGGAGAAGCCTGGATAGAAAACTGCCAGGAGGACAGGGACCTGGGGGTGTTGGTCGACAGCTGACTGAACATGAGCCAGCAGTGTGCCCAGGTGGCCAAGAAGGCCAATGGCATCCTGGCTTGTATCAGAAACAGTGTGACCAGCAGGTCCAGGGAGGTGATTCTCCCTCTGTATTCAGCACTGGTGAGGCCGCTCCTTGAATCCTGTGTTCAGTTGTGGGCCGCTCAGCACAAGAAGGATGTTGAGGCTCTGGAGCAAGTCCAGAGAAGAGCAACGAGGCTGGTGAAGGGTCTGGAGAACAGGCCCTATGAGGAGCGACTGAGAGAGCTGGGGGTGTTTATCCTGGAGAAGAGGAGACTGAGAGGAGACCTCATTGCTCTCTGCAACTCCCTGAAAGGAGGTTGTGGAGAGGAGGGAGCTGGGCTCTTCTCCCAAGGGACAGGGGACAGGACGAGAGGGAATGGCCTCAAGCTCCACCAGGGGAGATTTAGGCTGGAGATTAGGAGGAGGTTTTTCACACAGAGGGTCATTGGACATTGGAATAGGCTGCCCAGGGAGGTGGTTGATTCACCTTCCCTGGAGGTGTTTAAGGCACGAGTGGATGAGGTCTTGAGGGACTTGGTTTAGTGTTTGATAGGAATGGTTGGACTAGAAGATCCGATGGGTCCCTTCCAACCTGGTTGTTCTGTGATTCTGTAACACCTGGATACCAATAATTTATAACCAGCTGTCTCTCAATTGAAGTTAGGTGGTGATTGATCTGGTGCTTTATAGCTGCCAAAAGTGAGATCTTCCTCACTTCATTACTTCTTCCCCTGTGCAGGCTCTTACCTCTGACTGTCTGCTGAGCTTTTTCAGGCTGTTTATCTGCCAAAAAGTGTTTTCTTTTTTGGCTAGGTAAGTAGGGAAGTTATTTTGCTGATCCAGCAAACCCCTTAAATGTCTTCCAGTGTTTTCTGCTGAGTACCGGAACTGATGTGCAGTGATACAGGAGAGGGAGGTGAAGTCTCTGGCAGGAAAAAAATGAAGGGACAAAAGACAAAGCTGGCACTTAGAGCTGTAATGATGTGGTATAGAATCATAGAATCACCAGGTTGGAAGAGACCCACATGATCATCGAGTCCAACCATTCCTATCAAACACTAACCATGTCCCTCAGCACCTTGTCCACCTCTCCCTTAAACCCCTCCTCTTCTTCTCCAGCCCATTCCCCAGCTCCGCTCTCTTCCCTGGACTCTCTCCAGAGCCTCAACATCCTTCTTGTGCTGAGGGGCCCACAACTGAACACAGGATTTGAGGTTTCGTCTCACCAGTGCCGAGTCCAGAGGGAGAAGAACCTCCCTGGCCCTGCTGGTCACACCGTTTCTGATCCAAGCCAGGATGCCATTGGCCTTCTTGGCCACAGCAAGAAATAATCTTGGCAGTCACAGCAAGATTGGTTTGACTGTTTTATTTAACCTAAAATTGGGCATGTTCCAGATTATGATGTTCAGTAAATGGGAAGCTGCTGTTAAAGTACTCACAGGCTTTTACTTATTTTCTAGAGTGAGTGTTTACGTTTCCAGCATGACTGAAAAGCAGCAAAACAATGCAGTTAAATAAATATCTGCTCTTCATGTGGCTCCTTCCATAGGGTAAAGCCACATTGCAGTGCTTCATGTTGTCACTAGATGGCAGCAAATGGAAATAGAAATAACTTCATGAATTCAGAGAAATCTATTGCAGAATATATTTTTAATGTTCTAGATATACACAGGAACAATTTCTGTTTCTTCAACAAAAGACAAAATACTGTATGATTTGTGAGGATAGTAGCAGTAGTGGTCCCTGATGGAAGTACACTTATAAACGAAGGTGATGAAGGGGCTGGAGAAAAGGCCTTATGAGGAGCGTCTGAGAGAGCTGGGGGTGTTTATCCTGGAGAAGAGGAGGCTTAGAGGAGACCTCATTGCTCTCTGCAACTACCTGAAAGGAGGTTGTGGAGAGGAGGGAGCTGGGCTCTTCTCCTAAGGTGCAGGACAAGAGGGAATGGCTTCAAGCTCCACCAGGGGATATTTAGGCTGGACATTAGGAAAAAAATTTTCACAGAAAGGGTCATTGGGCAGTGTCAGAGACTGCCCAGGGAGGTGGTTGATTCACCTTCCCTGGAGGTGTTTAAGGGACGTGTGGACGAGGTGCTGAGGGACATGGTTTAGTGTTTGATAGGAATGGTTGGACTTGATGATCCGGTGAGTCTCTTCCAACCTGGTTGTTCTATAATTCTCTGAATATTCTATTATAGTGGGCATTATACCTTATCAGTTGAACCATGGCTGTATGGGATTGGATTTTTGGATAATATTGCCTTTATGCACTAAAACACATACTGTGTTTTGCTAATATAATTTCAAATTCAGTGCTACCATGTGTTATCTCTTGCTAGTTGAAAAGTCACAAGGTATTTGATGTGCAGTCACTGTGGGTGTGCAAAATGCAATAAGCTTCAATAGTGTAGCTGATACAGATGTGAAGGAAACAATATTAATGAGAAACATGCTTTTACCATCATTCTCTTCCCCCTTCCCTCCTGCCTTTAAGGAACTGCTGTAAGGAGCACACACAAAGTGAGGATAAATGGATAACATTGTCAATGATACAGGAATTGGTTGAACTGCAATGTTTTGCATGCTAATTCTTTAAATGTTTAAACTATCTGGTTTACGTTTCCAGTGACTTGACAATCCCTACTATCGTTGTATTGAACACCTCCAATCAGCAGTATTTTTTGCCGGAGAGGCACATTGAGAACACAGAAGACATGGTTCAGTTCATCAACAGCATCTTGGATGGTACAGCTGCAGTAAGTCTTCATTTTGACATGGAATACGTTGGTTGCTGTTTATTCCCTTAAATGTAGGGAAAGAAATGGCTACTCTTGTTCTTATGCCATGCTTTTTATCTTCCTGTTTGTCTGTTCTGTCTTTCTTGCTGTCAGTGAATGTGTGATTCTCAGTTCTTGAGGTGTGCCCTTTCTCACAGTTATGGCTGCAGAACCTCTCCTAGAAAGTCCTTTTCGTTTCTCTTGATAGTCATTTTATTGGTGTCACTGGTAAAGGGAGAGCTCTTTATTCCTCTCCCATTTTGTTTGAAATGCACTTGTTGAAAATTTCTCTTCATTATGCATGAAGAGCATAATTGGAGCATAGCTCATCTCTAGCCTTTCTTTTGAATCGTAAATCAATAAATCCAATAGCTCAGTGAATGATAGTTTCAGATTCAAAAAATGGTGCTGTACTTGCTTTGCATATTAGGCACAAGCTTACCCATCTGCTCTAAAACTGGCTCAAGAAAAATTAAACCTGTTTCTGCTCTACAGAGAAATTGCACTTGGATTCTTGTAGTTACTTTGAAGGTTGCCAGATTAGGCAGTAATGTAGGTATAGTCTGTCAGAATCATAGAATCACCAGGCTGGAAGAGACCCATCGAATCATCGAGTCCAACCATTCCTATCAAACATTAAACTATGTCCCTCAGGACCTCGTCTACCCGTCCCTTAAACACCTCCAGGGAACGTGAATCAACCCCCTCCCTGGGCAGCCTGTTCCAATGCCCAATGACCCTTTCCGTGAAAAACTTCCTCCTAATCTCTAACCTAAATCTCCCCTGACGGAGCTTGAGGCCATTCCCTCTTGTCCTGTGCCCTGTCCCTTGGGAGAAGAGCCCAGCTCCCTCCTCTCCACAACCTCCTTTCAGGGAGTTGCAGAGAGCAATGAGGTCTCCCCTCAGCCTCCTCTTCTCCAGGAGAAACACCCCCAGTTCTCTCTTACGTTCCTCACAGGGCCTCTTCTCCAGCCCCTTCACCAGCTTTGTGGCTCTTCTCTGGACTCGCTCCAGAGCCTCAACATCCTTCTTGTGGTGAGGGGCCCACAACTGAACACAGGATTCAAGGAACGACCTCACCAGTGCTGAGTCCAGAGGGAGAATCACCTCCCTGGCCCTGCTGGTCACACCATTTCTGATCCAAGCCAGGATGCCATTGGCCTTCTTGGCCACCTGGGCACACTGCTGGCTCATGGTCAGTCGCTGTCAACCAACACCCCCAGGTCCCTCTCCTCCTGGCAGTTTTCCAGCCAGACTTCTCCCAGTTTGGAGCTCTGCTCAGGGTTGTAGTACCCCAAGTGCAGGACTCGACATTTGGCTTAACACAAGTCATTGCTTAACACAAGTTTTCTTTATCACACCTTCATATTTTCTTGTTACATACTTCTTAGATATTTCTGACTGCTTCTCCTATAACCAGAAATAGATATCAAACAGCTGCAGGAAAGTTAAGATGATCTCTGCAGTTGTTTCTCCACTGTAATAGAGCAGAGTAGAGTGCTGGTCCACTGTTAGTTTGCACTGATTATTTACATCAACTGGGAGAGAATTTTTCATTAGACTATTGAAATGTGTACCTCTGCTCTGCAAGCTGGAGTATCTGGGCATCCCGAGGTGCAAGAATAATTCTCATTTCCTTCTAAAAGGACTTAAGAGGTCCGAAGAATGAACTTTTGGGATCATAAGTGCAAAGTGTCAGCAGTTTTGACATGGTTCCATTTGAAATTTCAGGCACAAGGCGGTGATGGACTTCTGCAGCGAATCAAGCGAATAATCTATGATGCCAAGTCTACCGTAGTGGTAAGTGTTACTTTTAGTTAAACCAGGTGGTGCCCTTGTCAGTTAAGATGCAAATGGTTTTAGAGAGCTCAGAAATATTCATATGTGTTTGTTTTTGTTATATATTGTGTATATATCATAGGTAAATATACATTAGATTTAAGTCAAATGAACTTATTGATTAAAAAAGTTTTTAATCCTAGAATAGTTTGGGTTGGAAGGGACCTTAAAGATCATCTAGTTCTAACCCCCCTGCCATGGGCACAGACTCAATATACATTAGATTCTTCATTTTTTTTACTCCTTTTTCTGTATTAATCTGACATTATTCTGTATTAGTCTGACACGTAACAGGTAGAATTTTCCTGGACCCTGTTGACCTTCTTTCACTGAAATTGGTGTCACATTCTTAAGAATGTTATGGTTTCAGTCTAATTATTTAGAGCATGAGGGGTTTAAATACTGCACTTGCCATAGGTTTGGAGCAAAGACTTGAATCATCTGTTTTGTAGGATAGTTATGTTTAATAGAATTTTGTTAGGAAGATGTATGCAAACCCCTTTCTTCCTTTGTCCCTCATAAGCAAACAAAGCCTGTGCTGTGAATTTAAATTGGAAATGAATTGTGAATTTAAATGTCTATGTACGAGCACCTTCCAGATACCTGTGAGTGTGCAGAATTCTATTTCAGAAACCAGAAGTCCTTCCTCCTGTGCCATTAAACTGTTTTCCAGTGGAAAACTGTCTGATAGCAGGATGTCTCTGCAGACCCCTTATTACTCAAATAATTTGGAAAATGTAAGATATGAATGATATGAATTTGATGGGAATGGTTGGACTCGATGACCCAGTGGGTCTCATCCAACCTGGTTATTCTATGATTCTGTGATTCCGTGAATCTGGTTGCTTCAAAGTGTTACTTAAAACTGATAGAACAGTTGTTTCTTAAGCTTTAAACAATGAATAGGATATGCATCTGGCATATTAACATTAACTATCCCAACATTGTAATATTTGAGGTTCTAAGACTTGTTTTAATGGGCTTTAGTATGAATTGTTAAAATAAGGACTCCTCCTTTCTGACAACAAGCCCCTGACTCTCTCATTTTAGACAGTTCTGAATACGCAAAGTATTTTATTAACAGCGTTCAGGTTACTTTTGGACTTGATCTTAAAGGTCTTTTCCAACCTAAACGATTCTGCGATTCTGAAATAAAAGAAGTAATGTTCAGGTTACTTTTGGACTTGATCTTAAAGGTCTTTTCCAACCTAAACGATTCTGCGGTTCTGTAATAAAAGAAGTGATGTGGATTTTTTGCACTGAAAGTGCTTTTTCACTTCAAATTTGTGTTTCAACAGTCTGTGTTCAAGAGCTCACCTCTTCTGGGCTGCTTTGTCTTTGGGTTGCCCCTGGGGGTGATCAGCATTATGTGCTACGGGATCTGCACGGCTGACGCAGACGGAGGGGTAGAGGAGCAGGAGGGAGCGAAAAAGGACGATGGTGAGCGGGAGTTCACAGATGAAGGTAGCGAGGAAGAGCAAGAGGAGGAAAAGAACGGAAAATACACAGAACTTTCAGATGGAGAGCCCACACAGAAAGACATAATGGAAAAGAAAAAAGACTAACTTTTTAGCAAAAAAAAAAAAAAAAATCTCTAGAATTTCCAAATAGACTTATTTATTGCGGGAAGTCATTTAGTGATGATCTTCATGGACGAGGACCTTTTTGTTTGCGTTTATGGTAGTTTTGACTTGCATGTGTTCAAATTTCCTCAGAAATCGCCAGAAAATAAAAACATGAATGTTCTCTTTGTTGTCTTGACTAAATAAACAGAGACCAATTTAAACTAAAGGAGCTTGCGGGTACAATTCTACACGATTTTTTTTTGAAGAGTTTTGATTTGTTCATTTCCAGAACAGAGAGATAAAGATGTTACTTGACCTTAGTGTATGTGATCAGCTACAACCTATGAAACTCAGCTAAACACTCCTTCATGCGAAATGAATGTTGAAGACTAAGAGAGGTTAAGATCTGTAAAGACTTTCAGAGCCTGCTAGCTAGAGACAGCTTTGAGTTTTCCAAGAAGTCACATGTTCCACCTGTTGTGCGATATTTGAGAAAACCAAAAAAACCTAACAAATTTTTCTAAATATTATTAGGAATTTCTCAAGTTCAATTTGCTAGGAGTCAGAGCACCATTTTACCTTATGATAATATAACTATTGGCAGTCACGAATGTTTACTTGATATAGGATGTGGCATTTGGATGCTTTATTAGCAGTTTAACAGGTAAAAATTTTGGAAAACTACATTAAAACCGTTTAGAATGTGATTGCCTGTTAAATTGTTTTGTGTGAATGTTTCCACAAAGTCGTAGAGCAAATTATCTTTAAGTTTCTGAATCCAGAAATGATCTTAAATGATCTTTAAGTTTCTGAATCCAGAAATGATCTTAAATGATCTTTAAGTTTTTGAATCAAATGATCTTAAATGATCTTTAAGTTTTTGAATCAAATGATCTTAAATGATCTTTAAGTTTCTCAATCCAGAAATGATCTTAAATGATCTTTAAGTTTCCGAATCCAGAAATGATCTTAAATGATCTTTAAGTTTCTCAATCAGCACAACTTGATAAAGACATAAACACACTATTTGACTGTTTTGCAGAACTGTCTCTTGACAGTTAAAAAGTGTAAATTTATTTTAGAGTGTTTAATGCAGATTGTTACATATCTTTGGATTATTTGGTGTCGATTCTTACGTCTGAGACTGTTACATGCACTGAAGGAGGGAGTTCATAAAGCATTATAGTAAAATTCATAGGATTGATTCGGATAATGCTTTTTTATGACCTGCTTAATCATAAAAATCACAGCCCTGTGAGTGAAAAGGGCTATTTTCCAGGGTTAAAATCCCCAAGGATAAGCTATAAAGCATTAATGTTACAGACAGCACCACAGAAACAAAATTTTAATTGCTCTTACTCTTAATATTCCTGCTGGAGTTTTTTTGTTTTGTATTTAAGGCTCTTATTACTGTGTAATACAGACTGTAATACTCTCCTTGCAAGGCAGCCTGATCACCTAAGAAATTACTGCGCTTGAGCACTAAATTAAAGCATTATTTTAAAAAAAAAAATGGTTGAGCTTAAATAGACAAGGTCTGTGCTTGAGTACACCTGATGATAATCTAAATCAGAACCAGGGAAAATGTTATTACATCCTTTTTTTCCTTGTAGGAAAGAAACTTGTTTCTTGTGTTTAAGTAGCTCGCTAACAACTGGCTTCGTGTGGCAGTGCAGAGTACGGTGAGGAGTTTAGGAAGTTTTTTGTTCAGAAAAGTTCCATGTTTGATTTTCAATCCAACCTTTTTACTTTTGTGAGGAAAATTTAAAAAAAATAGTTCATAGAGTAGAGTGTGGCAGGTGTTTGGTATGTTTTTTTCCCTTTTTTTTTTCCCTTTTTCCATTTTGCTTAATTGCCTTTTTTCATTTTTTTTTTATTAAAACTAGCTGTACATTTGCCTTTTTTGGGGAGGGGGAAGCAGAATCTTTGAGGTGTAGTTTTAGCTCATATATAAAGATTGAGTAGCTTAAAAAATGTGTTTAGAATCTTTTTTTTTTTTTTTTTTTAGCACTGTGGAGAGCTCTTGAATTACTTTAGAAAAATCGGTTCATGACAAACCTGTAAATGTGTTTGGACTTGGCACATCTCAGTGCTGACGGTTAAAAAATTAGGAGTATTTAGGCAGTGATATCTTTTCCTGATTTGTCTCTTTTCTTAAGATTTAAAATATAGACTAGTTACATATTTATTTTTGACTCGGGCTGGAAACCTGCAGCATAAAAGTCTCAAAGTGGTCTCTGGAGCACTGTTACGTCATTAAAAGAAAAAAAATCTGATTGCTGCTGCGTCGCTAAGAACTGTTCAACTCTTAGCCTTCATTTTCTTGGTTATTTTTATTTCTGTTTATAGTTGTAGCCAAATTAACTTCCTGAGAAGTCTTCTGCAGGCCTGGATATGATAAATTTTGTGTGATGAAGCAGCCACACTAACATTATTGCTGGTTTTAGAGGGAAAGTGTGTGTGTCAATCACTTCTGAAACGCAATATCACTTAGAGAGATGTTTACTGAGCTGTTCAAGTTCAACTTGAAATGCCGTTTTCGCCAAACCCTCCTCGCTCTATTCAACAAAAAGCAAAAGTGAGTCATATGATGAGTGTGTGGTGAAGTGTTTTGCTGTGGTGATGGAGGTAATCGAGATCGCTGAGAGTTCTGTCTTCGGGGGCATTTAGCAATTTACTTTTTTTCTCTTCGGTCTCTACAGGTTTCTTAAAGCAACTTCACTGTAATTACTTTGAATTCATGAAACGATGCTGCTTTTTTAAGTCAAGTGTAAGCCTTTGTTTTTTTCTGTAATAAAAGAAAAATCCCAAAGAGCTTGATTGCTTTGTTTAATTACACTGTGTTAAGCTTAGATATTACACATTACAAGAGGGTATTTTTGCTTGGACACTCGCTCTAACCCTTCTGCAGGCCTTGAGGAGCACAAACCAGCAAAGCAGCTGTTACCTTTTAAACAGAAAAATTAATTCATAGAATCATCGAATCACCAGGTTGGAGGGAGACACACCAGATCATGGAGTCCAACCATTCCTATCAATTCATCCTGTCTGGTAATGTCTCTTCAATAGTTTGAAAATACTCTCTAGGAGTAGGTGTTAATATTGACTTGCCTTTAATTCGATGACTACTGCAACAGTATAAAGTGAATGAATTTCTGAAGGGGCTGGAGAACAGGCCTGATGAGGAATGGCTGAGAGAGCTGGGGGTGTTTATCGAGGAGAAGAGGAGGCTGAGGGGAGACCCCATTGCTTTCTACAACTACCTGAAAGGAGGTTGTGGAGAGGAGGGAGCTGAGCTCTTCTCCCAAGGGACAGGACAAGAGGGAATGGCCTCAAGCTCCACCAGGGGAGGTTCAGGCTGCACATTAGGAAAAAATTTTTCCCAGAAAGGGTCATTGGGCACTGTCAGAGGCTGCTCAGAGAGGGGGTTGATTCATCTTCCCTGGAGGTGTTTAAGGTGCAGGTGGACAAGGTGCTGAGGGACATGGTTTAGTGTTTGATAGGAATGGTTGGACTCGATGATCCGGTGGGTCTCGTCCAGCCTGGTTGTTCTATGATTTGTTCTGTGAAAAAGAAATTTTAAAACATCGGTTCATTCCATTAGCATAGTCTGGAATTCTTTCAAGAGTTTCAGCATCAAAGGGAACATGAGGCAGACTTCTTGTATACATCTTTCTGGAGGAGCTTAGTTTTGAGTAGCCTTGACACTTGGATGTTTTGAGTCTCTTACTGCATCATTAAGTGTAGTATCTGTTCTTACCAGTTTAACAGGCTGCCCAGGGAGGGGGTTGATTCACCTTCCCTGGAGGTGTTTAAGGGACGGGTGGACGAGGTGCTGAGGAACATAGGTTAGTGATTGATGGGAATGGTTGGACTCGATTATCCAGTGGGTCTCTTCCAACCTGGTGATTCTATGATTATTTGCTTAGGCTGTTTTAACAGCTACTCTCCACACTGTGGTGCTCATGGCTTAAAGGATGGAGTGATCACTGTACTAGACCTGATAAGTTGAAGACTATGCAGAAGTTACTAATTTCCATGAAGTGCTTAGGTAGAAGGTTTTTGCTCTGTTCTTGCACAGAACTGATTTACCTCTTGCCTTTTTGTCAGCATGTTTGACAAAGTGGTTTTACTTGGAGGGGTGGGAGGGTGGGAAGTGGTTCTGGTGACATCCAAAAGCTCAAATTGTAAAGGGTGTGAATCCATAACAGCCTTTCAGCTATTAAAATCTCATGAGACTGCAGATGTCTCAGGTTGTATTAAACTGTGGCAGTGGTTCTGGCTCTTAGGTCTCAGATTTCTGCTGTTTTGTTCTCATCACCGAGTCTATTGCTAACAGGCTGAACCTTATGAAGCTGTTGATGTTACTGCTGTAAAGGACAAAGACAATTTTGACAAGTATTGTTGGATGCTTTGTCGAGCTCTTAACTCACAAGGTTTTTGTTGTCTGTCTAGGCACTTCTGGAACTATTTTTTTTTTCTGATTTCCGAAACCTTAACCATTTTAGACTGTTCCTAACCCGTATATCAATGTGCTGATTTAAAGCCCTATTTATCAGCTGATGTGAACTCTCCTCTTGCCAACATACTCAATTTAGCTTATACACCAAGGAATATAGAAATGTTTGCAAGTAAAAATAGTCTCTAAGTATCTTACATAGTGTTTTAGAGCAGAACATTGTGACTTTTACTATTAAAAGCTTCAAAGCTCTAGAAGGTCCTTTGAAATAAAAGCAAGGAAACTTTCAGGGTGATAAATAATGAGGGGAAGAGTGTTGCTTTGTAGATGAGTGTCCCTACAAGGTTAGATTAGAGAAGAGAGGAAACATCACTGAATGAATTGGGCATTGGAATAGGCTGCCCAGGGAGGGAGTTGATTCACCTTCCCTGGAGGTGTTTAAGGGACAGGTGGATGAGGTCCTGAGGGACATGGTTTAGTGTCTGATAGGAATGGTTGGACTCGATGATCCGATGGGTCTCTTCCAACCTGGTGATTCTATGATTCTATGAATGTATAACTTGACAAATATGGTGCTGCTTTTCTCGTGTGCTTCTGTCACTTCATTTGCATTGTTAAAATCTCGTGAGGCTGCAGGTGTCTCAGGTTGTATTAAGCTGTGACAGTGTTTCTGGCTCTTGGATCTCAGTTTTCTGCTGTTTTGTTCGTATCACCGAGTCTATTGCTAACAGGTTGAACCTTATGAAGCTGTTGATGTTATTGCTGTAACTGACAAAAGACAGTTTTGACAGTGTTGTTGGATGCTTTGTTGAACTCTCTGTGCCCCTCAGCACAAGAAGGATGTTGAGGCTCTGGAGCGAGTCCAGAGAAGAGCAATGAAGCTGGTGAAGGGGCTGGAGAACAGGCCTGATGAGGAATGTCTGAGAGAGCTGGGGGTGTTTATCCTGGAGAAGAGGCGGCTGAGGGGAGACCTCATTGCTCTCTCCAACTCCCTGAAAGGAGGTTGTGGAGAGGAGGGAACTGGGCTCTTCTCCCAAGTGACAGGGGACAGGACGAGAGGGAATGGCCTCAAGCTCCACCAGGGGAGGTTCAGGTTGGACATTTTGAAAAAAATTCTTCACAGAAAGGGTCATTGGGCACTGTCAGAGGCTGCCCAGGGAGGTGGTTGATTCCCCTTCCCTGGAGGTGTTTAAGGGACGTGTGGATGAGGTGCTGAGGGACATGGGTTAGTGTTTGCTAGGAATGGTTGGACTCGATGATCCGATGGGTCTCTTCCGACCTTGTTGTTCTATGATTCTATGAGGCTCAACTTTGCCATGCAGCATGTGTGCTGCTCTGAGTAGCTTTAATGACTAAATACACAGTGAAAAGGACTCTAAACACTTCAAAAAGTCGTCACTGCATTTTCTGCACTGATGTATTCCAAGGTAAGGAAGGAGACGCGAGGTGTGGAGGTGAGCAGGCACGAAAGCCCATGAGGTATTTCCTCAGCTCAGGCCTGTGTGGGCTGGTTTGGAGCCAGGACAGGGCAACCCTCTCTCGGGGAGTTCATGATCACGGGTGCAGCTTGGCCTCTGCCTGTTGGTTCTTGGCCAGTGAACCTGCCCTGTCATGTTTAATTGAAATTAGAGCGTAGACATGCACAGAGCCTGAAGTTTAGTTCCTGGCAATCTTCCTTTGACATGCAGTTTGAGGCCGCACTTTAATTACACTGCAAGCTGAATGACTGTGCCAGCTCAAGGAGTTTCTACTGCCTTTCTATGCTGCCCTTCAAAGGATGAGCACATGAGCTTGTGGAAAAGCAACACAGTGAGTGGATAAATCATAGAATCATAGAAAAAACAGGTTCAAAGAGACCCATCGGATCATGGAGTCCAACCATTCCTATCAAACACTAAACCGTGTCTCTCAGCACCTCGTCCACCCACACCTTAAACACCTCCAGGGAAAGCAAGTCAACCCCCTCCCTGGGCAGTCACTGCCCAATGGCCCTTTCTGGGAAAAATTATTTCGTAATGTTCAGCCTAAATCTCCCCTGGCGGAGCTTGAGGCCATTCCCTCTCGTCCTGTCTCCTGTCCCTTGGGAGAAGAGCCCAGCTCCCTCCTCTCTACAATCTCCTGTCAGGTTGTTGTAGAGAGCAATGAGGTCTCCTCTCAGCCTCCTCTTCTCCAGGATAAACACCCCCAGCTCTCTCAGCCATTCTTCTTGTTCTCCAGCCCCTTCACCAGCTTTGTTGCTCTTCTCTGGACTCACTCCAGAGCCTCAACATCCTTCTTGTGCTGAACACAGGATTCAAGGAGCAGTCTCACCAGTGTTGAGTCCAGAGAAGGAATCACCTCCCTGGACCTGCTGGTCACACCATTTCTGAACCAAGCCAAGATGCCATTGGCCTTCTTGGCCACCTGGGCCACTGCTGCCTCATGGTCAGTCCCTGTCAACCAACCCCTCCAGGTCCCTCTCCTCCAGGCACTTTCCAGCCAGACTTCTCCTAGTCTGGAGCTGCACAGGTTTGTTTTGCCTGATCCAGATGAATACAGCTCTGCCAGGGGGTGAGACAGTAACAAGGGTCTGGATGCAGCAGCACAGTGGGAAACATTTAAAGGATATTGAATGATCCGCTGGCTATGCTGACTTCAGTGTTGATTTTATCCTCTCTTTGTTTCATTCAGAAAAATAAAGGTGATTTGATTCAGTCCTTACAGCAAAGAAGCTGTGGGTGGCTGACCCATGACCTCTCTTTCAGTAATGCAGTAAAATTATTTGTAATCATAGAATAACGAGGCTGGAAGAGACCCACCGGATCATCAAGTCCAACCATTCCTATCAAACACTAACCCATGTCCCTCAATGCCTTCTCTACACGTCCCTTAAACCCCTCCAGGGAAGGTGACTCAACCTTAACCTCTCCTTGGCAGGAGACAGTGAACGTAGAAGAGGAGAAATTGTCATGTTAGGTAAAACGCATCTTGCGCAAGATATAAGTAGGTGAGAGGGGGAAGGTGGCACTTCTCCGAGTGTACATGTGGGCAGTCATTCTCATAGTGTCATTGTGACTCACCAGGTTATATATTTGCACATAAATTCTGCTTTACAGTTCCGCATGTGCAATGCAAACCGCAGAATTCTTGAACTCTTGAGTCCAGACTCAGCAATCTTCATTTGTGCCTTAATATCTATGCAAATAGCCAAGAGAAAGCTACATTAGAGAAAGGCAGAGAGTTTTCTGACTTGTCTTTTAGAAGAGAAATTTGTCTCATGAATAAAGATAACTGCCTGAATGTGTCGGTGTGTAAAGCAGTTGAATTTTTTTGTCTGGTTTTCTGCATTACAATCTAAGAGCTTTGGGAGGTGGGTGGGTTTAAGACCTGTTGCAAAAGAAGGTCGAATGGAAATCTGAGATGTCTGCAATGCTTTCTGTTGGAAGCACTTTTTGCAAGTTAGGTGGAACTATTGTGATTGTAACCTTGGGGTAAAAGATAGGCAGTAGTACAAAATTTATTACTTTCCTAGTAACTCAACAGAAAAGCTGCTTTTAAGCAGCAGTGGCCAAAGATGTTAACTAACAAATTGACCCAGCTCCCTCCTCTCCACAACCTCCTTTCAGGTAGTTGCAGAGAGCAATGAGGTCTCCTCTCAGCCTCCTCTTCTCCAGGATAAACACCCCCAGCTCTCTCAGACGTTCCTCTTGTTCTCCAGCCCCTTCACCAGCTTTGTGGCTCTTCTCTGGACTCGCTCCAGAGCCTCAACATCCTTCTTGTGCCGAGGGGCCCACAACTGGACACAGGATTCGAGGAGCGGCCTCACCAGTGCTGAGTCCAGAGGGAGAATCACCTCCCTGGACCTACTGGTCACACCATTTCTGATCCAAGCCAGGATGCCATTGGCCTTCTTGGCCACCTGGGCCACTACTGGCACATGTTTGGTCCCTGTCACCAACACCCCCAGGTCCCTCTCCTCCTGGCAGTTTTCCAGCCAGGCTTCTCCCAGTCTGTAGCTCTGCATAGGGTTGTTGTGCCCCAAGTGCAGGACCTGACATTTGACTGTGTTAAACCTTGTCAATACCAAACTTCTAGTTGTGCAAGTTCGAAATTTCCGTGTGGCCTGACAGAACTGGAACAGGAAAAACAGTGACTCAGCAAACTCTCTCTCTCTCTCTCTTGTACGATGCAACCACCAAGCATTACAAATTACATGTTAATTTGTCTGCGATCATTAAAGCATTAAGACTCCTTGTTACTGTAATGTCTATTACCTGTGTCTGCTAGAATGAGCCGAAATGTTTGATTTTTATACGAAGGTGTTTAGGTTATGCCACAACTCAAGTCTCTCAGAAAAAAATAAAATAAATTGAATGAGTCTTTTCCTCAAGCGCCATAGTTGAGGTCTGGAAAACTGTAGTTCATTTAAATATTTGAACTATGGTTTCTGGAGATGAAAGGCTAATGCAATACTGAAATTTAAAAGGAACCAATCTATAGCTGTAAACTCACGTAGCTGTAAGAACCAGAATTTTAAGGTAATTTCTCTCCGTCTGAAAGATTTTGCATTCCATTGACTAACAAGTTCAGCACCTTTATGCTGTGCTACAGTAGCTTTCCGCATAATGGTAAATAATCTGAATTTATAATTTCACAGACTCCACCTGGGTGGAGAACTGCTTGGCTGGAGGACCCAGAGAGTGGTGGGAAATGGAGTGAACTCCAGCTGGAGGCCAGTGACAAGTGGTGTCCCCAGGGCTCAGTGCTGGGTCCAGCCCTGTTCAATGTCTTCATCAATGACCTGGATGAAGGCATCGAGTGCTCCCTGAGCAAGTTTGCAGATGACACTGAGCTGGGTGGAAGTGTGGATCTGCTGGAGGGTAGGGAGGCTCTGCAAAGGGATCTGAACAGGCTGGATCCATGGGATGAGGTTTAACAAGGCCAAATGTCAGATCCTGCACTTGGGGCACAACAACCCAGAGCAGCTCGAGACTAGGAGAAGTCTGGCTGGAAAGTGCCTGGAGGAGAGGGACCTGGGGATGTTGCTTGACAGTGACTGAATGTGAGCCAGCAGTGTGCCCAGGTGGCCAAGAAGGCCAATGGCATCTTGACTTGGATCAGAAATGGTGTGACCAGCCGGGCCAGGGAGGTTATTCTCCCTCTGGACTCGGCACTGGTGAAACTGCTCCTTGAATCCTGTGTTGAGTTGTGGGCCCCTGAGCACAAGAAGGATGTTGAGGCTCTGGAGCAAGTCCAGAGAAGAGCAACGAGGCTGGTGAAGGGGCTGGAGAACAGGCCTTATGAGGAACGACTGAGAGAGCTGGGGGTGTTTATCCTGGAGAAGAGGAGGCTGAGGAAAGACCTCATTGCTCTCTTGAAGTACCTGAGCGGAGGTTATAGAGAGGAGGGAGCTGGGCTCTTCTCCCAAGGGACAGGGGACAGGACGAGAGGGAATGACCTCAAGCTCCACCAGGGGAGGGTCAGGCTGCACATTAGGAAAAAGTTTTTCCCAGAAAGTGTCCTTGGGCATTGGAACAGGCTGCCCATGGAGGTGGTTGATTCTCCTTCCCTGAAGGTGTTTAAGGTGCAGGTGGACAAGGTGTTGAGGGACACTGGTTAGTGTTTAATAGGAATGGTTGGACTCGATGATCTGGTGGGTCTCTTCCAACCTGGTGATTCTATGACAGTGGACAGTGAAACAATTGAACTGTCTCTAAAACAGGGAATCTCAGTGAAAAGTGATATAAAAATAAATTTATTTTATAATTTTTTATTTTATTTGTAAATTTATAAATAAAATTTTCATAACTAGATCAGAGTTGTGTTACTAGATCATGCGGATAACAATATACTTATTTAAATTAATATTCACCTTTTCTATTTTATATATTCACATGAAGATGGTATTAAATGATTGTTTAATTATCCATTCTTTAAGTCTTATGAGATCATAGAATCATAGAATCACCAGGTTGGAAGAGACCCACTGGATCATCAAGTCCAACCACTGATCTTCCAGCATTGCCTCTCTGTTAATATTGGTAATATTAGTAAATGCCAAGTCTCCGAATCTAACTTTATGTGTTAATGTGGGATCTTAATTATTGACAGCCTAATCCAGTCCTTCTAGCTCAAGGTCACTGAGTGTCTCTGAAATATAATTACATGTTTAGGAAGGATTCAGTGGGAAAAAAAAATGAGTTTTTCAAAGGAATTTTCCAAAAGTGTGTTTTCATGTCTTTTCTTTTAATGCTTTCAACTGTATTAACATGTTCCCCTTGTGATCCCTACCACTTGGAAAAGGCTTTGTGACTCATCAGTCTCGACGGACTCGCAATACCCAGAAGTGGATTTTAATGCTTTATATTTTAAAATAATTGGTCGGCGCAGTTTAAACTTCTGACACGTATGTCTGAGGAAAAGACAAACGTCAGTTAAAAAAAACTCTTCTGATCAAAAGAGAGACGACATTAACTACAATGAATCGTCATTCCAGCTCAATTCTAAAACAATTTGGTGCATTCTGATTGACGGTTTTTAAGGTCTGTTAAGATTTAAGTTAGAATTATAATATCATAGAATCATAGAATCATAGAATAGAATCACAGAAAAACCAGGTAGGAAGAGACCCACCGGATCATCGAGTCCAACGGTTCCTATCAAAATATAAGGTGTAGAGCTAAGTTATCATCGGCAAACTATTTGCTTGATTTTTATTAACGAGTTTTCTAAATTGCTCTGATCTCGAGCTGGTTTTTCGAGTAATCCAAAAGAAAACTTTCCTGTAGACACCTAATGAGTGCAATTATAATAGTTCATTTGCTTGAAAAATGACTCCGCTGTGCTGTTCCAAGTGGGTTTACAGAATGTTGAGGATGATGCTATTTATAAACTAAAAATAAGGAACACAAAACCGACTCTAAGTTTTTTTTTTTTCTGGAGTATTTGACTACTGGATGGATGACTAGCGGATAAGGTGCTGAGGGGCATGGTTTAGAGATTGGAGGGAATGGTTGGACTCAATGATCCTGTGGGTCTCTCCCAACCTGGTTGTTCTATGATTCTGTGATTCTATGACTTGATGATCCGGTGGGTCTCTTCCAACCTGGTTGTTCTATGATTCTATGACTTGATGATCTGGTGGGTCTCTTCCAACCTGGTGATTCTTTGATTCTGTGACTCTATAACATGCTCATTCAGGCACTGCTGGACCTGTTGTTTCTCTTCACGGGGCCTTTACAAAGGTTTCACACTTATTTACACACAGCTAAATGCAAATATCCCTCTAATTACAGATTTGTCAGACATCAAACACTTAAAAAAATATGTATCACTTGTTATTGTGTTGGGATTAAACCCTGAGCTGTGTTATTAGCTGCTTGTAGTGTTACATGCAGCTTGTAACTAAAGTGTTTGCAAATCTTGCATAATGCCCGAACTTTATTGTTTTAATTTTGTGTCCTATCTTTTATAATATTTATGACCTGGGTGAGTGTTTGATAGGAATGGTTGGACTCGATGATCTGACGGGTCTCTTCCAACCTGGTGATTCTATGATTGTATGATTCTGATTCTAATATTTTTCTCGAAATTATCTTGCTACTGAGTGGTATCAGTTCTAAAACTTTATATCGTGAGCATGATGTCTTCAATGTCTTCATCAATGACCTGGATGAGGGCATTGAGGGTACCCTTAGCAAGTTTGCAGATGACACTAAGCTGGGTGGAAGTGTGGATCTGCTGCAGGGTCGGGAGGCTCTGCAAAGGGACCTAAACAGGCTGGATCCATGGGCTGAGTCTAATGGGATGAGGTTTAACACGACCAAATGGCTAATCCTGCACTTGGGGCACAACAACCCTGAGCAGAGTTACAGACTGGGAGAAGTCTGTCTAGAAAGTTGCCAGGAGGAGAGGGACCTGGGGGGGCTTGACTAACAGCGACTGACCATGAGCCAACAGTGTGCCCAGGTGGCCAAGAAGGCCAATGGTATCTTGGCTTGGATCAGAAACGGTGTGACCAGCAGGTCCAGGGAGGTTCTTTTCCCTCTGGACTCAGCACTGGTGAGACTGCTCCTTGAATCCTGTGTTCAGTTGTGGGCCCCTCAGCACAAGAAGGATGTTGAGGCTCTGGAGCAAGTCCAGAGAAGAGCCACGAGGCTGGTGAAGGGGCTGGAGAACAGGCCCTATGAGGAGTGGCTGAGAGAGCTGGGGGTGTTTATCCTGGAGAAGAGGAGGCTGAGAGGAGACCTCATTGCTCTCTGCAACTACCTGAAAGGAGGTTGTGGAGAGGAGGGAGCTGGGCTCTTCTCCCAAGGGACAGGGGACAGGACGAGAGGGAATGGCCTCAAGCTCCACCAGGGGAGATTTAGGCTAGAGATTAGGAGGAAGTTTTTCATGGAAAGGGTCACTGGGCATTGGAACAGGCTGCCCAGGGGGAGGTGGTTGATTCACCTTCCCTGGAGGTGTTTAAGGGACGGGTAGATGAGGTGCTGAGGAACATGGTTTAATGTTTGATAGGAATGGTTGGACTCGATGATCCGATGGGTCTCTTCCAGTCTGGTTGTTCTGTTATTCTGTGATATCATCACACCTTTGGATTTTCTTCAAAGTCAGCAATAATACTTCAGGAAAACGTAAGGATCTGCTTCATCCCAGCACGGTTGATGAAACATAATGTGTTGTTTTGTGTCCTAACATGCCTGTGGTTCGTATGTAATACGGTGGTTAACAAATGCAAAACCTTAAGTGTATTATTGCCTGGAGGAAGAAAGCCAAATGCTTGAAAGGGGAAGAAGTTTGAATAGATTTACCAACATTTACTTGTTTAAAAAAAGGTTTGTAGCAGTATTTGGAAAAGAAGGAAGCGTTTTCGGAATTAATCGTAGTCACTCAATCCTGTCTCCTTCATAACAATTTTTATCAAGCTTTCTTTCGCTCTAGCATAGCCCATGTCCCAAAATGTATTTTTTCTGAACTGATTCAAAATTACAGCAGATTAAAAACGAGTATTTTCTTTAGAAAATGTTTACTCATCAAGGGGAAAAGTCTTAGAAATGACCTTGAGCATATCCTATGTCCCAAAATGTAGTTTTCTGTACAACTTCAATATTACAGTAGATGAAAAAAAAAATATTTTCTATAGAATATGATCATTCATCAAGGGAAAAAGTCTTAGAAATGTCCTTGACCATATCCTATGTCCCTAAATGTATTTTTCTGAACAAGTTCAATATTACAGTAGATGAAAAAAAAAATATTTTCTTTAGAATATGCTTATTCATCAAGGGGAAAAGTCTTAGAAATGTCCTTGAGCGTATCCTATGTCCCAAAATGTATTTTTTCTGAACAAGTTTGATATTACAGTACATGAAAAAAAATTTTTTCTTTAGAATATGCTTATTCATCAAGGGGAAAAGTCTTAGAAATGTCCTTGAGCATATCCTATGTCAAAAAATGTATTTTCCTGAATAAGTTCAATATTACAGGAGATGAAAAAAAATATTTTCTATAGAATATGCTTATTCATCAAGGGGAAAAGTCTTAGAAATGTCCTTGAGCATATCCTATGTCAAAAAATGTATTTTTCTGAATAAGTTCAATATTACAGGAGATGAAAAAAAAATATTTTCTATAGAAGATGCTTATTCATCAAGGGGAAAAGTCTTAGAAATGTCCTTGAGATAAAAAGAAAAAAAAAATAAAGAAAAAAATAAAGAAAAAAACAGGCACTTATTTAATTAACACCACGATTTTTCACCTTGGCAGCAGAGAGGAGAAAACTTTGCCATAAGGGTTTTAGGGTGAGATCACGTATGATTTTGGAGATAAGAATTAAAGTAACACCTACGCTGCTTGTGTTGAAGTAGCTTCTCCTCTCTCTCTCTCTAGAAGCTGCTTCTCCAAAGTCCCAAGAAAATATTAATGTTTCATTGGTCTTACAACAGACTGATGTGTATTGGTGGTGCCGGTAATCCTGGTGGTGTTAATCGAAAAATAATAAAAATAATAGAAGGAGATGGTAGTAATTACTCTGTTTAAATGCGTATCTGATATTTAGACATAAAGGAAAGAGCTTCTTGTCCGAGAGAGCTTTTTCATTCCTCTCGTCAATCAATTCACACGAGTATGTGAGTAATAAAACCTGATCTGATCAGATCCACCTGGACATGGTTTAGTGTTTGATGTGAACGGTTGGACTCGATGATCCGATGGGTCTCTTCCAGCCTGGTTGTTCTATGATTCTATGATTCTATACTTAAATGCCTGTGCTCTAAGGTGTTAATGTAGAATCAGAATCATAGAACAAACAGGTTGGAAGAGACCCATCGGATCATTGAGTCCAACCATTCCTATCAAACATTAACCCATGTCTCTCAGGACCTCATCTACCCATCCCTTAAACCCCTCCAGGGAAGGGGAATCAACCACCTCCCTGGGCAGCCTAGTCCAATGCCCAATCACCCCTTCCGTGAAAAACCTCCTCCTAATCACTAGCCTAAATCTCCCCTGGTGGAGCTTGAGGCCATTCCCTCTTGTCCTGTCCCTTGGGAGAAGAGCCCAGCTCCCTCCTCTCCACAACCTCAGCTCAGGTATTTGCAGAGAGCAATGAGGTCTCCTCTCAGCCTCCTCTTCTCCAGGATAAACACCCCCAGCTCTTTCAGCCACTCCTCATAGGGCCTGTTCTCCAGACCCCTTCACCATCTTTGTTGCTCTTCTCTGGACTCGCTCCAGAGCCTCAACATCCTTCTTGTAAATGTAAATTATTATAATACCATAGATACACAGTCATTGACTCTTTACCCTATAAAATCAGGATAATAAAATATAAATATATTTTGCCAGATCAACATAAAGAAAAAACTGGGATATTTGTCCTGAACGATTCCCAAAAATAAATAGCAAGATGAATGACCTGTACTTGTTTTCTTATCCAAAGAAGAATTAAAATTCTTAATTAATTTTAAGAATTTTAATTCTTCTTTGGATAAGAAAAGAAGTACAGGTCATTCATCTTGCTATTTGCGTCATCATGTTTTCTCTTCCAAAGGGAGGAGACAGAGTCTGGGGCTGCTGCACAAGGCTGATGACAGCCACTCTCCACACCCTTCGCATTTTCCTTTTAATGATTTACCATTTGAATGATCGTTAGCTGGAAAGAAAAAAAAAAAACCATATTTCCATAAACATACAAAACATCCAGGCTCATATCCCTAATTACTATTCTTCGGGAAGATGACAGCACATTTCACTGTAATTATTGCTCAGCTGTGTGCATGGTTATGAAAAAAAAAGAACTCGTTTCAGGTTATTGTATGGGATGGTAGGATGGCTCTCAGTAATGTGTGGTGTTCGAAACCTGCAAAGAATAGACTTGATATTCGTATTGATTTCACAGAATCATAGAATCACCAGGTTGGAAGAGACCCATCGGATCATCGAGTCCAACCATTCCTACAGAATCATAGAATCATAGAACAACCAGGTCGGAAGAGACCCATTGGATCATCGAGTCCAACCATTCCTATCAAACAATAAACCATGTCCCTCAGCACCTCGTCTACCAGTGCCTTCTACGCATAACAAAGTTATTTGGAGTAGATCTCATGAATATTCAGGGTTTTTTTTTTTCCTTGCACAGAAAAAGAGAAATTATGTTAAAAAGAAATTTGAAACATATTTGAAAGCAGGATTTGACAAAGACACTGTTGAAGACAACAAGATTAGGAGGCTGAGAGGAGACCTCATTGCTCTCTACAACTCCCTGAAAGGAGGTTGTGGAAAGGAGGGATCTGGGCTCTTCTCCCAAGGGACAGGGGACAGGACAAGAGGGAATGGCCTCAAGCTCCACCAGGGGAGATTTAGGCTGGAGATTAGGAGGAAGTTTTTCAAGGAAAGGGTCATTGGGCATTGGAACAGGCTGCCCAGGGAGGGGGTTGATTCACCTTCCCTAGAGGTGTTTAAGGGACGGGTGGATGAGGTCCTGAGGGACATGGTTTAGTGTTTGATAGGAATGGTTGGACTCGAGGATCCAGTGGGTCTCTTCCAACCTGGTGATTCTATGATTCTATGATTGTGGTTGTGGTTGCTGTAACCTCAAACGTGCAGGGAATCCGTGTTTGCCTGTAGTGAACTAGTGCAAAGCATTTTACTCTGTCCTTAAAACACAGTCCTGGTTAAAAGCCGACTAGAAAAACTGGAAGGTGCTGCTGGAAATATGTGCTACCTGGGTGTGTGGATGGCTCCCTGCTTATTTTCATGACGCAACCAACTTCTCATTCCATTTTTTTCACTGACTTAATGAAGTATTTTTCGCTGTTCTGATAGTGACCTACCAAGAGAAAAGGTGTGAACCGGATGGTTTTTTCTGTGTATCAGCTGAAATTTGGAAGATTTATGCACTTAGGAATCATAGAATCAAAGAATCACCAGGTTGGAAGAGACCCACCGGATCATCGAGTCCAACCATTCCTATCAAACACTAAACCCGTGTCCCTCAGCACCTCGTCCACCCGTCCCTTAAACCCCTCCAGTGAAGGTGAATCAAACACTAAATTTTAAAATACTAATTTTTAATTCTAAATGTATTCAAGGAGCTATAAAAGTCACTGAAAGCAGAGTTGTACTGTGATTTTTATATTGAAAATCATAGAATCATCAGGTTGGAAGAAACCCATCAGATCATCAAGTCCAACCATTCCTATCAAACACTAACCCATGTCTCTCAGGACCTCAAAATAGTTTTATACACAAAAAAATTCAGCATATTGGATTTTTACTCAGATCGGGTAGGTGGAAAAGTTGCCTGTGTTTAATGGGAACAGTACTTAGCCAATTATCTTGGTATAAGACACATATTTCAGGCTCCACCAGGAGAGATTTAGGCTGGACATTAGGAAAAAAAAATTCATGGAAAGGGTCATTGGGCAGTGTCAGAGGCTGCCCAGGGAGGGGGTTGAGTCACCTTCCCTGGAGGGGTTTAAGGGACGGGTGGACGAGGTGCTGAGGGGCATGGGTTAGTGTTTGATAGGAATGGTTGGACTCGATGATCCGGTGGGTCTCTTCCAACCTGGTGATTCTCTGATTCTATGATCTGCCAAAAAACCCCAAAAAAAACCGCCAGACAACCAAGATGACAATTTTCTGATCTCTCTAATATCCTTTGATATATAAGTTGTTGCTAAATCAAGAATAGCTACAGAATTTTTTTTTGCCGCAATGTATTGTCAAAACATTTGAAGTGTGAATTCCAGCTTTCCTATGCCTAGTCCTTACTGATTAAAAGCTGTATCTTGCATTTAAATTAAGTTTTGTCACAATATGTTTTCATTTTGAAGGTGGAAGCATCTTTCATAGAACATTTTAACATATTACTTAGTAAAACTTTATAAATACAAGTGAGAGTGTGTATTGAATAATATTAAAAAAATAAAATACTATGAAATTGTTCTCTTAAAAATCTGATTGAGGCCATGATATGTTAAGGTGCTAAATGACACATCAAGGATGCTCTTGCCAAAAGGCAGAGATCTCAACGCAAGCCAAGAATGTTTAATGAAGGAAGGAAACCCTGACTCAGGTTCTGGGAGACAAGAACCTTCAAAGAACAGTGTTGGCATTTACAACTCTGTGTGCAAAGGAGGCTGAAGTCTTTGCTGCATCATTCTAAGATTACGTTTGTACATTGTACTGGAACAGAAGCTGGAAATATTTATTGATTTATATCGAGAGACATCAGCTCTCTCCGTGCCAGTCCTGGCCTATGTTTTGTATATTTTCATATATTTTTACATATTTTTATTCATATATTGCCATCAGTGTTTGAGCTGAGCAAACTGCCAGTTAAGGACTGGAGATAACAATCTGTCGAGGAAAGAGAGTTAGAGTTTCTGATGAGCAGTCAGAAGTGTAATGGAGCCTATTACACACCTCAAAGATCCTTCTAACAGTATATATAGTTTTGACTTGCACTTATCTGACTCCATCCAAACCAGCACATCCAGCTCCCTCTCCCTCTTTAACACCTTTCATTCCATGTCTTGTTCTGTATTTGTATAATAGTTGGACTGGATGATCCAGTG
This sequence comes from Coccyzus lansbergi, assembly GCA_033558105.1. Taxonomy (NCBI): domain Eukaryota; kingdom Metazoa; phylum Chordata; class Aves; order Cuculiformes; family Coccyzidae; genus Coccyzus; species Coccyzus lansbergi. Next base: position 1,420,817 of record JAUMJK010000409.1, on the reverse strand, counting down.
GGTCTCTTCCAACCTGGTGATTCTGTGATTCTGTGATTTGTGCTGAGGAAAACAGAGCTTCAGGTTTCACTAAAGTCAATTGCTAATCCTCTGCTATTGGGAATCATAGAATCATAGAACAACCAGGTTGGAAGAGACCCATCATATCATCGAGTCCAACCATTCCTATCAAACACTAACCCATGTCCCTCAGCACCTCGTCCACCCGTCCCTTAAACACCTCCAGGGAAGGTGACTCAACCCCCTCCCTGGGCAGCCTATTCCAATGCCCAATGACCCTTTCCTTGAAAAACTTCCTCCTAATCTCCAGCCTAAATCTCCCCTGGTGGAGCAGTTAGACTGGTGGGTTATAACCACAGGCTTGGTGGTTTATAGATTTCACTGCGAGTGAAAGTCGCTGCTCGGTGAGCTGAGGTTTGGATTTACGGTCCAGCTGCCTTACACCACTTATATTTTTAAATACAGTTGTGAACAAGCTCATTTGAAAGTGAACTTGCAGCGCTCGTAGTAGCTTACTGGAAAATTACTCTGCTCTAAATTCTAGATTCAGCTGGGAAAAGTGGTTGTGGTTTTGGTTGTTTTTTTTTTTTTCAATCAACAAATCAAATTTTCCTTCTTATTAAATCTTATTGATTGCAAAGTTTATGGTTTTATTCTATTAAGTGAAGCCAGTCACCATTGCTACTGTAATTAAAGTACATGAAAAAAAGGATCAATTAAAAAAAAAAAACAAAAAAAAACAACTATGGAATTGCTATAAGGCAATTTGGACATGATTTAGTGTTTGATAGGAACGGTTGGACTCTATGATCCGATGGGTCTCTTCCAACCTGGTGATTCTATAATTCTATGATTCTAAGGCAAAGGTGAAGAACGTAAGTAAAGCTTGAAGAATGACTCAGGTTGGCATTTGTCATGGTTCAACCTCAGCTTGCAGCTAAGTACCACACAACCACTCATTCACTCCCACCTGGTGGGGTCAAGGAGAGAATCAGAAGCTCAGGGATTCATAGGATCATAGAATCACCAGGTTGGAAGAGACCCACCGGATCATCGAGTCCAACCATTCCCATCAAACACTAAACCATGTCCCTCAGCACCTCGTCCACCTGTGCCTTAAACACCTCCAGGGAAGGGGAAGCAACCACCTCCCTGGGCAGCCTCTGCCAGTGCCTAACGACCCTTTCTGTGAAGAATTTTTCCTTATGTCCAGCCTAAATCACCCTTGGTAGAGCTTGAGGCCATTCCCTCTTGTCCTGTCCCCTGTCCCTTGGGAGAAGAGCCCAGCTCCCTCCTCTCCACAACCTCCTTCCAGGTAGTTGTAGAGAGCAATGAGGTCTCCCCTCAACCTCCTCTTCTCCAGGATAAACACCCCCAGCTCTCTCTGCTGTTCTACAGCCTGTTCTCCAGCCCCTTCCCAAGAGGGTGATGTGTACTCACCCATTCCGTGGGGGTTGGAACTAGATGATCTTTAAAGTCCCTTCCAACCCAAACTATTCCATGATTCTACGATTCCTGAATTTAAGCCATTTAGGTTATTATGTTTTATTGAAGACCTTGACTTTGACCCTTACTCTAGAAGCACATGTATAATATAGTTTAAGAAGGATTTTTTAATTTCTGGAGTAATTAGAACAATAGAATAACCAGGTTGGAAGAGACCCAATGGCTCATCAAGTCCAACTTGGTACTTAGAATAGCACAGACTACATTCACCTTCTGCTCGAGGTTGTTTTTGAAAAAACCCCAAAGCATTACTTGCATTACAATAGACTGACACATGAATGAGTCAAGTGGTGTTCTTGCTAAGGCTCTGAAATCTTCGTAGCTTTCAATTGTTCATTTTACCACTAGGAAAGGGCAAGGACTGAGGAACAGGGCACCTCAGTCACAGAAAGGTCAACCGTGCACAACACCGGGCACAACAACCCTATGCAGAGCTACAGACTGGGAGAAGTCTGTCTAGAAAACTTCCAGGAGGAGAGGGACCTGGGGGGGTTGGTCGACAGCCGACTGACCATGAGCCAGCAGTGTGCCCAGGTGGCCAAGAAGGCCAATGGCATCTTGGCTTGGATCAGAAATGGTGTGACCAGCAGGGCCAGGGAGGTTCTTCTCCCTCTGTACTCAGCACTGATGAGACTGCTCCTTGAATCCTGTGTTCAGTTGTGGGCCCCTCAGCACAAGAAGGATGTGGAGGCTCTGGAGCGAGTCCAGAGAAGAGCAACGAGGCTGGTGAAGGGGCTGGAGAACAGGCCTGATGAGGAACGTCTGAGAGAGCTGGGAGGGGTTATCCTGGAGAAGAGGAGGCTGAGGGGAGACCTCATTGCTCTCTCCTACTCCCTGAAAGGAGGTTGTGGAGAGAAGGGAGCTGGGCTCTTCTCCTAATTGACAGGGGACAGGACGAGAGGGAGTGACCTCAAACTCCACCAGGGGAGATTTAGGCTAGAGATTAGGAGAAAGTTTTTCACACAAAGGGTCATTGGGCACTGGCAGAATCTACCTAGGGAGGGGGTTGATTCACCTTCCCTGGACGAGTGGATGAGGTGCCTAGGGACATGGTTTAGTGTTTGATAGGAATGGTTGGACTCGATGATCCAGTGGGTCTCTTCCAACCTGGTGATTCTATGATTCTGTGATTCCATGAAAAGGCTAAAAGGCAAGAGAGGAAGTATCTCCATCAGAACACAAAGCAAATCTCATGGACCAGCTGGGATGGAATCTCCCTTTAAGTAGGTTTTGGTTTCTTTGTATGAAGACAGGTGGTTTTGTTCTGTCAGAAACCACCTCTGATTATTTAATGCTACTAATTTCCTCAGCTTCTAGAAAGACAAAGCTGCCATGCGCTTCATAACACACACAGGCTTCTCGGTTAAGGCTTCATTTGAAGCCTTTCTTTGCCCTAATTAGCTGTAAATAGGTTGTTGTAATAACTTGCTCACACTCAGCAGTGTAACTGAGGTTCTGCAATGAAAGGCACCTTCACTGCAAATTGATTGAGGAATTTTAAGAAACTTCTGGGTGTGTATTGTGATGAGTTCATGTTCATTTCCAGCCTTATAATATGAAGCTTCTAAATATCGGATGTGGGTACCTAACAAACTTGTGCTTATTTTAGAGCTAACCTCTCACATGCATATTTTTCCCTCCTCCCTCCCCTTTCCTCACTAGACACGAACAGTTTTGAGCTCCTGGGGTCAAACAGTGTTGTCAGTTAATGACTTCAAATAACCTAACTTGACAGGAAACTTTTTACTCCATCACTCATTGCAATTTCTACAAAACTGCACGTTTGTTAATAAGATGAACTCCGGGTCCAGTGATGAAAGAAACACAATTATATGACCAAGCACAAAAAGTGAAATTTAGTGCTGCCTATTGACAGATTCTTGAGCTGAGTAGAACTTTTTTTTCTTTAAGCATTGAAGTCACTCCAGCTCTGCACTAGATGAAATTTTCACCAGACGTCTTTAATCACAATTCACATATTTTCCAGGGTTTTTTCGCTTATCCATTTTTCATGGAATCATAGAACAACCAGGTTGGAAGAGAACCACCAGATCATCGAGTCCAAACGTTCCTATTTTTAAGCTGTTATTTTGTGTTCCTTTTTTTTTCTTAGATGGATTCTTCGGATGCTTGATTACTGCTACTTCTCTATTGTTCCAAAAGATTTGTATAGTAGTGGTGCTGTGCAGCTGCATCAGTGCCATTCGTAGAATCGTAGAATCATAGAACAACCAAGTTGGAAGAGACCCATCGGATCGTCGAGTCCAACCATTCCTATCAAACATTAAAATTATGTTAACTGTGTAAGCCACTTTTCCTTCCATTTAATAGGATTTTTTTCCCAGTGCCCACAGTGCTGACGAGAGACACACACCTATAATGTCGCAGTATAAGCGAAACGGAGAAAGGTCAAACAATTATGGGATGTGTACCTAATCAAAGCCAGCAAAGCAACAACATCATATGTACTTGTGACATATAGAGAGAGCTGGGGTTGTTTATCCTGGAGAAGAGGAGGCTGAGAGGAGACCTCATTGCTCTCTCCAACTCCCTGAAAGGAGGTTGTGGAGAGGAGGGAGCTGGGCTCTTCTCCCAAGTGACAGGGGACAGGACGAGAGGGAATGTCCTCAAGCTCCACCAGGGGAGATTTAGGCTAGAGATTAGGAGAAAGTTTTTCCCAGAAAGGGTCATTGGGCATTGGAACAGACTGCCCAGGGAGGCGGTTGATTCACCTTCCCTGGAGGGGTTTAAGGGACGGGTGGATGAGGTGCTGAGGGACATGGTTTAGTGTTTGATAGGAATGGTTGGACTCAATGATCCCATGGGTCTCTTCCAACCTGGTTGTTCTATGGTTCTATGATTCTATGATTCCATGCTATGACTTTCTGCCTTGCTGAAGATTCTCAATGTCGGCACTTAGGCTTGAGTGGCCCAACCAGTCTGATAGCTGTGAGCTGGCAGCAGCTTTTTGGCTTTGCAAATACCGATAGGCAGCAACTCGAGCATCTCGCAGGTTTTGCTTGGCGACTGGGTACTTACACCGTGATCCTGCAGAGACAGGTAGGCACCAAAGCCGCTTCAAGAATCCAAGCGAGCAGACTCGCTCGAGCCAGTGACTCACACTCAAGCAGAAAGTGTCCTTCTCCTGATTCAGGACTTTAATATTTTAACCTCTTAATTAAGTCCCTTTGAACCCACAGGTGCAGCCACTCACTGACGCTTATTTGTTTTCTTTTATTTGTCACAGGCTTTCATTTACAAAAATATTTCAGGCAGGTGATTGAACCAGAGGTATTTGACGGGATTTTAACCTGTTCTTTGAAGCTGGCACCAACTTTGGTATTTTTCTGTTCTCTGGACACTCGTTTGGGTCAAGAATTATAAGCAGAGCTCTGATGGGTGACGGCCAGTCCAGTATTACAGGATAATGTAAAATTGATTATGTGTTAGGGCTGTATTATTTTCTAGTTTTACTCATTTTTATTTACTATACCTTTTACTTTAAATTTTATTTTTTTACAGAATAGCATTGTTTTTAATTTTTCTTGTTTTTTTAGTGGGTTGAAAATAGATTTTTAATAATCTATTAAATATTAAGAAAAAGAAACTTTGCACATATGTGAGAAGAAAGTGAAATACTTTGATCTTAGTGATCGACGGGAATGGTTGGACTCGATGATCCGAGGGATCTTTTCCAACCTGGTGATTCTATGATTCCGTGATTCTATGATTCTATAATTTTGCATATATTCTCATCACTGCCTCCTGACCAATCAAATATTTACGAGTTTCAAATACGAACACACTGAATATTATGCTCATTGCCATGTGCGTTAGGCACACAACGGTTTTCATCACTTTCTTCCAAACCCACTGTTGATGTGCTGATTTTTTTACTTTGCTATAATTTTTGTGAAGTTATTTCTATAATACCTGAGTTGCTGAGTTATGTTTACTAAGTCATTTTGCTCTTAGTTAATCTGTTTCATTCTATGATTTCTTAACATCCTGAAAAGTAACCAAGGCAGTTAAATAAATCGCTGAACTTCAATCATTCTGTTCTTTCTAGATCTATGGATGATTTTTCTGGTTTTGCTTGGGTTTTGATTTTGGGTTGTTTTTCAGTCGTGGGGCTTTGGGGCTTTGTTCATTTCTTTCTTTCTTTTTGTTTGTTTGTTTGTTTGTTTTAACCTTTGAATAGGTTAGAGGGAGTCTAAGGATATCATAGAATCATAGGACAACCAGGTTGGAAGAGACCCATCGGATCATTGAGTCCAACCATATCTAACGGAGTCAAGCTTGCTGGTTTTCAGCATAAGAATCATAAAGGCATAAGGAGGATAGGAGATAAGTGTAACAAATATTCATTCTGGTTCTGGCAGCGAAAATTTCAATCTTATTATTATATTATAATCTCAATTATTTTCAGGCTGATGATCTCATCAGTGAGTGTGCAGAAGGAGCATTGTTCCTGCACTCGGAACCAAAATAAAATTGTGCTTTTTTTGTATCAAAATATTTAGATGTATTCTGTTAACAGAAATTATTTGAAAAGTCTCAAATGCTTTTCATAACTTTCGGAGAACTGAGAAGGAATAAGTTAAAAAGCCTCATAACTGGTTGTGTACTAGAATATAAACGCGGACAAATATTAATAAATTCTGTCTTTTTTAGATTAAATTTTAATGTCAGCTTCAAAAGCGTTTATATATCTCCTTTGTCCATGTTACAGCATAGCTGGGAAAGTTTTTAACTGAACTCACAACTTCCCATGTTTCAAAAATACTTTAGGATGAATCTAAAGATATTTCAGCATAGGACGTTAATTTTAACAATTGCAAAAGTCTCATAAAGCCCAGTATTTAATACTTCCTTCTGGCGAGACATCTTCATCCACCTATGGGAAAAGAACAAAGAAAACTAGACTTAGACTGAACTGAGACTCTCTGAATATGAAGAGTTATGCACTTAGACTTTCTGAAGAGGAGACGTTATGCAGACTTTCTTTAAGCTGGAATTTCTGCTTTTATTATAATAAGAGTGTCTACTGCTGATCATAGTCAGAGAGTCGAAGTTCAGCCTAAGTCTGGTGTTCTTTGTTATTTCCCCATAGGTGGATGAAGATGTCTAGCCAGAAGGGAGCATTAGATGCTGGTGTTTATGAGAACTTTACAACTGCTAAAAATAACGTCCTGCACTGAAATATCTTTAGATTCATCCCAAAGCGTTTTTTTTTTTTTGAAACGTGGAAAGTTGTGGGACACTGTGAGGGCTGGAGGTGAGGTACAAAGACGTCTCCCTCCCTTCAGCCACAGGGCTCTCCCTAATAATGCTACGAGTTGAAATGAATCATTTATGAGCATCGGTAGACACATGGGTGGGGCCTCCCTGTAAACTGGTATTTTGTTGATGCAACAAGTGTGACGGCCTTTTAGTTCGGAATATAAATGTTACTGAGAGGAAATTAGGTTGTTTCACCGAGGAGATCTGCGTCTTGCTGAGGAGCAGGTGCCTCCACCAGTACCAGGCTTCAGATACTAGTCCATGGTGAAGAAAAATGGAAGGTGAGTCTCCTGAAAAACTTTTACTATCACTTGACTCAGTAGTGAAGACAGAGATAATTACAAATTCAGGTCTGAGAACAAAATTCAGGTCTGAGAACAAAACGAAAATTGTACGTGTTGCTGTGTGGAATCAAGCTTAGGGATTACTTCTACTACTTTCTGTTACTATTTCTATTACTTTTACTTTCTATTACTATTTCTATTACTATTACTTTCTATTACTATTTCTATTACTATTACTTTCTATTACTATTTCTATTTCTTTGATAGGAATGGTTGGACTCGATGATCCGATGGGTCACAGAACCTGGTTGTTCTATGATTCTAGGGTTTAGATTTTATTATTTGTTGACTTACTGAGAAAGAAAAAAGACTTTGGAAAAAAAAAAAAGCCCTTTTTATAAAAGAAAAAAAAATTAAGAGGAGAATTGGTGACACAACAGTAATTTCTGAGGACAAGCAAGACCATGGGAAAGAACATATTTTGGAGAATTGGTGATGCAACAGTTCATTTCTGAGGACAAGAAAGACCATAGGAAAGGACATATTTTATTTCCAGCATAAGCTATGAGGTTCTGGTTTTCAGCATTCTCATGCTGGAAGAAATTATGTCATGATTGATTCCTGAAGTATTTGCTCTGAAATGAAGGTAAACTGTGAATTTAGAAAAAAAAAAAAAAAGCGACCAGTATTGGAGATCAGGTTTCTACAAAAAAAAAAAAAACCAAAAAAACCCAACCCACAGTGACCAGTATTGGAGATCAGGTTTCTACCAAAAAAAACCCCACAGTGACCAGTATTGGAGATCAGGTTTCTACTGGGGATACAAAAAAAAAGTAAGAGGTGTGAGATTTGTTAGCCTTTCGTATTTTCCCTGAGCTGCCTTGCTTAAGAAGTTGATTGTTAACTCCTTTGTGACCCAGTTGTGATAATTAACCCTGATATGCAACCTGTGGGCTGACTCTAGAGAACATCCTTGGGAAACACGCAACATCTCAACTCCTTGATGTTCTGGTCGAGCTGGATTAATGAGTGGATGAGGTGTAGTTGTCTTGGCTTATAAACACCTCCGGAAGATGGGCGAGGATCTACCAGGTTCTTTCTGTGTTCTCGACCACGGGAATTCATTGTGTGCTATAAGCACTTTTCATCTTTTCTACTCAACCAGAACATTTTGTGCTATTATTACAGGATCACAGGAATCACAGGATCATGGTGGAGATTAGGAGGAAGTTTTTCACACAGAG